>JARGCV010000536.1:70000-175000 GCA_034064705.1 Bothrops alternatus
AATGGCTTCCAGTGGGATAACGCCAGCCAGCACTTACTTTTACTGGCGTTTTAAAGGTCATAAAAAAGCTATTTAAAGTTCCCAGCAGGAGTGTTGGACAGAAACATTTTAAAGGCCCCAGAAGCTCAGCAGGCGCACCTTGACAGCTTTTTAAAGGAGAGCCAGCAACAGATAAAGCATCCCAGAATGCTTTGGGGTGACGCCTCCTATGTCCTCCAGGTCCCCCAATTTAGCCAAGTTCCTTTGGCTTCCTGCAGACAATTCTTCCCAGACAAGGAATATCCAGTTTGTTTGCAAGCAGAGATTTCTGCCTACTATTTTAAAACCCGTCCCTGAAGGGGAAAAAAAAAACAAACAGATTTGTTTTTCATGTCATTTTAATCCAATTCTTGGAATATTCTGTCCCAAAGTATAAGGGATAAGGGGGTGTTCCTAGCAGATTAGTAGCCAGGTAGAGCCAAAGTGGATTTCAGCTTATTTTGGAGAAGTTTGGGAGAAACATATTTTTGTCTCCAAATGCTCCAGATATGGAGAAGGGAAATATTTCAAGAAAGCCCTAAAATAAAGTTTGATTTATTATTATTATTATTATTATTATTATTATTATTATTATTATTATTATTTATTATGCTGACCATCTCGCTAAGGCAACTCTCATTCTACATAAGCCAAGTGTAGTTTAAAAGACAAGAAACAAAATCAGCTTGCAGGAAAAGCTTATCAAACTATCGTTTGTCCAGAAAGGTCTCCTGCCATGGGCAGGAGGTTGGACTAGAAGACCTCCAAGGTCCCTTCCAGCTCTATGGTTGTATAGTTCTAAACCCAAGCTACATGGAGGTGTCTGTAGCTTGTTTTTATTGGGGATAGAGCTTCAATCCTATCAAGGTGAACGCCATCTTGAATTTTGACCACATCCTGCAGACAATCCTGAAAGGAACTGTTGGAAGTCAACACCCACTCATCCTCCTAGAGAAGGAAATATTTTGGGCGGATATTAAAAGGACAGAATATTATATTTCCCCAAAGGTATAATGAAAAATCTTATGCAAAGACAGCCCCAAGTCTCCTTCCCCCAAGCAGAAACCAGGTCTGTAGAAATGCAGATCTGATAATCCATTCAGAAAGGTTGGGGGCAGGAAGGCTGGAGCTGATGGGATTAGAAAGACAAAGATCCCTAGAACCAACAACCTCTCATCCATCCGACACAGGACATAGCCATCAGCCACAGTGCCAGGGAAGCAGGATAGGACCTTTAAGACATAATAGGATTAACCCACCACCATCTGAATACCAAAAAGGCACACTGAACCTCAGGTCAAAGTTCATGCCACAGGAACAACTCCAAACACAAAAGCCCAAGAAGGTATAAAAACCCACCAGTCCCTGCTCCATGTGGTCAGCTTTCCCAGACCCACATTTCTGTCTGGCTCTGCTCTTCAATAAACTACAACCTTCTTTCTAAAGCAGTCTCCATTTTGCTTATTCCCGGCTTGGACTGGACCCTGATGAAGATTTTTCTTTCAACAGAACAGAAACAAAAAAGATTGTATTTCCTGGGTTCAATTTTCCAATACAATGACCTCCTTTTCCTGCTTCCCTTTGCTTCCTTTCAGTTCATCTCCACCTTTCCTGAACAAGGACAACAAAAGGGAACAAATCTTCTGGCTCTCACAGGCACGAGTTGCCACTTCCAGAAGTCCGTTCTAGGCCTCGGAGGCCCAGGCCTGCATCCAATAAGAGAACTGGTTGTTCAGGTATTTGGATATAGATATAGATATAGATATAGATATAGATATAGATATAGATATAGATATAGATATAGATATAGATATAGATATAGATATAGATATAGATATAGATATAGATATACCGGTAGATATAGATAAAATTTAAATTTCCAGCACTTTGTCATCAAACAGGAAGCGAAACACAAGATAGTCAGGAACATCATGAGGTAAATCATGAGGTAAATTAAACAGTATACAGGACACACAGAAGAAAAAAAGTGTGGAAAAAGGGAAACACCCCCTTTATACTCACGGCAACCAATCATAGTGTTGATTGCCTCATGCATGAGTCAGCACTTTCTAACTAATCAACTACACCCGTGTGTTCTGTCCTATTGTACAATTTTACCGTTCCAGCTACTAATTTAAATATCCTAACATTCCAGTCTGTGTCACCAAAGACAAGACAAGAAACTACGTTTGCCTTGCTAACCATCAACTGTAAGAAAGTTTTTTGGAGAAGATTTGTAGCCCTGATGATACAGTTCCAATGTGAGGATTCAGAGGCCTCTCAGAGAATGAAGGCTGCAGAGACAATGATCTTCACGTTGTTTTTCCAAATGAAGTTGAGGAGTTGAAAACAAATTGTAACAACACGGACATCTTGGAAGTGGGGAAGCAAATGGAATTAATACAGGTGGTCGTCGACTTAACAGCCATTCATTTTGTTACAACAACACTGAAAAATTTTGTTACAACAACACTGAAAAAAAGTGACTTATGACTGTTTTTCACACTTACAACTATTGCAGCATTCTCATGGTCATGTGATCAAAATTCAGATGCTTGGCAACTGGCTCGTTTTTTGTGACAGTCGCAGCATCCTGGGGTCCTGTGATCATCTTTTGCGACTTTCGGACAAGCAAAATCAATGGGGACGCCAGATTCATTTTACAACCAGACCACCAGCTTAACAAGTTCAGTGATTTACTTAACAACTGTGGCAAGAAGGGTCGGAAAATGGGGCAAAATTCACTTAAGGACTGTCTCATTTAGCAACAGAATTTTTAGGCTCAATTGCGGCTGTAAGTCAAGAACTACCTTTAATACGATTCCATCTTAAGAGTACATTTTAGGAAAAATCCTGATAAGCATACCATTTATACAGAAGATCACCGCTGGATTTTTGTTTTTGTTTTGATAGGGTTTTTTTTGTGGTGCTTTGTGGAGAGGTCTCATATTTCTTGAGATGACACATTCCCAATCTTCGGTAATGTTTTCCCAGCTTTTGCCTACAGAATTAAATAAAGCTGTGCCATCAGCAACTCTCCCACTCTGCCTTCCACAAAGAAGAGAAATTAATAAATCAATAGCAAACTGCATTGCTTGTAGTTATAAATCCCTTGAGTGGTTCCCTTTGCTGAGCTTAATTTAGCCATCAATTTTCTTCATGTCTTATGAACCGAATAGTCCCCCTGAATTTTCAGGTAGAACTCTTACAGATAAGCATCCATGACCGGGCCATCTAATTTAGTTCTAAAAATGGTGAGATTCAATCAGAGAACATATTGGCATCTTCTGGAAGTTGATTATCACATACCCAATTCCAGCAACCGTTCCTTATATGTTTTAGCCTCCAGTCCCCTAATCATCTTTGTTGCTCTTCTCTGGACTCTTTCTAGAGTCTCAACATCTTTTTTACATTGTGGTGACCGAAACTGGATGCAGTATTCCAAGTGTGGCCTTACCAAGGCATTGTAAAGTGGTATTAACCCTTCATGTGATCTTGACTCTATCCTTCTGTTAATGCAGCCTAGCCCTGTGTTGACTTTTTTGGCAGTTGCAGCACACGGCTGACTCATATTTAAGTGATTGTCCACTAGGACTCCGACATCCCTCTCACAGTTGCTACTATTGAGCAAGGTACCACCTATACTACTATACCTGTAGATTTGGTTTTTCTTGCCTAAATGTAGAGCCTTACTTTTTTCACCACTGAATTTCATTTTGTTAGATAGCGCCCAGTGTTCAAGTCTGTCCAGATCCTCCTGTATGATGTTATACAGGTGGTCCTCGACTTATGATGGTCACTGAACCAAAAGTTACAGTCACAAGTCAGTGCAGCTATAAGTCAGTGCAGTCGTAAGTCAAGACATCATATGATGGCCTGAAATGTTTGACATTTTTATAGCAGCCGCTAAGCAAATCCGTTTTCTCCAATGGATATGTTGTAAGCCGCTCCGAGTCTTTGGAGAGGAGCAGCATATAAATCCAACAAACAAACAAACAAACAAACAAACAAACAAATAAATAAATAAATAAATAAATAAATTTTTTTGCTGGAAGCCAGAAGTAAACACTGGAAACTGACAAAAAAAAACCCACTGCAAATTGTGGTCACATGAACTCGAGGTGTAGCAAATGACCATAAAGGTGAGCTGGTTGATAAGCATCAAACTGTGATCATATGACTATAGGATGTGTGTATGTGCACCCATTGTAACTTCAAAAATGGGTTTTAAGTAGCTCTGGGGAGGCCTTTGAATAGCCTTTAAGTGACTGGTTGTAACTTGAGGACTACCTGTACCACAGTCAGTTCTGTGATATAGGCAGCTACATAAATGTGATAAATAAATAAATTTGTTGCTTCTTAATGCAGTCCATTAACAGAGGGATAGAATCAAGATCACATGAAGTGTTAATACCACTTTTAATGCCTTAGTAAAGCCACACTTGGAATACTGCATCCAGTTTTGGATGCCACAATATAAAAAAGATGCGGAGACTCTGGAAAGAGTGCAGAGAAGAGCAACAAAGATGATCAGGGGACTGGAGGCTAAAATATATAAAGAACGGTTGCTGGAATTGTGTTTAGTGAAAGGAAGGACTATGACTGACATGATAGCAATCTTCCAATATCTAAGGGGCTCCCACAAAGAAGAGGCAGTCAAGCTATTCTCCAAAACATCAGAAGGCAGGACAAGAAGCAATGGATGGAAGCTAATCAAGGAGAGAAGCAACCAAGAACTAAGGAGAAATTTCCTGACAGTGGGAACAATTAATCAGTGGAACAACCTGCCTCCAGAAGTTGTGAAGGCTCCAACACTGGAAGTTTTTAAGAAGAGACTGAGCAACCATTTGTCTGAAATGGTATAGTGCTTTCTGCCTGAGCAGGGGGTTGGACTAGATGACCTCCAAGGTCCCTCCCAACTCTGTTGTTCTGTTCTGTACACCCACCCAGTTTGGTGTACCCAGCAACCACATGCATCTCTGTCTCTGGTAAACTGCCTGGAAGCTATTATATAATCACAATGTTTTATAAATCCTTTTTTATCCCTATCTTCTAAGAAACAACAAGGATTTGCAAATCAAACATCTGGGATTTATTAGTGTCATTTCTTTAAAAAAAATCTGATGGGGGGAGTTGTAAGCATGTTGTAGTTCTGGTAAAGATTATTGCACAAATCTCATGTGGGATTTGTAAAGTAACAAGAACCCTGGTGTTTTCAGGACACCTGAGTTAGCGCAACTGGTTGCAACTGTTTTACATATCTAAGGCAGGAGAATTTGCAAAGGGCTCATAGACATTGGAGCGGAGCTGAAATTATCCCCAAGGGAGGTTTTTTTGTTCTTGAAGTAATTTTCAAAACCTGTGCCATACTGAGCATCTGAAAGAGAGCTTGGTATACAGTACAAGAAAATCAAGTTCCTAGTTCTTGTGAGGCAAAGGTTGCATGAAATTAAATCGATAAAATTTAGGGGATATCGGTTCTCTGGGAGCTGAGCTATTTTTTTATTTATGAAAAAGAACTGTGTTTCACATACATATCAGCCTTTCTTCTTCAGTTGGTATACTCCAGGGGTCTTCAGACTTGGCCCTTTTATGACTTGTGGACTTCAACTCCCAGAATTCCTCAGCCAGACATGGACACAAGCCTGCAGTTTCATCAAAATGGCTGACTGAGGAATTCTGGGAGTTGAAGTCGACAAGTCATAAAAGGGCCAAGTCTGAAGACCCCTGGTCTGGATTCAAGCCTGCCGTTTCATCAAAATGGCCGACTGAGGAATTCTGGAAGTTGAAGTCCACAAGTCATAAAAGGGCCAAGTTTGAAGACCCCTGGTATAGTCTCTAAAACAGACAAACAAGTTTTATAGATCTTTTCAGATGAGAAATCTAGCAAAAAACATTTTGTAGAGTACCTTACAGGTAGTCCTCAACTTACAACAGTTCATTTAGTGACTGTTTGAAGTTACAATGGCACTGAAAAAAGTAACTTAAAAAAAGTTTCTCACACTTTGACCGTTGCAGCACGTGATCAAAATCCAGAGGCTCATATTTATGAGGATGGAAGCAGCAACTTTCTTCTAGTGCTGATTAACTGAAAATTATTTTTGCACTAGAATTGGTAGAATAACACTGAAAACGGCAGCCACGTTTTAGAAAAGGAAGTGTTAAATGTTTCCAAAATTTATTTCACCCTCAGCTATACTAATGCCTTGGTAAAATGCTTTGGTAAGACCAGACTTGGAATATTGCATTATGTTTTGGGGGCCATAATATAAAAAGATGTTGAGACTCTAGAAAGAGTGCAGAGAGGAGAAACAACAATGATTCGGAGCTTGAGGCTAAAACATATGATGAACAGTTGCAGGAATTGAGTTTGTCTAGAGCAACTAAGATGATCAAAGGCCTAGAGACCAAAACATACGAAGAACGGCTGCAGAACTTGGGTTTGGCTAGTCTAAAGAAAAGAAGAAATAGGGGAGACATGATAGCAGTATTCCAGTTTCTGAGGGGCTGCCACAAAGAAGAGGGGGTCTGGTTGTTCACCAGAGCACCAGAGGGAAGGACGAGAAACAATGGATGGAAACTGATCAAAGAGAGAAGCAACCTGGAATTAAGGAGAAATTCCTGACAGTGAGGACAATTAACCAGTGGAACAGCTTGCCTCCAGAAACCGTGGGCACTCCATCCTTGGAGAACTTGAAGAAGAGACTGGACAGCCACCTGTCTGAGATGGTATAGATTCTCCTGTTTGAGTAGGAGGTTGGATTGGAAGACCTCCAAGGTCCCATCCAGCTCTATTCTTCTAAATCAAGCTTCTCATCCAACGAGCTTCATCAGTTGTGACTGGATGGTGGGGAGATACAAGGATAGTTTCTCCACAGACATTGAACTACAGGAGTTGGAGAAATTTTTTTTAGAGAAAGAATCTGCAAATGATAGTCTGAACCGGGACTGTCCATGCTGGCTGGGGGATTCTGGGAGTTGAAGTCCAGAAGTCTTGAAGTTGCTAAGGTAGGACACCCCTGGTCTTAAACGCTGGGTGGGATCTTCAACCTGGTCCCAAATGAATTTCAGCCTAAGGTTTGGAGAAATGCTTTGCCAAATTACTGACTTGTAAAACTTGTAAATCTTTTTCTTTCTTTCTTTCTTTCTTTCTTTCTTTCTTTCTTTCTTTCTTTCTTTCTTTCTTTCTTTCTTTCTTTCTTTTTCTTTCTTTCTTTCTTTCTTTTTTTTTTCTTTCTTTCTTTCTTTCTTTCTTTCTTTCTTTCTTTCTTTCTTTCTTTCTTTCTTTCTTTCTTTCTTTCTTTGGTATTCAGAATTTGAGCTTTAACACTGGAAGGACGAGAAACAATGGTTGGAAACTGATCAAAAAGAGACGCAACCTGGAATTAAGGAGAAACTTCCTGACAGTGAGAACAATAAACCAGTGGAGCAGCTTGCCTCCAGAAACCGTGGGTGCTCCATCGCTGGAGAACGTGAAGAAGAGACTGGACAATCACCTGTCTGAAATGGTATAGATTCTCCTGCTTGAGCAGGGGGCTGGACTAGAAGACCTCCAAGATCCCATCCAGCTCTATTCTATTCTAGTCTAGTGAAAAGAAGGACTAGGGGTGACATGATAGCAATGTTCCAATATCTGAGGGGTTACCACAAAGAAGAGGGAGTCAAGCTACTCTCCAAAGCACCTGAAGGCAAGACAAGAAGTAATGGATGGAACTAATCAAGGAGAGAAGTAACCTAGAACTAAGGAGGAATTTCCTGACAGAACAATTAATCAATAGAATGACCTTCTTCAGAAGTTGGTGGTGCTCCATCACTGGAGGTCTTCCAGAAGGGATTGAACAACTACTTGTCCAGAATGCTATAGAACAGGGGTTCTATAAGATGTTCTATAGGTGGCACCTCGACCCGAAAAAACTATCGCTCATCTACCCAGACTCCCAGCCTAAATGCTGGAGGTGTGGGGACGGGGAAGCTACCTACTTTCATATATGGTGGACATGCAGAAAAATCAAAGCCTTCTGGAAGAAGATATGGTGGACACTCCAAACCATTTTCACAAAGCGTATAGAATTTCTACCTCAGGTTTTTTTGTTAGGGATTACAAAGGATATCAATACCTCAGAGACGAACTTATTTCTGAACTTGATTACAGCAGCGAGATTGTTGGTGGGACAATACTGGAAGAATCCAGAAATACCGCCTATGGAAGAATGGACTGTGAAAGTAACAAACTTGGCGGAAATGGCGAAAATATCAGCATACTTGAAAGGTCGCTCCAATGAACAATATTTGACAGACTGGAAACAATGGATAGACTATATCCAGGAGAAACACCAATCAAACAAAATGCATCTGGCGTTTAGCTAAGACTCGACGTGAGGAGGGAAGAATGTATAACAAATCAAATGTTTACAAAAACTAACACCTAATGTTGAATGTTTATGTTCTATGACTAATGCCTCTTAGCACGATCTTATGTTTAATGTTGTTTACTTTAATAATGAAAAACCAGACTGAAAGTTTTTTTTACCCCAGGTTATTGAATTTCTACCTCAGGATCTTTTGCTAGGGATCATAAAAGATAAAATGCAACAGATATATAGTTGAGGCTGGAAGGGAGGAGTAAAGAATATTTACCAAACCAGACATTTACAAAGATTAATACCTAGTGTTATCTGTTGTGTTCTATGATGATTGCTTATTAATATGATCTTATGTTTAATGTTGAATACTTTCATATTGAAAAAGCGGACTGAATTTCTACCTCAGGTTATTGAATTACTACCTCAAGACTTATTGTTAGGGATCATACAGGTTAAAAAATGAAACAGGTGTATAGTAGAGGCTTGAAGTGAGGAGTGAAGAATGTTTACCTAATGTTGTATGTTATGTTCTACGATGATCGCTTTTTAATATGATCTTATGCTTGATGTTGATTACTTTAATAATGAAAAAACAGACTGAATTTTTACCCCAGGTTATTGAATCCCTACCTCAGGATCTTTTGCTAGGGATCATAAAAGATAAAACACAACAGTCATATAGTTGAGGCTGGAAGTGAGAAGTAAAGAATATTTACCAAACCAGACGTCTACAAAGATTAATACCTAGTATTATATGTTGTGTTCTATGATGATTGATTATTAATATGATCTTATATTTCATGTTTAACTACTACCTCAGGACCTATTGTTAGGGATCATAGAGAATAAAAAATGTAACAGGTGTATAATAGAGGATTGAAGTGAGGAATGAAAAATGTTTACCAAACCAGACGTTTACAAAGAATAATACGTAGTGTTGTATATCAGACGCTATGATGTTCGATGCATACAAAGATTTTATGTACAATGCTGATTGTTTAAATAAAGGAATTTTTATTTAAAAAAATTTTTTTCAGTATATAAACAAAAAAAAATATTTATTTATTTACTTCTGCTTGAGGAGAGGGTTGGACTAAAAAACCTTTAAGATCCCTTCCAACTCTGTTATTTGGTTATACGGCTCTTAATCTGGATAAACTGTACAAAAAATTTTTTTTTATTCCGAAGATTCATGTTCCCACCTACAACTCTATCAGATTGACAAGAACCATTCAATTACCTCATTAGTGGTTATTTAGATTTGGGTCTATTTTGGATGAAAATGATGATATTTTTCAGGACACAAAAATCACAGAGTCCAGGCCATTTTGTTCTTACCAGAATATCTTATCTCACAACTAATGGAGTCTTGATGAACACTGAGGAGAAAAACCAATATTTTTTTTCGGAGTCAAGAGGGCAAGGATTGAAGAGGACTTGCTAAAGACAAAAATCAGGTTGTGTTTCTTCAGGCCAACTCACCATTAAAGTTGAATTATTTTAAGCTTTTAAAAAGAGTTGGATTTTTATTTTTATTTTTTTTTTAAAAAATGTTTTGCAAGAAGCCTAGGTGTATTTTTGCTAAAAATAGAGACATCTGTGGCTAGCTTATTTCAGTGGAGGAAACCAGAGAAAAACTTGCTAATTATACTGTAAATACTGGTTTCTTCTTTCAAGAAAAATTGAAAGGAAAAAAAATCATTTCAGCATAGACAATGAGGGGGGCAAGGCAGGGGGCTTTTAGGGTCAAGATGGCAGCCATGACTATGTTCTCAAAGCACCATCTCTTTATCTGCAAGGTCATGGAGCAATTGCGATGCCATCAAAGCTGGAATGGGACATTTCAACTTGGGTGTCCTCCTCGATCCACAGCTAAGTCTAGAACATCATTTTTCTGCTGTGGCGAGAGGAGCATTCGCCCAGGTTCGCCTGGTGCGCCAGTTGCGACCCTATTTGGATCGGGAGTCACTCCTCACAGTCACTCATGCCCTTGTCACCTCGAGATTCGACTACTGTAATGCTCTCTACATGGGGCAACCTTTGAAGAATGTCCGGAGACTGCAAGTAGTCCAGAATGCGGCCGCGCGAGCCGTCTTGGGTCTCCCAAGACATGCTCATATCACTCCAGCCCTCCGTGAGCTGCACTGGCTACCAATTGGTCTCCGAACACAATTCAAAGTGTTGGTTATGACCTATAAAGCCCTTTATGGCAATGGGCCAGGATACTTGCGGGACTGTCTTCTGCCTCATGAATCCCAGCGACCGGTTAGGGTACATAGGGTTGGCCTCCTACGGGTCCCGTCTGTTAAACAATGTCATCTGGCTGGGCCTAGGGTTAGGGCCTTCTCCGTTGCTGCCCCAGCCCTCTGGAACCAGCTTCCCTCAGAGGTTCGTACTCCCTCCTAGCTTTCCGGAAACTATTGAAGACACATCTATGCAGACAGGTTTGGGGCGTGTGAGTTGCACTCTGCCCCTGGGCCTTTGATTGTGATTGTGTGTGGTATGAGTGTTATATATTATTATCTTGTTTTTATATAGTATTTTAAGTAGTAATTTTAACTGATCCTATGCTTTGTTTTACTTGTATTATTGTTGTGAGCCGCCCTGGGTCTGAGGAGAAGGGCGGCATATAAGTCTAACAAATAAATAAAATAAAATAAATAAATTTCCCTGTGGCCCACTATCCCCAGGCATCTCGCCTCAGCTGACTCACCACAGGATGCCATGGGACAATTCAATGTGGATAACTCAAAAGAGGGACAAGTTGAATTGCAGCTCTACTCCAGCCTCAAGGATTTCTAATTAGAGAAGGTTCAAACCTAAAGCAAGAGAAAACCCATTGCAATTCACTTGTCTGTGATGACTCCCCTGGATGTTTCTCCAGATACCAGATGTCAGCTCAGAGGAGGATGAACCAGTTCCACGCACATCTGGAGGGGAGTTGGTCAATGGCTCCAAGCAGCTGTCTGAGAGGGATTTGGCTGAAGTGCAGCTGCAGCAGGTGGGAAAAGGAGCAGGAGCTGGAGCAAGGGACAGGAACTTACCCTATTGCGCAGCTCTCTGGTCTCAAATGTGGGCTGTTAGCTTTCCAGCTGACAAGTTCAGCAACCTTAACTGCTGAACCATCATGCCCCGTGAAGTACTAGAGGTCTCTATATCACAACAGTGTGATGACTCTCCTGGACGCCTCCCCAGATACCTCTCCAGATATCAGCTTGAAGGAAGATGAACCAGTTCCAAGCAGCCGTCTGAGAGGGATTTGGCTGAAGCACAGCTGCAGCAGGACAGCCCTGAGGCTTCAAATGGGAAAAGCACACAGCTGCAGCCAATCAGGGATGAGGAAGAGAAACTGCCTTCTGCATCTAATCCAAGAACACATAGGGCAGAGAAAAGGCAGGAGCAGAGAAGGACAGCCAGATTACTCGTAGGGGGAAAGCCTCGCCCTTCTTGATGGGCTGCACCAGAAGCTGGCTATTTAGCCCAGCAGACAGATGGAGGTGATGCCGGGAACAGTGTGCTTGTTTTCTTGCTGTGTATTCTTGCCTTGACCTTCAGATTGTGTCTCTTCAGCTGTTGCCTTTGCTTACGTTGCCTTTGCCTGTGGATTTGCCTTTCTTTTGGAACTTGCCTTTGCCTTGAGGACTTGCTTTTGCCTAGTGGGCTGGACTTGCCTTTGCCTTGAGGACTAGTGCCTCATTTGAGTAGCCTGTGGAACTCATTGGGGTTGAGCTGGTGCCTGCACAGGGAATTGCTTTGTTGTTGTTAGTTGTGAAGTCGTGTCCGACCCATCGCAATCCCATGGACAATGTTCCTTCAAGCCTTCTCATCCTCTACCATCTTCTGGAGTCTATTTAAGAGCACGCCTCCTGCTCCATCCAGCCACCTCATCCTCTGTCGTCCCCTTCTTCTTCTATGGCCCTCCATCTTTCCCAACATTAGACTCTTCTCCAGTGAGTCCTTCCTTCTCATTAGGTAGCCAAAGTACTTGAGTTTCAACTTCAGTATCTGGCCTTCTAAAGAGCAGTCGGGGTTGATCTCCTCCAGGACTGACCAGTTTGAATGCCTTGCAGTCCAGGGGACTCGCAGGAGTCTTCTCCAGCACCATAGTTCAAAGGCCTCAATTCTTTGGAGCTTAGCCTTTCTTATGGTCCAACTTTCACAGCCATACATTGCAACTGGGAATACCAATTTAGCTTGGAAGCCTTAATAATGACTTCGTACACCCATGGGGTGTGTGTGTGTGTGTGTGCATGCGTGAGTGAGACAGCACATTGTCCCTCTCTTGAGTTATATTGAATTGTCTCATGGAGAATTGTCCAGTGTCAAGTTGGCCAGGGTGAGTTGGCCATGGCGAGTTGCTCTAGACTCCCATCACAGCTACCATCTTTCCTTCATTCTCCTTCCTATGGCAGACTCTCCAGCACGCAAAATATTACTTATAATTAAGGGTTAAGTACATGTACTCCAACCAGAATTGATCCTCACTGGGGATAATCTTCCCAACTGGCAGGATCTTATTTTTGCAAAGGGCGAGGGATAAAATTGGGAAGAATTGCTTCTTGTTTATACCTCTTGCAACAGTCTTTCCCTGTAATCTAGATAGACCTTTAATACAGACGTAGGCGACTTTATGACCTGTGGACTTCTGCAACTCCTAGAATTCCCAAGTCGGTTTCTTGCATATCATTTCAAATGGGTGCAAATTCTGCCTCTAATTTGCAGCTGAAGTGGCATGAACTCAGAAAAACTGTTGAGTCCTGCAATCAGATTAGCAGTAATGGAAGATGGCTGGTTCATGACACCGTTTCTTGCGAAGTGGCTGAGTTCATTTCAACCATTTGTCATCAGCTTCCCATTTCTCCACTCCATCACTGGTGGGTGATGACAAGATATGGTGAAACTTATCACCTGGCATTTTATATTGCCTCCTGTCCATGTCCTTTTTTTTTTTCCTTCTTCCTGACAAGTTACACAGCTTGGTTTTTTGTGTTTGCTTTCATAGATTGTCATTTTCCCCCCCCTCCCCTTTCTGGGATGTCGGCGGTCTGAAAACAAGTTGCAAATAAGTGAAGCAATAGGCATGAAAAAGAAAAAATCTTGCGAGAAGGTTTGACAACTTAGCAGGGCCTTTTCAATCAGTTTGGGCCACTTAATGTCCTTCTCCGTAATGGCGAATTAATCTAGGCATGGGCATTTAGGATTTGATGGAAGATTGGCTGGGTTTTCAAGTAAGAAAAGGTCAGTTTCAAGCTAGTTCAATCAGAGTCTGGTCATCTTGAAATCAGAAAGGTTTATCTCTCATCAAGGGCTGGTACATCCCTCGGGAGTTCAGAACACAGCAATGGAATAAATGAAAGAAAAATGTGATTTTCATAATCCTGAATTAAAATAGATCACCTTGATGAATCACTTGGGAGATAGGTGTGGCTCCATTCCTACACAGTTTCTTTAGTCTCTGAATTAATCCATTTTCTGCTTTCATGGGCTAATTATCAATAAACAAATCAGCCATCACAGAATTATAGAGGGAACTATACACCCTTGCTTAGAATTCAACAGGAGTCTCCAGCCTCAGGAACTTGTGGACTTCAACTCCCAGAACTCTGCGAGTTGGAATCCACAAAACTTAAACTTCCCAAGGCTGGAGCTATGCTAGTTAAGGAATTCTGGGAGTTGAAGTCCACAAGTCTTAAAATTCCCAAGAATTGGAGCTATGCTGGTTAAGGAATTCTGGGAGTTGAAGTCCCCTGGCTATTCCTTCAGTATGCATCTTTGAGAAAATAGAAGACAAGCTTTTTTGTGGTTATAGATGAACACTTTGCTTTGTATCTTTTAACTTCATTAGGATTAAAACTGAGTTGAGTAAATTCCCCTTTTTTTCATTTTTTAGAACTAATTAATGCCCATTTCTATGATACATACTCTACTTTCTATTCCCAGTTTAGTGTCCTCTGCAAATTTGATGAGTTCCTCTTTTATTCCTTCATCTAAATCTAAATCTTCTCATGTTCTAAATTTCTCTCTGTTCAGTTTCTAGTCCTGGATCAACTTTGTTATTCTTCTCTGAATCCTGGTTGAATTAAAAGATGACACTCAAACTAAACAGGACATTCTTTTTTTTTTGTAAAAGTTTTATTAGTTTTATAATTATAAAAATAAACAAAAAATCAAATTAAAAACAACTCAACTTAATACAATCGTTTACAACTTTTTCAAACACAGAACAAAATATAAAAACTTACATAGAATAATTAAAATAACTATGGGTATTGCTCGGCAGCACCCTCCACCACATCCCCCTCTTCCTTCCTCCCTACCTCCTACTTCTATCCCCCCACCCTCTCTCCCTCCATCTCTCTCCACCCTCCTCCTACGACCTCCATACATCCCTCCAATCCTTCACTCCTCAATCTCCACCCCCTCCAGATGTGGTTCCGAGGTACTGCCCAAGCAACCCCTCTTTTATCAAAAAGTATATCATTCTTATATACAACCAATATTACAGTTGAGTACATTATAATGAACAGGACATTCTTGAAGGATTCTGACCATTGCAGAGTCAATGAATTATTCCTTCCCTTCATTTTGCAGGCTGCTAATTATACCCCGAGATCCGCCTATGGCCTTTTAGCAGCCGGATCGCACTATCTGTCTTCACGTTCTCTCTGCTATAAGTAGTTGAACATCCTAGCGGGAGCCTTGACAGGTCAGGAGAACCGTGCAGAGAAAGAAATAGTTTTTCAAGCCGACATGTCGTCTTTTCTTCCCACGCCCTTCTCCAGAAATGGCAAATTTTGCAAAGGTGAGGAATAAAGACTTACATAAAGACTTACATAAGTGTCTTTATTTTATTTTATTTTATTTTATTTAAAAAAAAAGAAAGATTCCCAAAACAGCTGCTTGAAAATTGACAGCAAAAATATTCCATCCAAAGACAAAAAAAAATGAAAATTCATACAGATATTCCTTGACTGACAACCATTTGTTGAGTGACTGAAGTTAAAATGACGCTGAAAAAAAGTGACCCGACCGGTTTTTCACACTTATGACCATTGCAGCATCCCCATGGTCATGTGATCAAAATTCAGACACATATTATGGCTAAGATATCTGCATACTTGAAGAATCACTCAAGTGAAGAATTTACGATGGACTGGAAAAAATGGATAGATTATATACAAAAGAAATATCAATTGAAGGAATTACATTTGGTATATAGTTAAACAGTCATATAATAAGTAGTCTAGTGGGGTTTCTTGCATTTTTACCCTGTATTCACTCTGGGAAGCCGGGGGGGGAGGTGGGAGGGTGCTAATAATTGTTATATTATGTTTTCTCAACTGTAACTGGGGTTGATATGAGAGTATGTATTTATTTATAGGTATTAAGGGGTTGCTCGGGTGGCCTCTGGGCACCACATTGGATGGAAAGAGAAAGGAGGTGTGAAGGTGAGGCAAGTAGGAAGAGGGTAAGAGGGAGAAGATAGGGGATAGAGGTTGGTGGAGGGGATGGTTAAGTAGAGAAAGGAGAAAGTAGGTAGTTAGATGGAAAGAAGAGGGGGATAGTGTAGGTTTAGGAGGATGTGGTGGTGGGGGTACCGAGCACTTACTTTGATTGTTTGGTAAATGCTTTAAATGAGTGTTTTCAGTTGAGTTATTACTTTTTTTCTTTTTGTAAAAAATTTGTAAAAATTAATAAAAACATTCTTTAATAAAAAAAAAATTCAGACACATATTTATGTCAGCTGCACAATCCCAGGATCATGTGATCAACATTTGTTGGCTTCCCAGATGCCTTTCAGCAAGCAAACTCAATGGGGGAAAGCCTGATTTGCTTAACGGTTGCATGATTCACTTAGCAACGGTGGCAAAAATGGTCCTAAAATGGGGCAAGACTCACTTAACAACTGTCTTGCTTATAGCCACAGAAATTTTGGGCTCAGCTGTGGTCATACATCAAGAACTAGTTTAATGAAGAGAAGGACGAGGGGGGACATGATAGCAGTGTTCCAATATCTCAGGGGCTGCCCCAAAGAAGAGGGAGTCAACAATGACTTATGACTGTTTTTCACACTTATGACCCCTGCAATATCTCCCTGGTCATGTGATCAAAACTCGGATGCTTGGCAACTGACTCATATTTATGACGGTTATAGTGTCCCAGAGTCAACAGTTGCTGGAATTGGGCATGTCTAATTTAATGAAGAGAAGGATGAGCGGTGACATGATAGCAGCCTTCCAATATCTCAGGAGCTGCCCCAAAGAAGAGGGAGTCAAGCTGTTCTCCAAAGCACCTGAAGGCAGGACAAGAAGCAACAAATGGAAACTCATCAAGGAGAGAAGCAACCTAGAACTAAGGAGAAATTTCCTGACAGTTAGAACAATTAACCAGTGGGACAACCTGTCTCCAGAAGTGGTGAATGCTCCAACACTGGAGGTTTTTAAGAAGAGATTGGACAGCCATTTGTCTGAAATGGTATAGGGCTTCCTGCCTGAGCAGGGGGTTGGACTAGATGACCTCCAAGGTCTCTTCCAACTTTATTATTATTATTAATAAATAACTTTCTATTAAACTACCTTGTGATGAAGACTTTTAAGTTTTCATCATGGTTCAGTCCAAGCCGGGAATAAGCAACATGGAGACTGCTTTAGAAAGAAGGTTGTAGTTTATTGAAGAGGAGAGCCAGACAGGAAGATGGCTCTGGAAGAAAAGCGAGCGAGCACATATTGTTTATTCCCAGCTTGGACTGAACCATGATGAAGACTTTTCCTTCAACGCTTGTATTTTCGACAAAAGAGTGCATTTCTCTGTCCCAAACACAGGAAAACATTTCCAGGCATCACAGATGTTCAAAACTCTCCATCGACAATAACAATTGACTGGCCTCACACAGCATGTCACAGCAAATCAGTTGAAGCCGAACATCTTCGGTGGCTTCGTTCACCGAACTGGCTAAGCCTAGAAAAAGATTTTTAACAATACGAATAAACAGCATATTAAAATTAGCTGAAGCTTGGCCCGTTGTGAGAGTACAACTGCTAGGCTAGTGGTTCTCAACCTTTTTCAGGTTGAGAGCCCACTTGCCCTGCTCATGCGCGCCGCGACCCCGACAAGGGCGCGCGTGCGCACGCGCGACAGGCCGATCCGCGCATGCTCAGGGCGCACGCGCCGAAAAAAAAAATCAAATAAATAAATAAATAAATAAATAAATAAATAAATAAATAAATAAATAAACAAAATGGCGGACTGCGATGGCCGGATCCGCGCGTGTGCGGCACGCGCGTGACGGGCCGATCCATGTATGCGCGGCGCGGCGTGCGCAAAAAAAAAATAAAAAAAATTCAAAAAAACCCCCCAAAATGGCGGACCGCGACGGGCGGATCCGTGCATGCGTGGCGCGCGCACGCAACGGGCTGATCTGCGCATGCGCGGCACGCGCATGTCGAAAAAAATATAAAAACAAAATAAAAACAAAATTCAAAAAAAAAAATGGCGGACCGCGACGGGCGGATCCACGCATGTGCGGCGCACACATGACGGGCCGATCCGCGCATGTGCGGCGCATGCACGCAAAAAAAAATAAAAAAAATTCAAAAAAAATTCAAAAAAAAAAACCAAAATGGCGGACCGCGACGGGCAGATCCGCGCGTGCGCGGCGCACGCACGTGATGGGCCGATCCGCGCATGCACGGCACGCACACGTCGGAAAAAAAATAAAATAAAATAAATAAAATAAAAAAACAAAATGGCGGACCGCGGTGTCCGGCGACCCCCGCGAAACGGTCGTTCGACCCCAAATGGGGTCGCGACCCATAGGTTGAGAACCACTGTCCTAGGCTGTTGTCTGACTTAGGAGGGTTGCCTGCTGCCAGCCGAGTAGTTTCATAGGTAGGTGATTTTTAAGTCAGGAAACCACATTTGGCAAAGATAAAAATAACCTAAGCACGGTTCTCGTTTCTCCTTAGGGAAATTAGAAGTTCTCTACTGGGCTCTGTGGTTTTCTATAGGGACAACGGAGCTATTAAAACTGTAAAAAATGCTCCTAAAGCAAATCAGGAGGATGATTCTGTTGTGTTCCTCTCTGAACAGTTCTGAGCAGCTTTTGCTTCTAAGTTCCTAATTAGTTTTCCTTGGGTCTTTTTTTTTATTATTATTAGCTATCTTAAAGGCAGGCAGACAGCCAGGCAGAAATTGTCTATGCCAGTGTTTCTCAACTTTGGTGACTTGAAAAGGTCTGGACTTCAATTCCCACAAGTCCACACTTCTTCCCCATGCTGGCTGGAGGATTCTGGAAGTTGAAGTCCATACTTCTTCAAGTCACCAAGGTGAAGAAACACTGGTCTATGCTAATATGGGAAATAAAGTCTCTTTCGACTCAAGCTTAACTTGTCATGATTTCATGGATTCTTTGGGATAAGGTAAAAGCATTGTCTTCTGAGGATTTTTTGGTTGTTGATCTGACTCTGAACAACAATCCTGCAGATTTCCTCTTGGTCTCCCATCCAAGCACCGAAATTCTGGGCCCAATTGAGGACTATCTGTCTAATTCTCAGGGGAACTCTGATTCAGCACATCAGGGAGAACTAGCAGCTTGAGTTTAGCAATCTTGTTCTGCTTCTATTTCTTTGTCTGTTATTTACTCCCCCACCCACCCAAAAAAAAAAAAACGTAGCTGGAATGACAAGCCGAGAAGGCAGAGCGGGAACAAAAATCTCGAAATGTCTTTTCCAGCACAAACAGAATCCAAAGCAAAATTTAGAAGCCGAGTCGCAAGAACACTGGAGAATTGTGTGAAAATTAACAGATGCACGTTGGCTGCCCACACATGACAAAGTGTACCTCTGTCTCAGCTAATTATGATTTGGTACAGTTCTGCACATGCCGGCACGCACACAAGAGTCTTGTGGCAAATACCACATGCAGGAAAGGTTGGACAAGTTGAGCCGAACATGTTCCCAAAACAAATTGCAGAGTGTGTCTCACACATGCATTATGTCTATACATTGTGTGTGTGCATGTGTGTGCATGTAAGAGAGAGAGGGAGGGCGGGAGGGAGGGAAGGAAGGAAGGAAGGGAAAATGAAAGAGAGAGAGAAAGAAGAAAGAAGAAAAGGAAGGAAGGAAGGAAGGAAGGAAGGAAGGAAGGAAGGAAGGAAGAAAGAAAGAAAGAAAGAAAGAAAGAAAGAAAGAAAGAAAGAAAGAAAGAAAGAAAGAAAGAAAGAAAGAAAGAAAGAAAGAAAGAAAGAAAGAAAGAAGCCTTAAAGCTGGACCAGAAATTTGTTTGATGATTGAAGAGAGGATTTTACATTTAAGCATGGACCACAAATGTATTTCAAAGATGGCATAGCCCAGGGGTAGGCAACCTCGGCTCTTTTATGACTCATGGACTTCAACTCCCAGAATTCCTGAGTCAGCATGGCTGACTCAGGAATTCTGGGAGTTGAAGTCCATGAGTCATAAAAGAGCCGAGGTTGCCTACCCCTGGCATAGCCATAGTATGTTCTTTAAGTTGATCTAATAGTAGTTTTCTAAAACTTGGCAACTGGTAAGATGTGGGGACTCCAATTGGCTGGGGAATTTTGGGAGTTGAAGTCCACACATTTTCCAAGTTTGGGAAACATACCTTTGTGAGAAGGGATCTTAGGATCTTAGTGGACAATCACTTAAATATGAGCCAGCAGCTTGCTGCAGCTGCCAAAAAAAGCCAACGCAGTCCTGGGCTGCATTAACAGAGGGATAGAATCAAGATCACGTGAAGTGTCAATATCATTTTATAATGCCTTGGTAAGACTGGAATACTGCATCCAGTTTGGACCATCATGATATAAAAAAGATGTTGAGACTCTAGAAAGAGTGCATAGAACAGCAACAAGGATGATTAAGGCACTGGAGGGTAAAACTTACAAAAAACAGTTGCAGGAATTGGGTATGTCTCTAGTCTAAGGAAAAGAAGGACTAGGGGTGACAGGGTAGCAATCTTCCAATATCTTGGGGGCTGCCCCAAAGAAGAGGGAGTCAACCTATTCTCCAAAGCGCCTGAAGGCAGGACAAGAAGCAACAGATGGAAACTAATCAAGGAGAGAAGCAACCTAGAAATAAGGAGAAATTTCCTGATAGTGAGAACAATTAATCAGTGGAACAACTTGCCTTCAGAAGCTGTGGGTGCTCCATCACTGGAGGTCTTCAAGAAAAGACTGGAGGTTTTTAAGAAGAGGTTGGACCACCTTCAGAGGGAAAAGCCCAGTCAGAAAGCAGAAAGCTGGGTGATCTCCCAGGACACCGAGCTGTAATTCTTCATATGACATCAGATTGAATAATAATAATGATCGCCACAGGGAGGAAGGGTTTACTTCTTCTTTCTAAGCAGGTATTAGATCCTTTGAGAAGAGCCAAGTGAATTTTCCTTTCCACAACTGAATTGCCCTAGTTCAGGGGTAGGCCACCTTGGCTCTTTTATGACTGGTGGACTTCAACTCCCAGAATTCCTCAGCCAGCCATGCTGAGGGGAAAGGGAGAGGTTTCCAAGCTGAGCCACGCTGGCTCAGGAATTCTGGGAGTTGAAGTCCACCAGTCATAAAAGAGCCAAGGTGGCCTACCCCTGCCCTTTACTTTTACTTTTTACTTTTATTAAATTTCTATACCGCCCCTCTCCCGTAGGACTCGGGGCGGTTTACAACCCAATAAAAACATATAATATCAATAAATATTTAAAAATAAATTAAATTAATATTTATACAAGGCTGTTACTAAAACCTATTAAAAACCCAATTCTAAAACCCGAACAGCCTTGTTTAATTTAATTTTATTTTATTTTTTTATAAAACCCGAGGAGATCTAGGCCAGGCCGGCTTGATTGAAGAGATGGGTCTTCAGTTCTCTTCTGAAGGTACGGAGATCATGACACGTCCGGAGTTCTGGGGGGAGCTCGTTCCACATCGTCGGTGCCCCCACAGAAAAGGCTCTCCCCCTGGGCGCCACCAGCCGACACTGCTTAGCCGATGGCACCCTGAGGAGGCCCTCTCTGTGGGAGCGAACTGGTCGCTGGGAGGTATTTACTGGCAGAAGGCGGTCTTGTAAATAACTGGGTCCTATGCCATGGAGCGCAGTTTCTGTGATGGGAACAGGGTTCTCTTAGGATCCTGTCGTGAAATCTACAAAGAATCTCATCAAACCGTCATCTCTGAGCAATGTACAGGCAGTTCAGCCATTTATTTGGTGACCCTTCAAAGTTACAACAGCCCTGAAAAAAAATTAACTTATACTGGTCCTTGCGTTGATGACCATCACAACATCCACACGGTCACGTGATCAAAAATTGGGTACTTGGCAACTGGCACGTATTTATGATGGTTGCGACATGCTGGGTCACAGGATCCCCATTTGCGACCTTCCCAGCTGACCTCTGACCAGCAAAGTCAACGGGAGAAACTAGGTTCACTTAACGACTGCAGTAATTTGCTAAAACAATCATGGGGGAAAATGGTAAAATTGGGTGGCGTCTCACTTAACAACCGCCTTGCTTAGCAGTGGGAATTCTGGTCATAGGTTTAGGACGACCTGTATTGTTGCATTTTGCAAAACAGGGGATTTTATCAGATGCATCTGATTTGTGATTTCTGGAAGGATACATATTGATATATTGGTTAGTTTTTAAGGGTGATAGCCTAGGTCAGGGGTGTGGAACCTTGGCTCTTTTATGACTGGTGGACTTCAACTCCCAGAATTCCTGAGCCAGCCATACTGAGGGGAAAGGGAGAGGTTTCCATGCTGAGCTATGTTGGCTCAGGAATTCTGGGAGCTGAAGTCCACGAGTCATAAAAGAGCCAAGTTTGAAGACCCCTGCCAAAGAGGCTTGTAGCCACCATTCATCTGAAAGGGTCTAGCCCAGAGGTAGGCAACCTGGGCTCTTTTATGACTCGTGGACTTCAACTCCCAGAATTCCTGAGCCAGCCATGCTGAGGGGAAAGGGAGAGGTTTCCAAGCTGAGCCGTGCTGGCTCAGGAATTCTGGGAGTTGAAGTCCACCAGTCATAAAAGAGCCAAGGTTGCCTACCCCTGGTCTAGGAGGCTCACCACTTAGAGCAGGAGGACTTAGGCCAGGGGTAGGCAACCTTGGCTCTTTTATGACTGGTGGACTTCAACTCCCAGAATTCCTGAGCCAGCCACGCTGAGGGGAAAGGGAGAGGTTTCCATGCTGAGCCATGCTGGCTCAGGAATTCTGGGAATTGCAGTCCATGAGTCATAAAAGAACCAAGGTTGCCTACCTCTGGCCTAGGTTCTGCCTTGGTTTACCTTCCCAATAAGCAACCGAGTCAGAAGATCATTTAAAAGCAGTTTATTAGGACTGAATATAAGGGAAATTAAGCTTAAACAAAAATTAGGAAAATAGGATGCATGGTGAACTAATGAGATGATGGTTATAAGATTAACATAAGCTGGAAAAAATGCTATACATAGAGATTATTGCTATTTGTAAAAATATAAAAAAAATGCCTGTATTTAATCATTTAAAAGTTGACAATATTAAGAATTACATTTCGTTTGAGGTTGAAGGAGGAGAATATAAATGGGAGAAGAGAAGATCAAAGAAATATATTATTAATTAATATACTAATTATGGAATTATCAAATTCAATCATTACTTATTGTTAATTAATTATTATTGTCTTTTTTTCTTATTAAAATATAAACCAAGACAACACGCCATACGCCAAGCACTGGAGATTGTTATAGTTAAAAACCAATAAAATGTTTTTTTAAAAAAATAAAATAAATAAAAGCAGTTTATTAGGATACCCTGATAAAGTGGGGTCTGTCTGTGAAAAAGGAGAGAGAGAACCTCAAGCACCATGTTAAATTCCTTTTTTATAATTCACACAACAAGCCAAATGCAAGAGGAAAAGTTGATTGGACAGGATAAAAGTAACTACCCTTTTGCACAGGAAGTCAGTTACAGGTAGTCAAACATGTTACATATTTGTATCCCATAATATCACACCTGTTCATTAAAATGAGGTCTGAAGTCAGAAGGGGCATCAATTGTAAGGAAAAAGGTTGTTTGGCATTCACAAAAAGAGATAAACCAGACCCCCAATTTGTGCTAACCAACTTTTTCTTAACTGGAGCTGGGTCTCTCCAGCCTGTTTATCGGTTTAGGAATGTTAAAAGCTAATAAACCTGAAATGTCATTTTAAAAGAGGGAAAATAAATCAAATTAAAATTGCAAAGTAACTATTTTAGATCTTTTTAATAATCTTTTATAATTAATTTTATGATGTGTTTTTATCCAGCATTAGACTATATTCAGTGTATAAGGAACGGCTGCTGGAATTGGGTATGTCCAGTTTAATGAAGAGAAGGACGAGGGGGGACATGATAGCAGTGTTCCAATATCTCAGGGGCTGCCCCAAAGAAGAGGGAGTCAAGCTATTTTCCAAAGCGCCTGAGGGCAGGACAAGAAGCAACGGATGGAAACTCATCAAGGAGAGAAGTAACCAGAACTAAGGAGAAACTTCCTGACAGTTAGAACAATTAACCAATGGAACAACTTGCCTCCAGAAGCTGTGAATGCTCCAACACTGGAAGTTTTTAAGAAGAAACTGGACAGCTATCTATCTGAACTGGTATAGGGTTACCTGCCTGAGCAGGGGGTTGGACTTGATGACCTCCAAGGTCCCTTCCAACTTTATTATTATTATTATTATTATTATTATTATTATTATTATTATTATTATTATTATTATTATTATTGTTGTTGTTGTTGTTGTTGTCAGGTCAGGATGATTCAGTTTTTCTGAAACTAGCTAGTTTTTGTTATACTGTCTGTAAAAGTAGGCAGACCTTGGTCACCCATTGATTACGTCATTAATTGTAATCTATTGCTATGTCTTCTTGTGTTGGTTATGTTTAGTTTTGTTTTATTTGAATGTTTAATTTATGTGTTGGCCTTTGGCTGTAATAATAAATTGATTGATTGATTGTTAGTTAGCTTGTCCCAAAGGATCTACTTTGGGGAGCGTATCCCCTGGTATCTCATTCCGAATTGACTTCTGGCATCCTCTCCCCAAATCTTGTGCACCCCAAAATAAAAGTCCCCCTAGCCCTGCTGCAAAAGAATTAGAATTAAATCCCCAGAGCTTAGAGACCGGGTTGTTAGTTCCTTTTCAAAGAAAGAGGGAGTTTTGTTCTGTTTTGGTTCTGGAAGCAAACAAATAAAAGGGGGGGATTTTAAGGCAGGAAAAAAGAGCTTAATGAAGCTTTTCCTCTTCAGAATAGCAACGTTTTCTCCTGAATCCCTGTAGAAACGATAATTTGATTTTGTGCTTCCTACAGCAGCACTAATTAGTTACCTAATATTAATTATAGTAATTACACACATACCTAGCTGTAGAACTATTAAAGAGCTGATTAGGAATAGAGAATCGGGGAAAGAGCAATGAAGATGTTCTAAAGCCCTTTGGTTAATCAGCTAACAGCTGTTTCTTGGCACAAGGTGCTGGTGAACATTTGAGATGCTCTCCAGGTCTAGCAGGGCTTGGAAACCTGCCCGGGGGGGGGAGAGTAAGAACTCTGCCCCCCCCATTTTCAGGTGGAAGATCTGGAAGGGTTGTGTTGTCACTAGAAAAAGAAGACAGTTGGGGGGGGAGTTCCAAAGACTGCTGTTATGTCACCTCTTGATGAAGGACGAGGGGTGACATGATAGCAGTGTTCCAATATCTTAAGGGGTTGCCCCAAAGAAGAGGGAGTCAAGCTATTCTCCAAAGCACCTGAAGGCAGGACAAGAAGCAACAAATGGAAACTAACCAAGGAGAGAAGCAACCTAGAAATAAGGAGAAATTTCCTGACAGCCAGGACAGTGGAACAACTTGCCTCCAGACGTTGTGGGTGCTCCACCACAGGAGGTTTTTAAGAAAGAGACTGGACAACCATTTGTCTGAAATGATACAGAGTCTTCTGCTTGAGCAGGGGGTTGGACTAGAAGACCTCCAAGGACCCTTCCAACTCTGTTATTCTGTTACTCTGTAAAGACCAGAGGATTTTAAGGAGAAGTCTAGGGTTGAGAAACATCTGGTATCTCCCCATTCTCTGCTACAAAGCTGCCACACAAAATTATGCTCCGGAAATCCCAGATTGTTCAGTCCTTTGGGAAGGCAGATGGTTTTGTTGTTATTATTATGGTCTCTTGAGTCCACCCTGATTCCTGGTGATGACATGGATATATCTCTGGGGGTTGACTATTCTCCAAGCCACCAGAGCCCAGGACGAGAAGTAACAAGTAGAAGATCGTTAAAGAGAGAAGCAACCTAGAACTAAGGATACATTTCCTGACAGTGAGAACAATTAATCGGTGGAATGGCTTGCCTCTGGAAGCGGTGGGTGCTCCATCACTGGAGGTTTTTAAGAAGAGACTGGACAGTCACTGTTGGGTATTCTACCAGGGAAATACAATAAAGAGAAAACATATTTAATTATTCATATAATTACAGCAGCCAGGATTGTGTTTGCACAAAACTGGAAAGCACCGAAAGCCCCCCCCCCCAGAGGGAGAGGTGATTGGGAAAATACTGGAATGTGCAGAAATGAATAGACTAACAATGACAATTAAAGATAAGACCGAGTCAGACTACTATGAAATCTGGGGAACTTTTTATGATTGGCTGAAAAGAGAATATGGTTAAAAGACAGTTAACATCAATTAGAGCTCCTCGGGTTTTTATGTAATTTAAATTAAGTAGTTAGGGTTTTAGTATGGGATTTTAATTTGATTTTTAGTACAGCCTAGGTTATTTAATTCTGTTTTAAATATTTATTATTGTTACGTTTTAAATTTGGCTGTAAACCACCCCGAGTCCTACGGGAGAGGGGCGGTATAAAAGTCTACAAAATAAATAAAATAAATTTAGATGGAGGAGCAGATAAGGAGGGAGACCCAGGTGACACAGTATTGAATAACTGGAGGTTGTATAAATATTTATAGAAGTATATACCGAGAAGGTTAGATAAATAGAAGTATTAATGTAAGAGAAAATTAATCTCATTGTATATAATACAGATAGGGAAATTTGGAGAGAGGAGTTGCTCAGACATTACCCCTGAATTGTATCTGAAGAGGGATGAGGGGGAAGAAAGGAGAGGAGAGAGAAAAGAGTAAAGGAGGGGAGAAGGAAGTAGGAAGGTTGGAGGAGAAGAGGAGAAGTGGGGAGAAAGGGGAGGAGAGGGGTGAAGGAAAGAGAAGAGGAGAAGAGGGAAGTAGGGAAGAGAAGAAAGGGAGAAAGAAGGTAGAGAAGAAGGAGTGTGGATACAGTGAAAGGGGAAATGGGCGAGCAACACCAAAAGTCATGTATATGTATTTATTTCATTTTATTAAAAGTATCTTATATATGAATGTAAAAAAGAATGTATGTTAACATCTGATAAATATTACGGTATATGTATGGGGGAGAGTTTGGAAAAATAAAAAATAAAACTGGAGGTTTTTAAGAAGTGACTGGACAGCCACTAGTCTGGAATAGTACAGGATTTGCTGCTTGAGCAGGGGATTGGATTAGAAGGGTTATGACAGACCCTGCAAAAGGCACATATGACTGAGATTCAGCGTTCCAATGGCTTCCCTTATCACAGCCATATGATCACTTTTGGGGCACTCGGCAATCGGTCCACATTTTTAGCATCCTCTATTCTATTCTATTCTATTCTATTCTATTCTATTCTATTCTATTCTATTCTATTCTATTCTATTCTATTCTATTCCATTCCATTCCATTCCATTCCATTCCATATTTTCTATTCTATTCTATTCCATTCCATTCTATTCTATTCCATTCCATTCCATTCCATTCCATATTTTCTATCCTATCCTATCCTATCCTCTATTCTATTCTATTCTATTCCATTCCATTCCATTCCATATTTTCTATCCTATCCTATCCTATCCTCTATTCTATTCTATTCTATTCTATTCTATTCTATTCTATTCTATTCTATTCTATTCTATTCTATTCTATTCTATTCTATTCCATTCCATTCCATTCCATTCCATTCCATATATTCTATTCTATTCTATTCTATTCTATTCTATTCTATTCTATTCTATTCTATTCTATTCTATTCTATTCTATTCTATTCTATTCTATTCTATTTATTCCATATTCTATTCTATTCTATTTATTCCATATTCTATTCTATTCTATTTATTCCATATTTTATTCCATTCCATTCTTTTTTTTTTTTGCAGGATACCAGCATTTATTTCCTGTTTTCCTTAAAAAGCACCCCTCATGGACAATGAGTTCACTTAATGATCACAGTATTCATTTAACAACTGTGGCATTCACTTTATGACTCCTGCATTCATTTAATGTCCTCTTTAAAAAGGGTCATAAAATCTGCTTTAAGTCCTGCTTTATGACAGTCATGACTTACAACCGTGATGGGCAAGTCCCATTACAATTATAAATCAACTACCTGTAATACCAATAGCAACAGTATGTTAAATATATTGTGATTAGTCGTGGTGTTGCAGTGGTTATAATGCAGTACTGCAGGCTACTTCTGCTGACTGCTGGGTGCCAGCAGTTCGGCTGTTCGATCTTGATCAGCTCAATGTTGACTCAGCCATCCGTCCTTCCGAGGTCAGTAAAATGAGACCCAGATTGTTGGGGGGGACAAGAGGCTGACTCTGTAAACCACTTAGAAAGGGCTGTAAAGCACTGTGAAGCGATATATAAGTCTAAATGCTATTGCTATTTGATTCTTCTTCTTGTGCCATATCCGTTATCGGACGTTGGCGATCGTATTGGCGATCCTGTTTTTCTCAGCAGCCGCACGAAAAAGTGCTGCTGAGTTTTGTTCAAACCAATCCCTTAGATTTTGAAGCCACGATGTTCTTCTTCTGCCTGGCCCTCGTTTGCCTTCAGTCTTTCCCTGGAGGATTAAATGGAGTATGCTGTATTTTTCTTGGTGTCTTATATCAGATGTCCGAAATATTCTAACTTGCGTTTTTTAATTGTTTTGATTTTTTTTGTTTTTAATTGTTTTAACTGCTATTTGATGCACTGTGTGAACCCAGAACGTTTGCATTAATTCAAGTCTTGTATGAAGACATCTAAAGCTTTCTAAATACTGACCTTTCCTATTTTGGTGTAAAAAGAAAAATACTATAGGAAACCAGGGTCCAAACTGGATCTGTGGTAATTTTTTCCTAACGCACAGATCTACATGAATCTCCTGGGATTAATTTTCAGGATGCACCAAGTTAGGCTAAAATAAGTGGGTAGTTCGTGGTTCCATGGATTATGGGAACTCAATTTTTAAACGAGCATGTTGCAGGAACCAAGGCGTAATGTGTGAGATCAGGAACTGTGTTTTACCACCATCTGGTGGAGAGACAGAATACCTGCCTTTACAGAGGAAATGTTTTTTCTGCAGAAGAGACAGAGGAGAAGGTGCTAGCCAACAGTTTCATGCAACTGAAGAGGGGGAAAAAAGCCAATGCAATTCTAGGCTTCATCAACAAAAGAAGGATGTCAAAAATCAAATATTGTGCCAAGATCAAGGGAAGCTATTGTTCTCTAGTTAGCATTGGTCCAACACAGTGATGGGATTCAGCCAGTTCGTAGAACTGGTAGCTAAATTTTGTTGAGTTCGGAGAAATGGCTGAATGCACACTGCTTCCGGAAGTCCGTTCTAGGCCTGGGAGGCCTGGAGGAGGCCTTCCAGGCCTAGAATGGCCCACCGGAAGTGTGGGGATGCTACTTCCAGAAGTCCATTCTAGGCCTGGGAGGCCTGGAGGAGGCCTTCCAGGCCTAGAATAGCCCACCGGAAGTGTGGGGATGCTACTTCCGGAAGTCCGTTCTAGGCCTCGGAGGCCTGGGGGAGGCCTTCCAGGCCTAGAACGGCCCACCGGAAGTGTGGGGATGCTACTTCCGGAAGTCCGTTCTAGGCCTTGGAGGCCTGGGGGAGGCCTTCCAGGCCTAGAATGGCCCATCGGAAGTGTGAGGATGCTACTTCCAGAAGTCCGTTCTAAGCCTCAGAGGCCCAGGCCTGTATCCACGCACAGAACCAGTTGTTCAGGGATTTGAATCCCACCACTGGTCCAACACCACTAAGAACATCAAACATAGGATAATAGGGTGGGAAGGGACCTTGGAGGTCTTCTAGTCCAACCCCCTGCTCAAGCAGAAGATCGACTTGCCTCCAGAAGTTGTGGGTTCTCCAACCCTGAAGGTTTTTAAAAAGAGCTTGGACAGTGATTGGTCCAGAATGGTATGAGGTCTCCTTCCTGAGCAGGGGGTTGGACTAGAAGACCTCCAAGGTCCCTTCCAACTCTGTTATTCTGTTTTGCTGGAGATGTTTCAACAGAAGTTGGATACCCATCCGCCAGAGCAGGGCAGCTTCCTTCAGCAGCTAGAGCAGGGGGGTCTTCAAACCTGGCACTTTTATGACTTGTGGACCAACTCCCAGAATTCCTCAGCCGGCATGCCTGGCTGAGGAATTCTGGGAGTTGATCCACAAATCATAAAAGGGCCAAGTTTGAAGATCCCTGAGCTAGAGGCTGGATTGATGATATCCAAATCCCTTCCAAACTTCAAATGTTATGTGTTTATGAGCCTATCAGAAGGAACAAGCAAAGATCTTCTGCGCTGTTGTCAAGACAACCACAAGTCTGTGTCCTTGTAATCACCAGAAGCTGAACTCAGCTCAGGAGGTTTTACAGTACATTTATTCCTTAAGCGTTGAATCGTTTTAGCCTTCTGTTCTAACTAAAGATGCAATTCATTAGCAACTTTACATTTAGGCAGGAAAAAAAAATCAAAGATATAAGTACAGATTAGGTGAGATCTGGCTCAAAAACAGTAGCTGTGAGAGGGACCTTGGAGTCCTAATGGACGATCACTTGACTGTGAGCCAGCCGTGTGCAGCAGCAGCCCCAAAAGCTAACACAATCTTGGGCTGTATAAACAGAGGCCTAGAATCAAGACCACGTGAAATATTAGTACCGCTTTATAAAACCCTAGTAACACCACATCTGCAATACTGCAACCAGTTTTGGTCACCATACTACAAAAATGATGTTGAGACTTTGGAAAAAGTTCAGAGAAGAGCAACTAGGATGATTAAAGGCCTGGAGACTAAAACATGTGAAGAACGGCTGCAGGACTTGTGAATGGCCAGTCTAGAGAAAAGAAGGACTGGGGGGGGCGGGGGGACATGATAGCAGTATTCCAGTATTTGAGGGCCTGCCACAAACAAGAGGGGATCAGTTTATTTTCCAAAGCACCAGAAGGCAAGACAAGAAACAATGGATGGAAACTAAGGAAGGAGAGAAGCAACCTGGAATTAAGGAGAAACTTCCTAACAGTGAGGACAATTAACCAGTGGAACAGCTTTGCCTCCAGAGGTTGTGAGTGCTTCATCACTCGAGGTTTTTAAGAAGAGACTAGACCAGCGGTTCTCAACCTGTGAGTCACGACCCCTTTGGGGGTCGAACGACCTTTTCACAGGGGTCGCCTAAGACCATCAAAAAACAGAAATACCACCTATTGAAGAATGGACTTTGAAAGTAATAAATTTGGCAGAAATGGCCAAAATATCGGCATATTTGAAGGATCGCTCAAATGAACAATATATGATAGACTGGAAACAGTGGATAGACTACATACAAGAGAAACACCAATCAAATAAAATGTATCTGGCTTATAGTTAAAGCTTGACATAAAGGAGTGAAGAATCTTTACAAAATTAAATCGATTGTATTAAGTTGGATAGCAGGTAGCTTGAACTTCCCCCTGGTTTACGTATACAAAGGCTATTACGTACTGTTGTATCTCATGATTTATGTTGACTGCTTTTTAGTATGCTATTATGATTAATGTTGATTGCTTTAATAAAAACTTAAAAAAAACATATTTCCGATGGTCTTAGGAACTGAGACACTGCTCCTCTATCCGTTTCCGCACGCCTTCGAGCTGGGGGCCGTTGCAGTGCCGGATTCATTTCCGTCGAGCATCTCCTAAGGGAGGCTACGCTGCTTCGCGTCCCTTTCCGCGGAGGAGGCTGAACTAAGCTCTGCGGTGCTGTCGCCCTCTTGGCTCTCTCTCTCTCTCTCTCTCTCTCTCTCTCTCTCTCTCTCTCTCTCTCTCTCTCTCTCTCTCTCTCTCTCTCTCTCTCTCTCTCTCTCTCTCTCTCTCTCTCTGCCTGGGCACTTCTCCAACCAGGCTGGGCGGAGCCGGTGGAGCGGCTTTCCTGCCCCCCTCCCTGGCCAGCTGGAGCCAGGCAGGCCGGCGACTTTCGGAAGTGAGGCGAGGACAGGCAAGGCCCGCTGAGCCCCGGGCGCAGTGGGTGAATGGGTGGCGTCGGTGCACATTTGGAGAGCCCTTAGGGTTGGGGGTTACCACAAGATGAGGAACTGTATTAAAGGGTCATGGCATTAGGAAGGTTGAGAACTACTGGACTAGACAGTCACCTGTCTGAAATGGCATAGGTTCTCTTCTTGAACAGGGGGCTGGACTAGAAGACCTCCAAGGTCCCTTCCAGCTCTATTCTATTCTAAATGAAACTTATGAGAAGAGGCTCTGAATATCACAATCACATTGATATTATGGGAGGTTCTGTAGATTCAAATTGAAGATTTCTAAGGAAGTCAAACAAGGACACCGAAGTGGTTATGGTGAAGGTGTCATCTACATATCTGATTCATATTGTGGGTTTTATTTGTGGGGTTGTTGTTGATTCCAGATATTGCATTATGACCTCTGCCATGAGGACTAGCTGTACAGGGATATCCATGGCATTATTTATTTATTTGTTGACTGCCCATATTACCATATGGTAACTCTGGGTGACTTACAGTCAAAAAGAATATCTGTCTCTATATCATCTATATCTCTATATCATCTATATCTACATCATCTATATCTATATCATCTATTATATATCTATATCTGTATCATCTATATATAATCTATCTCTATCTCTATCTCTATCTCTATCTCTATCTCTATCTCTATCTCTATAACTATATCTATATCTAGCTCTAGCTCTATATCTATATCTATATCATCTATATAACATCTCTATCTCTATCATCTATATCTCTCTAGCTCTCTATATCTATAGCTATATATCTATATCTATATCTATCATTATCTCTATCTCTATCTCATCTCTATATATCTATATATCTATGTAGGTCTTTGGTTCTTCGGGTTTTCTCCCACGTAGAAAGATATATATCTATCTCTATATATCTCTATCTCTTTCTCTATATCTATCTATCTATCTATCTATCTATCTATCTATCTATCTATCTATCTATCTACCTACCTACCTACCTACCTACCTATCTATCTACCTATCATCTATCTATCTATCTATCTATCTATCTATCTATCTATCTATCTATCTATCTATCTACCTATCATCTATATCTATCTATCTATCTACCTATCATCTATCTACCTATCTACCTATCATCTATCTATCTATCTATCTATCTATCTACCTATCATCTATCTATCTATCTATCTATCTATCTATCTATCTACCTACCTACCTACCTAACTATCATCTATCTATCTATCTATCTACCTATCTACCTATCATCTATCTATCTATCTATCTATCTATCTACCTACCTATCATCTATCTATCTATCTATCTATCTATCTATCTACCTATCATGTACCTACCTACCTACCTATCTATCTATCTACCTATCTATCTACATACATACATACATGCATACATACACATTAAACCGTAAATAAATTTAAAGCAAGAATTAAAATCTAAGGATGCGGAGGCAGAGTGTGGTGGGGGGAGGTGGGATCTGTTATTACTCCATCAGCACCTTCTCTGTGCCGTTCCTCCATTGGGGCTCCAGGCCAACTGGCAGAGCCAGTCTTGAGATCCTTGTGAAAGGATAGGAGGTTTGGGGCCAAGCTCACATTGGGGAGGGGACAAGATGTTCCAGAGGGCAGGAGCAACAGCAGAGAAGGCCCTCCTCCTGCCCCCCCCATCAGAACAATCAGGCTGATGAGACCCGCCATATGCTTCCTCTGCCTGTACAGGTGGGATGGGACAATCCCAGTGGGGTGAGACAGTCCCTCCAGTAAGCTGGACCCAGTTAAGCCTACGTGGGTCAAAATGGCAGCTACCACTCTGCAGTCAAAGCCTGTGTTGGTTTTAAAAAGGGCCAGGATTTCAAGCTTGCAGTTGCAGCTGACATCTTGACTTTTATGAATTTATATCTTAGACTCTTAATTTGTAAACTTTCCATTTTTCCCTGTTCAGTTTGAAAAGCAGAGCTGATGTAATCGCTGTGACTCCTAGGGAAAAAAGTCTGATCTTCTCATCTGTTTGCGTTTTGTAGAGATTAAGGGAAAGATGGTCGTAAATGTCCTGGTTTGTTGTTGTTTTTTCCTCTACAGACGCAGCAGGCCATAAGCCTAGATACATAACTAACATGCCTGACCTTTATTCATTGTAATGAACCCCAAAGTGTGGGAAATTATAGGGATAAGGCTCTCGTTTGTCACCATGCAAAATATCATTTCAGTTTCTTGCATTTATCAAGAGGCAGCTGGAGCTAAAATTCAAGAAGCCAACAATTCTGTTATCTAGCATGGAAACCCACTAGATGTCAGCAGTGCTCTGTGTGAGCCACTTTCCACCTAATATTGCATTATAGGCAATAGTGATCCAACTTATCACCAATTTATCATGCACCAAGAGGACAAGAAAGGGGGACAGTGAGGATTCTCTGCATGCTTTTCATTCATTCCAAAACTGGAAGTTTTTAAGAAGAGACTGGACAGCCATTTGTCCGAAATGGTATAGGGTTTCCTACCTGAGCAGGGAATTGGACTATATGACCTCCAAGGTCCCTTCCAACTTTATTATTAGTATTATTTTACTTATTGGGTGTAATGTTTGATAGATCTACAAAGCATTTGCTTATGCCTAGAAGAACAGTAAGCTTAAGATCGCACTTTAGAATCCTCCTTAAGATCACATTCCGGAATACTGGACCCAGTAAGAATAGAATAGAATAGAATAGAATAGAATAGAATAGAATAGAATAGAATAGAATAGAATAGAATAGAATAGAATAGAATAGAATAGAATAGAATAGAACAGAACAGAACAGAACAGAATAGGGAATAGGGAATAGGGAATAGAATAGAATAGAATAGAATAGAATAGAATAGAATAGAATAGAATAGAATAGAATAGAATAGAATAGAATAGAATAGAATAGAATAGAATAGAATAGAATAGAATAGAATAGAATAGGGAATAGGGAATAGGGAATAGAAGAATAGAATAGAATAGAATAGAATAGAATAGAATAGAATAGAATAGAATAGAATAGAATAGAATAGAATAGAATAGAATAGAATAGAATAGAATAGAATAGAATAGAATAGAATAGAATAGGGAATAGGGAATAGGGAATAGGGAATAGGGAATAGGGAGTAGGGAATAGGGAATAGGGAATAGGGAATAGGGAATAGGGAATAGGGAATAGGGAATAGGGAACGGAACGGAACAGAACAGAACAGAACAAAACAGGGAATAGGGAATAGAATAGAATAGAATAGAATAGAATAGAATAGAATAGAATAGAATAGAATAGAATAGAATAGAATAGAAAGGGAGAGGTTTCCATGTTTAGCCATGCTGGCTCAGGAATTCTGGGAGTTGAAGTCCACGAGTCATGAAAGAGCCAAGGTTGCCTACCCCTGATATAGAGTCTTCTGCTTGAGCAGGGGGTTGGACTAGAAGACCTCCAAGGTCCCTTCCAACTTTATTCTGATTGATTGATTGAAACAAAATTCTGCACTAAGACAGCCTTGTCCTAATCCATCATCTGAGTCATCTTCTGTTCTTATTTATGAAAGTTTATTTTTTTTCTTTCTTTTTTTTTAACATTTTTTATTAATAGATATATATTTGTACATGTAAACAAAGAAAAAATTCAAGTTAAATGCTATTCAACTTAATACAATCAATTTAAATTTGTAAACATTCTTCACTCCGTATATCAAGATTTAACTATAAGCCAGATACATTTTCTTTGATTGGTGTTTCTCTTGTATGTAGTCTATCCAATGTTTCCAGTCCAACAAATATTTTTCATTTGAGCGATCCTTCAGGTATGCCGATATTTTAGCCATTTCTGCCAAATTTATTACTTTCAAAGTCCATTCTTCAATAGATGGTATTTCTGGCTTCTTCCAGTATTGTCCCACCAACAGTCTCGCTGCTGTGAACAAGTTCAAAATTAAGTTCGTCTCTGTGATGGTACAGTCTTTTATGATCCCTAACAAAAACAACTGAGGTAGAAATTCAATACGCTTTTTCAAAATGGTTTGGAGTGTCCACCATATTTTTCTCCAGAAGGCTTTAATTTTTCTACATGTCCACCATACATGAAAATATGTAGCCTCCATACTTTCACATCTCCAACATTTAGGTTGGATGTCAGGGTAGATACATGATAGTTTTTTCGGATCTAGATGCCACCTATAAAACATTTTATAAAAGTTCTCTCTTAAATGTTGCGCTTGCGTAAATTTTACATTTTTCACCCAAATTCTCTCCCACGTTTCCATCGTGATAGGTTGCCCAAAATTTTGCTCCCACTTTACCATACAATCCTTGACTAGTGCAGTTTCAGAGTCAATTTCTATCAGTACACTGTACACTCTTTTAATATGCATGGGCCATTTTTCTCTAACCTGTTCAATTAAACTCTCATCTGTTAGTGATAAACCCTTCTTCGGGTCTTTTTGCCATCTAGACTGCAGTTGTAAATATGAAAACCAGGTACACACTATTCCTTTATCTGCTAGCATATTTGATGGCTTTAATGATAACACATTTCCTTCTTCCATTACGAGTTTACTATAGGTATTTTTTTTCGTTTGTCCACAGGATGTCAGCATTCACTTGTGTGTATTTTTTGTGACAAAAAAAAAATAGTGAAAGTAGGCTCCATCTGACACTCATCACTGATCCACAGTCTAGCCGTAACAATATACTTTGTTTTAGAAGCGTTTGGACCTCTTGACTTTGAAAAGGATTAAGGAGGCTCTGATCCAACCATGTTAATTTAAATGGGTTATGGATTAAAAGCGAGTTCTCTGCCACTCAGGATGAGCGTGGAGTAGGGTCAAGCTAGAAGCTATATTAAAAATGCAATGTGCAGCTCCAGGTGTTGATTGGGGTGGATATATATAGGTATCCCTATATAGGAGTCAACTGTTCTGGGCCTTGTCTATAATCTTTGGGGAGGAAATGCTTAGATAAGCCTATCAGATAAGATAATGTTCAATAAAAAGAAATTTCATAGCTGGGAAGTGCATAAAAATAAAACTGGGGGCAGAGATTCAAACAATAGGAACTCCCAAAGCTTCAAATGCTAAGTCAATCCATGACAATATCAAAACTGATATATTTTTAAATATGACTAGAAATTTCCGCATAGGCAAAATATAGGGCACAGTTCTCTATATCGCTCAAGAATTGGGTTTCTTTCAGTTCCATTTTTCCTATAAGAGCACAGAAATAGACCAGGCTGGAGACCCATTAAACCAATATTGTGTATCACATGACAAGATTTTGGGAGAAAATGTGCTTTTCAACTGGTGTTTCTCAACTTTGTCAACTGGAGAATTCTGGGAGTTGAAGGTTAGCCAGTTTGTCAACTGGCTGGAGAATTCTGGGAGTTGAAAGTCCAAATGTCTTAAAGTTGACAAGGTTGAAGAACACACTTGGAATACTGCATCGAGTTTTGGTCACCACAATGTAAAAAAGATGTTGAGACTCTGGAAAGAGTACAGAGAAGAGCAACAAAGATGGTCAGGAGACTGGAGGCTAAAACATATAAGGAGCGGTTGCTGGAATTGGGGATGTCTAATTTAACGAAGAGAAGGATGAGGGGTGACATGATCACAGTCTTCCAGTATCTCAGGGGCTGCCACAAAGAAGAGGGAGTCAAGCTATTCTCCAAAGCGCCTGAAGGCAGGACAAGAAGCAACGGATGGAAACTAACCAAGGAGAGAAGCAACCTAGAACTAAGGAGAAACTTCCTGACAGTTAGAACAATTAACCAGTGGAACAACCTGCCTCCAGAAGCGGTGAATGCTCCAACACTGGGAGTTTTTAAGAAGAGATTGGACAGCCATTTGTCCAAAATGGTATAGGGTTACCTGCCTGAGCAGGAGGTTGGACTAGATGACCTCCAAGGTCCCTTCCAACTTTATTATTACTATTATAACACCATTTAGACCGATGAACCTAAAAATCTAAGATAAATAATCCTGCAATACATTTAACCAGGGTACTAAACTCCCTTCAAGTACAATGAGCCATGCACCAACACCAACACAGATAGTCCTCAAGTTATGACCACAGTTGAGCCCAACTTTTCTATTCCTACGCAAGACAGTTGTCAAGTGGGTCTTGCCCCATTTTACAACCTTTCTTGCCACCGCTCTTAAGCGAATCATTGCAGTCATTAAGTTAGTAACGGCTTCCCCCATTGACTTTGCTCGTCAGGGGATCACGTGACCCAGAGACATTGTGACCATCATAAAGAGGAGTCAACTGTCCAGTGTCTGAATCTTGATCATGTTACTGCGATGATCGGAAGTGTGAAAAATGATCACAACTCGCTTTTTTCCGTGCAGTTGTAATGAATTGTTGTACGTTGAAGACTGCGTGTCGTTTATTTCCCTGTATGCAACTGATCTATTTAAACACATTTTTTGATGTGCAAAATCTGTCTGAAAGCAAAGGGGGAAATGACTGTAAACTCTACATACCTGTACCACACCATGGTCAAAAGATACCCTGGAGGTTCTCAGTCATCCAGGTCATGGTTGTTCCAAAGGTGCTTTTTCCAGAGGCAAGAGGACTTCCTTTGTTTTTTCCGCAAAGAGTTTTTGCGTCTCATCCAAGAAGCTTCTGCAGCTCTGAAGAAGCTTCTTGGATGAGAAGCGAGACCTCTTCAAAGAAAAACAAGGAAGTGCAGTTGCCTCTAGAAAAAGCATCTTTGGGAATATGTAGAAACCATTTTTCTACCTTATTCCCATAGGTTGCCTCCTTCTCAACTCCAGGCCACAAAGGAGAAAGACTTCGGTTAGGCGGAATGGAATGGAATGGAATGGAATGGAATGGAATGGAATGGAATGGAATAGAATAGAATTAGAAAGAATAGAATAGAATAGAATAGAATAGAATAGAATAGAATAGAATAGAATAGAATAGAATAGAATAGAATAGAATAGAATAGAATAGAATAGAATAGAATATGGGATGGAGCGGAATAGAAGAGAAGAGAAGAGTGTAGAGTAGAGTAGAGTAGAGTAGAGTAAAGTAGAGTAGAGTAGAGTGGAGTGGAGTGGAGTGGAGTGGAGTGGAGTGGAGTGGAGTGGAGTGGAGTGGAGTGGAGTGGAGTGGAAGAGAAGAGAAGAGAAGAGAAGAGAAGAGAAGAGAAGAGAAGAGAAGAGAAGAGAAGAGAAGAGAAGAGAAGAGAAGAGAAGAGAAGAGAAGAGAAGAGAAGAGAAGGGAAGGGAGTGGAGTGGAGTGGAGTGGAGTGGAGTGGAGTGGAGTGGAGTGGAGTGGAGTGGAGTGGAGTGGAAGGGAAGGGAAGGGAAGGGAAGGGAAGGGAAGGGAAGGGAAGGGAAGAGAAGAGAAGAGAAGAGAAGAGAAGAGAAGAGAAGAGAAGAGAAGAGAAGAGAAGAGAAGAGAAGAGAAGAGAAGAGAAGAGAAGAGAAGAGAAGAGAAGAGAAGAGAGTGGAGTGGAGTGGAGTGGAGTGGAATGGAATGGAATGGAATGGAATGGAATGGAATGGAATGGAATAGAATAGAATAGAATAGAATAGAATAGAATAGAATAGAATAGAATAGAATAGAATAGAATAGAATAGAATAGAATAGAATAGAATAGAATAGAACTGGAAGGGACCGTGAAGATCTTCTAGTCCACCAACCTGCTCAAGCAGGAGAACCTATACCATCTCAGACAAGTGATTGTCTAGTCTCTTCTTAAAAACTTCCAGTGATGGAGCGCCCACGATTTCTGGAGACAAGCTGTTCCACTGGCTGATTGTCCTCACTGTTAGGAACTTTCTCCTTAACTCCAGGTTTCTTCTCTCTTTGATCAGTTTCCAACCACTGTTTTTGTCCTGCCCTCTGGTGCTTTGGAGAATAGCTTGACTCCCTCCTCTATGTGGCAACCCCTCAAATACTAGAACACTGCTATCATGTCTCCCCTGTTTCTTCTTTTCTTTAGATTAGCCAAACCCAAGTCCTGCAGCCATTCTTCGTATGTTTTAGTCTCCAGGCATTTGATCATTTTAGTTGCTCTTCTCTGAACTTTTTCCAAGGAATCAACATCTTATTTGTGATATGGTGACCAAAATTGGCTGCAGTATTCCAGGTGTGGCCTCACTAGGGTTTTATAAAGTGGTACTAACACTTCGCGTGATCTTGATTCTATGCCTCTGTTTATGCAACCCAGGACTGTATTAGCTTTTGGGGGGGGGTTGGTGTTAAAATAGCATTTTCTCCTCTAACCTCTCACAGCGTCCAAGGACAGCTTCAAGGTAGGTTAAATCTGTCAGGCTTCGTCACTCATTTACCTTGGAGGAATATCAGGGCCTGCAGCGACTTGGAACCAAAAGCAATCAAGGCAGGAGAAACATCAGCAATGAGGGTGCTGAATGTTATGCTGGCTTAATTTTTCTGCCAACTCAAGGATGGGAAAGACAGCACTTCGGCACAGCCGTGGGAAAGGGCCCTGAGGAGAAAAGGACATCAATGCCTGTCAGAGGAAAGGTCATAACATGAGGAGTAAATCACGTACATCAGGGAAACGGGAGCACAGGTAGCCCTCAATGTATGGCCAGAATGTCTATCGCCTAAGGCAGGCAGTTGTTAAGTGACCCATGCCCACTTTTTCAACCATTTTGTTACTGTCTGGGTTGAGACAACCAAACAGGACAGGTACAGACTTCAACAGATAGTTAGGACCGCAGGGAAAAAACAACTGCAACCAGCCTGCCTTCCATTGATGATCTGTGTACTGCATGGATCAGAAAGAGGGCTGAGAAAATATATCCACAGACCCCTCACTTCCTGGACATAAACTCTTCCAACCCCTCCCCTCAGGACATTCTATAGGGCCTTGCATGCCAAAACAAGTAGATATATAGACAGTTCCCCCCCCTCTCGTGCCATCATTCTGCTGAGCACCTACTTCTACATCACTGTCCTATGTCTAAGGATATTTACCCATGTAGTAGAGCTTCATTACTATTATCCTTCCCATCTTTCCTATTACCTTCTCCTATTGGTATCTTATGGTTATATTACTCTGTTGATAGTAATAGAAAAAAACTACTAATAACGTTGATCTCCAAGACTAAAAATTTTATTAAGGACTAAGCTTTCGTTTCGTTGTCAAAGTATAAGCCAAGATCTGGGAATGCTCATCCTTATAGTCTTTGGGAAGCTTAAGTTGATAGTATGTACACAGAGAGCTTCTGCATTGAGAGAAATTCCTTGTGTGTCCAATCATACTTGACCAATAAAGGATTACTCTACTCTACTCTACTCTACTCTACTCTACTCTACTCTACTCTACTCTACTCTACTCTACTCTACTCTACTCTACTCTACTCTACTCTACTCTAGATCTACTCTAGTCCCTATTCTATTCTATTCTATTCTATTCTATTCTATTCTATTCTATTCTATTCTATTCTATTCTATTCTATTCTATTCTCCGAGTCTTCGGAGAGGAGCGGCATACAAATCCGAATAAATAAATAAATTCTATTCTATTCTATTCTATTCTATTTTTATTTCTATTTCTATTCTATTCTATTCTATTCTATTCTATTTCTATTTCTATTTCTATTCTATTCTATTCTATTCTATTCTATTCTATTCTATTCTATTCTATTCTATTCTATTCTATTCTATTCTATTCTATTCTACTCTACTCCATTCCATTCCATTCCATTCTGTTCTTTCCATTCCTTTCTATTCCATTCCATATTTTCTATTCTATTCCTATTCTATTCTATTCTATTCTATTCTATTCTATTTTATTCTATTCTATTCTATTCTATTCTGTTCTGTTCTGTTCTGTTCTATCCTATTTCTATTTCTATTTCTATTCTATTCCACTCCATCTATTCTATTCTATTCTATTCTATTCTATTCTATTCTATTCTATTCTATTCTATTCTATTCTATTCTATTCTATTCTATTCTATTCTATTCTATTCTATTTCTATTTTTATTTCTATTTCTATTCTATTCTATTCTATTCTATTCTATTTCTATTTCTATTCTATTCTATTCTATTCTATTCTATTCTATTCTATTCTATTCTATTCTATTCTATTCTATTCTATTCTATTCTATTCTACTCTACTCCATTCCATTCCATTCCATTCTGTTCTTTCCATTCCTTTCTATTCCATTCCATATTTTCTATTCTATTCCTATTCTATTCTATTCTGTTCTGTTCTGTTCTGTTCTGTTCTGTTCTGTTCTATCCTATTTCTATTTCTATTTCTATTTCTATTCTATTCCACTCCATCTATTCTATTCTATTCTATTCTATTCTATTCTGTTCTGTTCTGTTCTGTTCTGTTCTGTTCTGTTCTGTTCTGTTCTGTTCTGTTCTATTCTATTCTATTCTATTCTATTCTATTCTATTCTATTCTATTCTATTCTATTCTATTCTATTCTATTCTATCCTATCCTATCCCATCCCATCCCATCCCATCCCATCCCATCTCATTCTGTTTCAATTGCTATTATTTCTAGAAATAGGGGGCATCATTTCATTTTTCCTGATTATTTTTATGAAAAATAGGGAGAAGAGACTGGTGTTAAAATATAGCTAGGGATGCGTTTTACTTCTCTTTGGCTCCCTCAGTTGTTACCGAAGGTATCACTTAGCCAAACTGCTGACTCCTTCCAAAAAGACTTATTGTTGCATTATGCATTATAATTCCTTCATTAAATTCCCCAGACTTTGTTCCCATTCAGATCCATTAGTAACACCACATTGCAAAATCAGCCAGCACAGAAGGCTTCCGTGATCAGAAATTGAAGCTAAATGGGACTTGCTCAATTATAAATGAAGGGAGCTTCGCCGAAAGAGTGTGTGGTTTGGCAACTGTTTTAGCTAAGTGGGTTTGGAACACCAGGTATTTCAGTGAAGGATTCAATTCTTGATGGTCTAAATATGAGTTAAGACTAGGAGATGACTTAGCTTGCCAAGAACGGATTCTGTTGCTAGTGTGTGCAGCTTCTAATCTTTAGTCCAGTTGTAGCCCTCTACGTTTAGGAAACTAAGCCACAAGTATTCAAAACATTGCTAGCTCTTTTCCCAATTTCACCATCCTGATTCCAACAGATTTCACCATCCTAATTCCAACAAATTTGTTGGACAACAAAGGTAACGAACAGACAAGTAGTGGAGCGTATTACACCAGACAGGTCACTGGAAGGCAAACATCACAAAACTGCTTCTCACTTATTTTGGCCATGTCATGTGGGGGAAATCACTGGACAAAACAATTAAGAACCCTGGTGGCCCAGGGGTTAGAATGCAGTTTTGCAGGCTGACTCTGCCCACTGCCAGCAGTTCGATTCTGACCAGCTCAAGCTTGACTCAGCCTTCCATCCTTCTGAGGTCGATAAAAGGATGACCCCAGATTGTTGGGGCCAAGAGGCTGACTCTGTAAAACACTTAGAGAGGGCTGCAAAGCAGCATGAAGCAGTATATAAGTCTAAGTCAGCGGTTCTCAACCTTTTCCGGGGCTCGACCCCGGCCCGTGCCGCACATGCGCGGCACGACGGGGCGCATCGCGCATGCACGGCGCAACGAGCCGCATCACGCATGCACGGCGCGACGGCCCACATCGCAAAGGGGAAAAAAATGGCCGACCCAAAAAAAAATGGCCGACCCAAAAAAATGGCGGGCCCGCATCACGCATGCACGGCGCGATGGCCCGCATCGCAAAGGGGAAAAAAATGGCCGACCAAAAAAAATTAAAATAAAAAATGGCGGACCACGGTGTCCGGCGACCCCCGCAAAACGGTCGTTTGACCCCAAATGGGGTCGCGACCCATAGGTTGAGAACCGCTGGTCTAAGTGCTATTGCTAATTATGTTGAGAAGAGTTAGCGGTAAAAGGAAACCAGGCTGTCAAAGAAATAGTGGCTGGACACCATCAACTCAAAGAAGTAGTGCAAGATTGGAAGATATGGAGAGACCTGGAGCATAGTAAAAAAGATGTCGAGACTCTGGAAAGAGTGCAGAGAAGAGCAACGAAGATGAAATTTCTCCTTAGTTCTAGGTTACTTCTATCCTTGATTAGTTTCCATCTGTTGCTTCTTGTTCTGCCTTCAGGTGCTTTGGAGAATAGCTTGACTCCCTCGTCTTTGTGGCAGCCCCTGAGATGTTGGAACATTGCTGTCATGTCCCCCCTGGTCCTTCTCTTCATTAAACTAGACATCCCCAATTCCAGCAACCGTTCCTTATATGTTTTACCCTCCAGTCCCCTGATCATCTTTGTTGCTCTTCTCTGCACTCTTTCTAGAGTCTCAACATCTTTTTTACATCATGGTGACCAAAACTGGATGCAGTATTCCAAGTGTGGCCTTACCAAGGCCTTGTAAAGTGGTATTAACACTTCACCTGATCTTGATTCTGTCCCTCTGTTAGTGAAGCCTAGCATTGTGTTGGCTTTTTTGGCAGCTGCAGCACATGGCTGGCTCCTGTTTAAGTAATTGTCCACTAAAATAGTATTAATACTTCACGTGATCTTGAGGCACTGTTGTAAGCTGAGGACTAGTCATATAAACACAACCCCCCCCAAAAGAAAATGTACAACGTCTATTTGTCATCCTTACATTGCTAAATCCAGCTGAACCAAAGGTTGGAGAATCTTATCAAAGAAACACATACATTTGATAGCTTGATGCCTGCATATATTTACCTCCCCTCCATAAAGAAAGACAGGACAAAAACTAACTGCATACTAATTGAATTGATCACTGCTAATTGCAATTAATTGCCTGTAAAATAAAGTGCCCCATTTACGGAATTGATTCCGAAGTGCTTCTGCCAAACTTTCTCCTCACACAAAATCCACCCTTAGAAACTGAAACCCAGACCATCAACCCCCCCTTGCCCCAGCAGAATAGCCCTTCCCCCAAAAGGGAATAAAATGAGAGACAGATGAGAGAAAGGAAGAGTCGAACGAGAAGAAAGAAGGAAGGAATGGGCGAAAGAGAGCAAATGTGAATAAATATCAAACGGGGGAGGTGGGGGGAAGGAAGAGGTAACTAACTCGATAGGGAAAGGACGGGAAAAAGGCAAAAAAAGCTAAACATCACTGGGCAATTAATCAGGAGTCCCCGTGAGAAAAATTGAAATGTTAATTTCTAAGTACAATTTTCATTTTTAAATTAAAATATTTTTTAAAAAATATTTTTAAAAGAAAAATTCATTTTAAAGAAAAAAGTTATTAAATGGGTAAGAGTTGTTAAGTGAAGCTGGTCTCCCTATGGGCGAGGCACTTTTTCCAGTGCCATTGTAACTTTGAATGGTGAATAGAATAGAATAGAATAGAATAGAATAGAATAGAATAGAATAGAATAGAATAGAATAGAATAGAATAGAATAGAATAGAATAGAATAGAATAGAATAGAAAATATGGAATGGAATGGAAAGGAATGGATAGAATAGAATGGAACGGAACGGAACGGAACGGAAAGGAATAGAATAGAATAGAATAGAATAGAATAGAATAGAATAGAATAGAATAGAATAGAATAGAATAGAATAGAATAGAATAGAATAGAATAGAATAGAATAGAAAATATGGAATGGAATGGAAAGGAATGGATAGAATAGAACGGAACGGAACGGAACGGAACGGAAAGGAATGGAATAGAATAGAATAGAATAGAATAGAATAGAATAGAATAGAATAGAATAGAATAGAATAGAATAGAATAGAATAGAATAGAATAGAATAGAATAGAATAGAATAGAATAGAAAATATGGAATGGAATGGAAAGGAATGGATAGAATAGAACGGAACGGAACGGAACGGAATGGAAAGGAATAGAATAGAATAGAATAGAATAGAATAGAATAGAATAGAATAGAATAGAATAGAATAGAATAGAATAGAATAGAATAGAATAGAATAGAATAGAATAGAATAGAATAGAATAGAAAATATGGAATGGAATGGAAAGGAATGGATAGAATAGAATGGAACGGAACGGAACGGAACGGAAAGGAATAGAATAGAATAGAATAGAATAGAATAGAATAGAATAGAATAGAATAGAATAGAATAGAATAGAATAGAATAGAATAGAAAATATGGAATGGAATGGAAAGGAATGGATAGAATAGAACGGAACGGAACGGAACGGAAAGGAATGGAATAGAATAGAATAGAATAGAATGGAATGGAATGGAATGGAATGGAATGGAGTGGAGTGGAGTGGAGTGGAGTGGAGTGGAGCGGAGCGGAATGGAATGGAACGGAACGGAACGGAACGGAACAGAACAGAACAGAACAGAATAGAATAGAATAACGGAAGGGACCTTGGAGGTCTGCTATTCTAACCCTCTGCTCAAGCAGGAAACCCTATACTATTTCAGACAAATGGTTGTCTAATCTCTTCTTTAAAACCTCCTGTCTTGGAGCACGCACAACTTCTGTTCCACTGGTTAATTGTCCTCAGTGTTAGGAAGTTTCTCCTTAATTCCAGGTTGCTTCTCTCCTTGATTAGTTTCCATCCATTGTTTTTTGTCCTGCCTTCTGGTGCTTTGGAGAACAGCTTGACTCCCTCTTCCTAAATGAACTGTTTTATGTCAAGGACTACCTGTACAGGGATTTGGCAATAAAAGGTCATAAAATAAGGCACAACTCATTTAACAACTGCCTTGCTTACTAATGAAAATTCTGGTGCCGAACGTGGTCGTAAGTCGAGAATTATCTGTGGTGGCCTTTGTGCCAGATTCTATTGAGGACTTGACCTCATCCCAAAAGCAAAAAAACAACAACAGAAGGCTGATATTTTGTGTTCCCAAAAGCGACGTACACAAATCTGAACAGGATCGCGAAACAGAGTTGCACACGATGGTTTTTCAGATGATCACAACGGCAAACTAAGCCTCTGCTGCCGTTGCCTTCTTTTTGTACCAGAAGTGCAAGTTTTCAGAATTCCAAAAAAAGAAGCAATACGTGTGTTCAAAGCTTGGGGTGTGCATGTGTGTGTGTGTGGTTTTTTTTATTATTTTATTATTATTATTATTTTATTTGCCTTGAGGTACCCGATGTGTATTTACTGCAGCGGGCTTTCTGCCTGCACGGAGCACCAACTTCTATTCTCTTTTATCGCGATGTTCCGTTTATTTAAGTTTCTGCTTTGTTGCTCCAGCGCCCAATTTTAATTTGAATTTATTTTTGGGTGAACTACTTCCATCCTCTTTCCCTCCCTCTCTTTCTTTGAGACCGCAGAGAGCCAAGTTGCACTTGTTAAGCCTCTGTTAACTTTCTTGAAAGCAAGCAAGGGGGAAGAAAGGGAAAAAAAACCTCCCCCAAACAAATACGCAAACAAACAGCGCTGAAATAGGGCAGTTCAAGCATCTAATGCAGGAAGATGTATCGCTCGCCTGAATAATTGTGACAGCCGTAGACCATATCAGCTCCTGTTTGTTTGCACAATGCCCAACTCAACGAAGGAAGCCACAGCAGCTGCCTGGGACTGGAGTCACCCGTTTCATCACTTGACACTGTAACAGATGTTATGGGCCGATAACGGACGCCACTTCATTCTCCTCACATCTAAGGTTACCTCTGGGAGGAAGAAAAAAAATCAAATGCATTTTAACACTCCATCCTTGAATTTTTGGGGAGGGGCAGATGAGCATTTAAATAAAAAAAAGAATAGAATAGAATAGAATAGAATAGAATAGAATAGAATAGAATAGAATAGAATAGAATAGAATAGAATAGAATAGAATAGAATAGAATAGAAAATATGGAATAGAACAGAACAGAACAGAACAGAACAGAACAGAACAGAACAGAACAGAACAGAACAGAATAGAACAGAACAGAACAGAATAGAATAGAATAGAATAGAATAGAAAATATGGAATGGAATGGAATAGAATAGAATAGAATAGAATAGAATAGAATAGAATAGAATAGAATAGAATAGAATAGAATAGAATAGAATAGAATAGAATAGAATAGAATAGAACAACAGAGCAGAACAGAACAGAACAGAATTGAAATAAGAATAGAATAGAATAGAATAGAATAGAATAGAATAGAATAGAATAGAATAGAATAGAATAGAATAGAATAGAATAGAATAGAATAGAATAGAATAGATGAGCATTTAAAAAAAAAGCCGGTAGAAGATTGCAAATGCATTCATTCATTCATTCATTCATTCATTCATTTGTTCATTCATTCATTCATTCATTTATTTGTTTGTTTGTTTGTTTATTTTTGCAGGGCTGAGCCGTCAAAATATGAACTCTGGTGAGCAAAGCCAGGCAGGGAATTCATAACTGGGATTCCTTTCCATGTGCTGGAGTTAACCTCAGATCCTTAAGCAGGTCAGCTATAAGTGTAGCAGCTCCGTTTGGCACAATATGTGTTTGTGTGTGTGTGTGTTTGGGTATGCACGTAGTCCTGTGGTGGGATTCAGCCGGTTCGCACCCGGTAGCTAATTTTTTGTTGACTTTGGAGAACCGGCTGAAGCCATAGCCCTTTTTTGCCCACTTCCGGAAGTTCCTTTCTGAGCCAGGGAGGCCTCCCAGGCTCGGAACAGCTCACCGGAAGTGCATGGATGCCACTTCCGGAAGTCCATTCTGGGCCTCGGAGGCCCAGACCCAGAATAGACTTCCAGAAACAGTGTCCACGCAGAGAACTGGTTGTTCAGGAATTTGAATCCCACCTTGAGTCCATTTAATGACCGTTCAAAGTTACAACGGCGCTGAAAAAACGGACTGATGACCATTCGTACTTAACAACCGTTGCAGTGTCCCCCGTGGTCACATGATCAAAATTTGGATGCTTGGCAACTGGCATGTATCTATGACAGTTCCAGTGTCATAACCAACAACCTTGAACTGCACCCGTAAGCAAACCGGCAGCCCATGAAGCAATGGCGTAGATTGATTGCCCCCAAAGTTTGTTCACGCTGCCCCACGTTGTACAAGGTGTAGCTTCTGAATGCTCTTCATGGCTGGCCTCATGTGGAGCAAATTACAGTAGTCCAACCATGAGATGACGCGGGACCAGGGTCTCCTAGCTATGGTCATCATTTGTGCGAGGCCAGGAAAACTTGCAAACTGGGTCTGAATGGGGAAGTTTGAAGTTTGAATTTTCCTCACAGCAACAACGTGTGAGGCGAGTGGGGCTGAATGAGTATAACAGGTCCATGGTCACACAGCTGACATTTATAGAATAGAATAGAATAGAATAGAATAGAATAGAATAGAATAGAATAGAATAGAATAGAATAGAATAGAATAGAATAGAATAGAATAGAATAGAATAGAATAGAATAGAATAGAAAATATGGAATGGAATGGAATGGAATGGAATGGAATAGAATGGAATAGAATAGAATAGAATAGAATAGAATAGAATAGAATAGAATAGAATAGAATAGAATAGAATAGAATAGAATAGAATAGAATAGAAAATATGGAATGGAATGGAATGGAATGGAATGGAATGGAATGGAATAGAATAGAATAGAATAGAATAGAATAGAATAGAATAGAATAGAATAGAATAGAATAGAATAGAATAGAATAGAATAGAATAGAACAACAGAGCAGAGCAGAACAGAATTGAAATAAGAATAGAATAGAATAGAATAGAATAGAATAGAATAGAATAGAATAGAATAGAATAGAATAGAATAGAATAGAATAGAATAGAATAGAATAGAAAATATGGAATGGAATAGAATAGAATAGAATAGAATAGAATAAAATAGAATAGAATAGAATAGAATAGAATAGAATAGAATAGAATAGAATAGAATAGAATAGAATAGAATAGAATAGAACAACAGAGCAGAGCAGAACAGAATTGAAATAAGAATAGAATAGAATAGAATAGAATAGAATAGAATAGAATAGAATAGAATAGAATAGAATAGAATAGAATAGAATAGAATAGAATAGAATAGAAAATATGGAATGGAATGGAATAGAATGGAATAGAATAGAATAGAATAGAATAGAATAGAATAGAATAGAATAGAATAGAATAGAATAGAATAGAATAGAATAGAATAGAAAATATGGAATGGAATAGAATAGAATAGAATAGAATAGAATAAAATAGAATAGAATAGAATAGAATAGAATAGAATAGAATAGAATAGAATAGAATAGAATAGAATAGAATAGAATAGAATAGAATAGAATAGAATAGAATAGAACAACAGAGCAGAGCAGAACAGAATTGAAATAAGAATAGAATAGAATAGAATAGAATAGAATAGAATAGAATAGAATAGAATAGAATAGAATAGAATAGAATAGAATAGAATAGAATAGAATAGAATAGAATAGAATAGAATAGAGCTGGAAGGGACCTTGGAGGTCTTCTAGTCCAGCCATATGGCTGAGGCAAGACTAGAATTCACAGTCTCCTGGTTACGAGTCTGGTGCCTTAACCACTGGACCAATCTGGCTTGTTCAGAACAGAAAAAGCTAGCTTGAGAAGACGGCAATCTCTTTTTATTAAGGTTTTTAGGAAGAAGCTACACGACGTCAGGTGAGAACTAGAATTCTTCAAATAAAGAATGGATTTTAGGTTACTTTTTTTCCTCTTCTATGGGATATTCCTATGGTAACATTACAGATACCAGGAAAATGGGACGTATAATATTTCAAGGACACCCTAAGAAAGTAATATTCCACATAATCTTAGCAGACCAGAAGTGGACAAGGAAGCCTTTTTTAACAACAACAACAACAACAACAACAACAACAATAATAATAACAATGATGATGATGGTGATGTTGGAAGGGACCTTGGAGGTCATCTAGTCCAACCCCTTGCTCAGGCAGGAAACCCTAGATCAGTGGTGACAAACCTATGGCACGGGTGTCTGACTGGCACTCAGAGCCCTCTCTGTGGGCACACGTGCCGTTGCCCCAGCCTTGCCTCCCCCGCAACCCCCTCCTTTCCAGCAGCCCCCCTGAAGGAGAGTCACCCCCCGAGAGTGGCCCACACGGAGCAGCGCAGCCAAAGACATGGCAGCCAGGCAGTGTAGACAAGACTCTGCCCTCACACTCCATCAAACAGTTGATGCTGCAGAGCGCGGGCAGAGGGTGTGGTCGCCATAGCGCTGCTGGGCTTCCTGGGCGATCTGCGGCGGGCCCTGGAGGCGGTGAGTGGTCCTGTGGGCAGGCAGGGCGGGGGATGGGGTGGCAGAGCGGGGGCGGGATAAGCGGGTGGAGTGGGGGCAGGGCCAGTTTTTGGGCACTGGGTCTCTAAAAGGTTCGCCATCACTGCCCTAGACCATTTCAGGCTGTCCAGTCTCTTCTTAAAAACTTCCCGTGTTGGAGCATTCACCGCTTCTTGCCCCAGCTGGCCTACAAATATTCAGAAATACCAAAATGTCAAACTTGTGTATTATCTGCCAGTGTTTTCGGAAGCTCAACCTGGTGAATGTCTACGGAGAATCCCAGTTATCCAGATCATGGTTGTCCCCCAAGGACCACCCAACGTTTCAAGTCCAGACAGCTGGACTTCATTTTTCCTTGAAGATTTTGCTTCTCATCCAAGAAGCTTCTTCAGTTCTGACTGAATGGGGGAGGATGGAAGGACTGAAATATAAAGGAATATAAATCCTTCCCTCCTCCCCCATTCAGTCAGAACTGAAGAAGCTTCTTGGATGGGAAGCGAAACGTCTGCCAGGAAACACAAAGTCCAGTAGCCTTTTGAGAAAGCTCCGTTGGGTCAACCTGGTGAACTCACATGCTAACATAATTACACGCACAAATACAGTTCAAGGCCCTTGTCTTTAAGCGTTTTAAATGATGTATAAAACATGCAAGTAAGGAAATCGTCCTAATGGCCTTCCTCACCCTCTCTTACAAGGGGTTGGAGAAGGCACCTATCACCGTGGCAGAAAGCTCTTCTACTTAGCTGGAAAGTAACACAGTACATCTGGGTGCATAAATGCTGAATTATCAGTCTTAAGAATCTGGCATTCTCAATTAACAGCTCTAAGTATCATATATATATACTATCTGGAGTCACTGCGGATGACATGGATCTACTCCCAGGAAACCAGATCTCCAGCCTTTATTTCTGATGGGGGAAAGAGCTCTTTATATCCTTAGTATACTGAGGGAGCCTGTGATAAAACATTGTCTGCCTTGAATGATTCGAAATCTTTATTACAGGGAGCTTCAAAAGTCTGAAATCCCTTTTATTTATTTTAGATGGGTGGACACCACAGGTTGGGAAAATGACTATTACGTTGTTTAACTGTATGAATCCCAGAGTGATGGATTTATTATTATTACCTTTGCATTAAAATAGAGCAGCGGTTCTCAACCTTTTCCGGGGCTTGACCCTGGCCCGCGCCATGCTTGCGCAGCGCGACGGGGCACATCGCGCATGCACGGCGCGACGGCCCACATCGCAAAGGGGGAAAAAATGGCCGACCAAAAAATAAAATAAAATGGCTGACCCAAAAAAAAAATGACGGGCCCGCATCGCGCATGCGCGGCACGATGGCCCGCATCGCAAAGGGGAAAAAATGGCTGACCAAAAAAAATGGCCGACCAAAAAAAAATGGTGGGCTCGCATCGCAAAGGGGGAAAAAATGGCTGACCCCAAAAAAAATGGCCGACCAAAATTTTTTTTTAAAAAATGGCGGTGTTTGGCGACCCCCGTGAAATGGTCGTTCGACCCCAAATGGGGTCACGACCCACAGGTTGAGAACCGCTGAAATAGAGGGAGATATATATTTTATATTTTGCATGTACAGTATATGGGTGTGTGTATACATATGTGTAACATATATCATCATCAAAAACAGCAACGGTGAGAGGGACTTTGGAGTCCTACTGGACAATCAGTTGACTATGAGCCAGCAGTGCGCAGCAGCTGTCAAAAAAGCTAATACAATCCTGGGCTGTATAAACAGAGGCATAGAATCAAGATCACGCAAAGTATTAGTACCGCTTTATAAAACCCTAGTGAGACCACACCTGGAATATTGCAGCCAATTTTGGTCACTGTACTACAAAAAAGACATTGAGACCTTGGAAAAAGTTTAGAGAAGAGCAACTAAGATGATCAAAGGCCTGGAGACCAAAACATATGAAAAACATCAGCAGGACTTGGGTTTGACTAGTCTAAAGAAAAGATGAAACAGGGGCAACATGATAGCAGTGTTCCAGTATTTGAGGGGCTGCCACAAAGAAGATGGGGTGGGTTAAACTATTCTCCAAAGCACCTGAAGGCAGGACAAGAAACAATGGTTGGAAACTGACCGAAGAGAGAAGCAACCTGGAATTAAGGAGAAACTTAAGGACATTTAACCAGTGGAACAGCTTGCCACCAGAAGTCGTGGGCGCTCCATGATTTGTCTGAAATGGTATAGGTTCTCCTGCTTGAGCAGGGGGCTGGACTAGAAGACCTCCAAGGTCCCTTCCAGCTCTATTCTCTTCTGTTCTGTTCTTTCCATTCCTTTCTATTCCATTCCATATTTTCTACTCTACTCTACTCTACTCTACTCTACTCTACTCTACTCTACTCTACTCTATACTCTGTTCTGTTCTGTTCTGTTCTGTTCTATTAGGTTTGGTCCTGTTTGGGACCTTCTGCCACCAAGTGATCAAAGTTCAATTACATTGCAAGCATATTCTGTATGCAAGACAGGATCCCTAATGGAGAAACTACCTTGTGAGGTAATGTTGCCTCATGCCACCAAAGAGAAGCTACAGGCCACGGACCTTTCTGATGAACATTTGGGATGGTGCTCCTTTGAACCATCTTTTTCTTTCGGTCCTCATCAACTGTTATCAAGATTTTAAAAAGTCCAAAGACGGAAGGCAGTTTCATCAGTTGCTCCAACACAGTCAATTAGGACCTTGGATGAACATCAATGAGCCTTGAAAATCTTCCTTGTTTTTTCGCCAAGGAGCTGTATACTTAGGAAAATGATGGCAGATTTACGATGAACTATTCCACAGGGATGTGCTGTGCCCGTTGGCCAAGTGTTTGGAAGATGTTTAAGCATCTGAGAACATGGTTTGGAGCCGAGAAGTGAACTTCTGGTGGGCGGCTGAAATGATCCGAACTGTCTCCGCTAGGTTTCCTGAGGCAACAGAAGGTTGAGCTATACACCAAGGGAGCGATTGAGATAAATATCCACAGCCTTACAATGCATTGGCATGAAAGCAAGCAAGCAGGCAGCAACATTGTGGGTGTTGAAAAGAACAGATTCTTCCCTTCCTCCTTCTTTGTAGTTCTTCCAAAATCCAGCTTTTCATTCTTATCGGATATCCGGAATGAACTGGTTATCAGTGTGTTCTCATGCTTTTCAAAAAGTCTGTAGTGAAGATGACATTGCAATAGAAATGAAACAAATTTGACCGGAACACGTCTCTCTTGAGTGTTTCTTCTTCTCCTCTACTTTAAGATTCCAGCTTCTTCCTGTTTTGACAGCTTCCCCTGTGATTCAGTGTCCTTTGCTCAAACTCTCCATGGAGGGCTGGGGTTGCAGCCATTTTGTGAAAGGACAAACTTAACTTCTCTCTGATTTGAAATCCTAGTATTATATTTTAGCAGCTCACATTCAGCGTTAGCAAGGATTCCTTTAAGAATTGCATCCTGCTCTGGATGCTACCTTTCAAAAAGTATTGGGAGAAAGTGGAGGACGTTCTTGAGAAGAATAGAACCAAGGGACTGGAAGTGAAGGCCAGTGATGAGAGACCAAATACACGGTTAGGCCTAGAATGGTGTTTCTCAACCTTGGCCACTTTCAGATATGTGAACTTCAACTCCCAGAATCCCCAACCAGCTGGGAGTTGAGATGATGGAAGAAGTTCAGAGAAGAGCAACTAGGATGATCAAAGGCCTGGAGACTAAAACATATGACGAGCGGCTTAAAGTGGCCAAGGTTGAGAAGCTCTGGCCTAGAACCTCAAACATCAGAAGGATGTCAATAGGAGAACATCGAGACTTGTTCTCTGATGTTCCAGAGTTCAAGACACAGAATAATGGATTTAAAGACTGAAGGACAGATCATCCCAAAGGTGCTTTTTTCATGAGGCAACTGGACTTTTTTGTTTTTCTCTGAAGATGTTTCACTTCTCATCCAAGAAGCTTCTTCAGCTCTGACTGGATGGTGGGGAGTCCAGTCAGAGCTGAAGAAGCTTCTTGGATGGAGAAGCGAAACGTCTTCAAAGAAAAACAAAAAAGTCCAATTGCCTCGTGAAAAAAAAAAGCACCTCTGGAACAACCATGACCTGGTTGACTGAGAATCTCCATAGACCAGGGGTCTTCAAACTTGGCCCTTTTATGACTTGTGGACTTCAACTCCCAGAATTCCTCAGCCAGCATGGGGAAACTATGGCCCCTTCATCACTTGTGGACTTCAACTCCCAGAATTCCTCAGCCAGCGTGCCTGGCTGAGGAATTCTGGGAGTTGAAGTCTACAAGTCATAAAAGGACCAAATTGGAAGATCCCTGCCATAGACAGAAAGACAGAAGAACAGATCCTGATTTTGGAGGGGAGGTGATGGAATGGGGGAGGGGAATCTAAAAATTAAAACAAAGGAACATTTTGTATGGTTGAGTGTTTTGCTGGGACTCTTCCTACCAGTAAGAACAGTTCAATAATGGAAGGAGAAATATAATATATAAATAACATATTTATATAATATATAAATATATTATATAAATGTGGTAGGTTCCACTTCATTGGGTGCATGTCCACATGAAGGCCAGTCCACCATTTGTCTCAGATGCTTTAATTTGGATTTCTGTTGTAAGGGGTTGGACTAAATGACCTCATTGGTGCCTTCAAACTCTTATGATTCTAAAGCAGCCTGCTTCTAACATTCAGAACAAGTTCATACTCAAGCTTTGAACATCCAAAGAAAAAGAAAAAGAAAACCTATGATCGCTGGCTACAATCTAGCTATCGCAGCTGAATCAACTGGATTTTTCCAGAAGCTTCTACACAGCCACCTTCCTTCAGAGCACATTATGAAAAGTCACTTCAGAGGATTTATGCGCCTCCAAGGATGGTGGCTCTGCGCCTGTCTTTAATTAAATTTATTAGTTATACAAGACTCCAGACTACAAGTGCATGCATTATTTTATTTTATTTTATTTTATTTTATTTTATTTTATTTTATTTTATTTTATTTTATTTTATTTTATTTTATTTTATTTTATTTTATTTTATTTTATTTTATTTTATTTTATTTTATTTTATTTTATTTTAGCTTAGCTTAGCTTAGCTTAGTTTAGTTTAGTTTAGTTTATTAGTTTAGTTTAGTTTAGTTTATTAGTTTAGTTTAGTTTAGTTTTTTAGTCTAGTTTAGTTTAGTTGACTTTACTTTTAGTTTAGTTTAGTTTATTAGTTTAGTTTAGTTTAGTTTAGTTTTTATTTTATTTTATTTTAGTTTTTTATTTTATTTTATTAGTTTACTTTAGTTTAGTTTAGTTTTTAACTTTACTTTACTTTACTTTACTTTACTTTACTTTACTTTTATTTTATTTTATTTTATTTTATTTTATTTTATTTTATTTTAGCTTAGCTTAGCTTAGCTTAGCTTAGCTTAGCTTAGCTTAGCTTAGTTTATTATTTATTTGTATCACATCTTTATTATTTTTACAAATAACTCAAGGAGAAAACATAACAAACACACTTTCCTCCTCCTATTTTCCCCACAACAACAATCTTGTGAGGTAGGGTGGGCTGAGACAGTGCCCCATTCATCTAGCTGGCTTTCATGCCTAAGGTGGGACTAGAACTCACGGTCTCCTGGTGATTGGCCCAAAATCACTCAGCCAGTTTTCAAGCCTAAGAAGAAATAGAACTCACATTCTCCCAGCTTCTAGGCTAGTACATTAATCACTACACCAAACTTGGTATCTAATACTACGGCGTAATGCTGCTCATCTCTCATACACAGTTATGTTTTCGCAATAATCTGGAATGATATAGATAGAATTTCTTTCCATTGGCTTTTGGATAAGAACTGACCAACATTTGTAGTTTCAGGGTTTTTTTTTTTCATAAATGAGGTAGGAAGAAGATAAACTGATAGGAGAAGAATGTAAAGAAAGGAAAGTCACTCATTTATCCAGCTTCGATCTACTGAAAGCTGAAAAGAATGGGAGATTAAAAAACTTCCCACAAGAAACAGACAAGCAGAAGCCTTCATCAGATTCGTATATCAAATATGTGCATTCCAAAATCCCCATCTCACCTTCCAGTTGCTCTGCAAACCAGGTTTAATCCGCGATCTGGTATTTAAACTTCAACTTAATATCTGGATTTATACAACCCCTTAAACTCCAGACTCACTTTAACCAAACTCATTTACTCGGTTCACACTTCTTGTACCCCCCCCCAAAACAACACGAATTTGCCCAAATGTATGTTAGTTTTTTTTTCTTTTTCTTTTGATTCTTGGATCGGAAATCTTTGGCTATTTAATCCTCTCTCCTTTCCATCGTTCACTGATGCTGAACGGCCCAGTTCCTTATACCGTTGGTCTGAAATGGTACTCTGTCCAGCTTGAGCAGGGGGCTGGACTAGAAGACCTCCAAGGTCCCTTGCCAACTCTTGTTATTCTGTTACTTCGGGTTCTGATTCTGTTATTTCTGCTCGTTTTCTACCTCTTGAGGTATTCAAAAAGCAAACAGGCAAACAGAGCTGAGAGCGGGGCAATCCGTTTTGAGAAGCTCAAACTGTTTATTTATCATTTTGTACAACCCTTTGTGTAAGTTTTCACCTGCGTGCACCCACACTCACATACACACACACCCCATCCCTGGGCAGATAAACGAAGCCAGAAGCCGATCAGAAGCTTGGAAAGCTCTCGGGCTGATGTATTTTCAACTACAGGCTGACTCCTGTTATGCTAATGCAGCCAATTTCCTCTTTTATTTCATTTCTGGAGCCTCCAACGTTGATCTTTGATAAGGTTCCCAAGGATACCGACTTTTTCCACAAAGGGGAGAAGCAGCAGGGGTCGGGAAGGGGGGGGAGGAAAAGCACGAAGGGATGGAGACGTGTAACCGGCAGAGAGCGGGCAAATGGATGAATAATTTAAAACTCGGCCAGAGATATGAGGCGAATCGGAGAGATAAGAATCACCGTAGGGTTTCCTCCAGACAGTCAAAGGTTCATCTTCCAGTGACAGGTGACCCCCCAAGGTCAAGAGGATGATGGGAAATGGAATCAGCCGGAGCCAAAGATAGACAAGGAAGTGATCCCGGGCGCATCCCACAGGGCAGGTGGGGATTCGCTCGGGGGTCAAACGAAAACTCGATCTTATCGCTTCGATTTTCCCTCTCTGCACACCCCGGCCTCTCCAGGATTTGTTTCGTGGTGGAAAGAAGCCAGGATTGGGATAAGGAAGAAGGGATACAAGAAGGAGAGGGTTGAGCTGAGCCAGCTAGAGAACATCACATTGGTGCTTGGCTGTTTTCTTGCAGGCGTTTCATTACCAAACTAGGTAACGTCACTTGACCAATAGCCCTTAGACCGATATACCGCTTCACAGCGCTTTACAGCCCTCTCTAAGCACCTTACAGTGTCAGCCTATTGTCCCCCCCCCCAAAATCTGGGTCCTCCTTTTACCGAGCTCAGAAGGATGGAAGGCTGAATCAACCTTCAGCCGATCAGGATCGAACAGCTGGCAGTGGGCAGAATTGGCCTGCAATACTGCTTTCCAACCACTGCACCACCATGGTCCTTCCTTCCTTCCTTCCTTCCTCCCTCCCTCCCTCATTTTTATTTCCTTCTTTCTTCCCTCCCTCCCTCATTTGTATTTCCTTCCTTCCTTCCTTCCTTCCTTCCTTCCTTCCTTCCTTCCTTCCTTCCTTCCTTCCTTCCTTCCTTCCTTCCTTCCTCGCAAGAGCACTCAGACTTATATACCGCTTCCCAGCGTTTTACATTCCTTTCTAAGCGGTTTTACAGAGTCAGCCTATTGTCCCCAACAACCTGGGTCCTCATTTAACCAACTACAGAAGGGTAGAAGGCTGGATTTCAGCCGGTCAGGATCAAACTGCTGGCAGTGGGCAGAATAAACCTGCAATACTGCCTTTCAACCAGCAGGGCTCATAATGAAAGATCTGCAGGAAAAGAACCCAGCTCAGAGAGCCCCAAGGATCCCTCATTTGCATCCTGAGTTATAAGTAATTTCCTTTATTTGACCTGCCAGTTCCCATACAGGAGAATGCCGTTCTGAGCCAGGCATGTGTTTTCTTGCTCGGTTGATGGGTCAAGTCCACCTGAATTGTCTTTGAGAAATGTCATAGGTCGCTCAGACTTCCACACCGTTGAAGTCCTGACTTACAACCGTTCATTTAGTGACTGTTCAAAGATACGGCAGCACTGAAAAAAGTGACTTATGACCGTTTTTCACACTTACAACCATTGTGGCATCCCCATGACCACGTGATTAAAATTCGGACGCTTGGCAACTGACTCGTATTTATGACGGTCGCAGTGTCCCAGGGTCACGTGATCCCCTTTTGCGACCTTCTGATGAGCAAAGTCAACGGGGAAGCCAGATTCAACTTGGAAGGGACCTTAGAGGTCATCTAGTCCAGGCAGGAAGCCCTATACCTAGGGGTAGGCAACCTTGGCTCTTTTATGACTGGTGGACTTCAGCTCCCAGAATTCCTGAGCCAGCCACGCTGAGGGGAAAGGGAGAGGTTTCCAAGCTGAGCCATGCTGGCTCAGGAATTCTGGGAGTTGAAGTCCACCAATCATAAAAGGGCCAAGGTTGCTTACCCCTACCCTAGACAAATGGCTGTCCAGTCTCTTCTTAAAAATTTTCCAGTGTTGGAGCATTCACAGCTTCTGGAGGCAGGATGTTCCACTTAGAGGGAGTCCTTGCTTAACAACTAAAGAACATAAGAAGAGCCATGCTGAATCAGGCCAAAGCCCATCGAGTCCAGCATTCTGTGTCACACAGTGGCCCACCAATTGTACATGGGGATCTTGAGCAGAAAGAGAAGGCAAAACCCTCCCTTTCCCTTGACCCCCAACAAATGGTACTCAAGGGAATCCTGCCTGCCTCAACCAACATAGAGGCGGCACATGGACATCCGTTTTAATAGCCACCGATACACTTGGCATCCATGAATCTGTCTGACCCTGCCTTGAAGCTGTCAAGGCTGACAGCTGTCACGACCTCTTCTGGAAGTGAATTCCATAAACCAATGACCCTCTGGGTGAAGAAATATTTCCCTTTATTTGTCCTCACTTTCTTAGCTATGAGCTTTAGGGAGTGCCCCCTTGTCCTGGTATTGTGTGATAGAGAAAAGAATTTTTCTCTATCCACCTTTTCTATCCCATGCTGGTTGCCTAGCCATTGTTCAAAGTTATAACAGACCCCTCCCACCAAAAATACTTACAACCCAGTTCCAGAGTTCCAATTGTGGCACAAAGATACACGTGATCACACAAGGGCCATAAGAATGCATTGACCCGCTTAACAACCATTGTATTCATTTTAACGACCATAGTGTTGGCTTAACCATCCTAGTGTGTTTGCTTAATAACAAACAAGTGCTTGCTTGTCACAAAAGAAAGTCATAAAATCAAATGGGTCACGTGAATGCCTCAACATATGACCATCATGACTAACAATGGAAATTCCAGACTCCATTTCGGTCATAAGCTGAGGACCACCTGCCTTAGCCTGAAATACCCTGCACTGGCTTTGCTAAAGCAGAATAAAACAATTTCATCTCTGCTCCCTGGAAGAGGTGATTTATGTTGTCCTGGAATTCCATTATGCAGGAAAGTGGTGACATAAATGTAATATTGAATTTAAACTGCAGCTGGCACCACATTTTGCCTAAAGCATCATTCTGAGATGATTTGGGAAGTTCTTCCTTGGGGGATCATCTGAGGAATTAAGAAGAAGCAAAACAGCAGCTTGACAGGGCTAGTATAATTTAACACCAAAGTGTCTCCTGGCACCATAAAGTCTAACATTTTAGCATAAAATTTCAAGAACTGCAATCATTTGATCAGATAACACAGGGATATTATCCTGGGCGAATTTACACTTCTGTGAAGGAAGAGGCAAAGAGCGAAATGAAAAAAAAAATCAACAATTCAGGCAATGAAATTATTTATTTGGCCATCTGCAACAAAATGGTTGGTCTTGACACCAACATTCTTCTTGCCCCAATGAGTTGGTTAACCTACAGGTGGGATATAGAGAAGAAGAAGAAAAAACCCACACAGAGAAGGATGCTAGATAGAAGTGTAATGCCAATCTGGGCATGCAGCGAGATTTCCCGTAATGTAAGATTTGCAATTGCAAAAAAATCAGAATTGTTCCTCAGAATGGGGAACTTCTCTTGTGTTCTCCCAAACTGACAAAAATAAAATAAAACGAATTGCGTGCAAATTTATTCCTTCGTAAAGAGACAAGAGACATTTCTCAATCTTTCTTTCTTTCTTTCTTTCTTTCTTTTCTTTCTTTCTTTCTTTTTCTTTCTTTCTTTTTTCCTTCCTTCCTTCTTTCTTTCTCTTCTTTTTCTCTTTCTCTCACTCTTCCATTCTTCCTCTTCCTTTCCTTTCTTCTCCTCCTCCTCCTGTCTCTGTCTCTCTCTCTCACACACACACAGAGAGAGAGAGAGAGAGAGAGAGAGAGAGAGAGAGGGAGAGAGGGAGAGAGAGAGAGAGGGAGAGAGGGAGGGAGGGAGGGAGGGAGAGGGAGAGAGAGGGAGAGAGGGGGGGAGAGAGAGAGAGGGGGGGAGAGAGGGAGAGAGAAATCCACGGTGACTAGCAAACTAATCCTGGTCAGTTTTAATACTGCTCAGATTGCCTGACAATACTACAAATTGGAGGATCTGTAGAGCAGGCTGCAAGGCAGTGTATCCTGGAGAAATATCTACCGTAAAATCACTTAAAGTTGACATTGACTTGATGTCACCTAATAGTCTGCTATACATGCATAAAAAGGGTGCAAAGATGAAAAACTAGCAACTAGATATAACAGAATAACAGAGTTGGAAGGCAAACCTGGAGTTCAACTTCTGGAGGCAAGTCAGAATCAGAATCAGAATAGAGCTAGACGGGACCTTTGAGGTCATCTAGTCCAGGAGACCCTATATTATTTTTTAGATAAGTGCCTGTCCAATCTTTTCTTAAAAACCTCCAGTGATGAAGCTCCCACAACCTCTGATGGCAAGCTGTTCCAGTGGTTAATTGTTCTCAGTATTAGGATATTTCTTCTTAATTACAGGTTTCTCTCCTTGATTAGTTTCTTGTTTCTTGTCCTGCCCTCTGGTGCTTTGGAAAATAAGTTGATCCTCTCCTCTTTGTGGAAATTTCTCCATATACTGGAATATTACTATCATGTGCTTCTTCACTCTAGACTAGCCAAACCCAAATCCTGCAACCTTTCAGTCTCTGGGCCTTTAATCATCTTAGTTGCTCTGCTTTGCACTCCCCCTCCCATGTCGTTCCACTGAATAATTGTTCTAATTGTCAGGAAATTTCTCCTTAACTCTAGATTGGTTCTCTCTTTGATTAGTTTCCATCCATTGCTTCTTGTTCTGTTTTCAGGTGCTTTGGAGAATAGCTTGACTCCCATTTCTTTGTGGCAGCTCCTGAGATATTGGAAGGCTGCTATCATGAATGACAGTCCAATTTTTCTCTTTGTTAGACTAGGGTAGGCAACCTTGGCTCTTTTATGACTGGTGGACTTCAACTCCCAGAATTCCTGAGCCAGCATGGCTCAGCATGGCAACCTCTCCCTTTCCCCTCAGAATGGCTGGCTCAGGGATTCTGGGAGTTGAAGTCCACCAGTCATAAAAGAGCCACGTTTGAAGACCCCTGCTTAAAACGGCAACTGACTGAACATATCTACAATACAAATTTAAACAAGTTTCAAATCTGTGCCTGCCATTCATATTTAAGATTGAAATGCAAGATAGCCAAGATATATTATAAATCCATTTTGAACCTGGCTCTAATAAGAATTTTTTTTAGCCAGGGGTGAGGAGCTCACGTAATCTGAAACAGGGGTGGTGAAACATTACCTCATCAATGCTTTCGATCATTTGGTTTAGAAAGCGATTAGCAGGCCAGAATTTTAGGATTTGGACTAGGGCAGGGGTAGGCAACCTTGACTGGCTCAGGAATTCTGGGAGTTGAAGTCCATGAGTCATAAAAGAGCCAAGGTTGCCTACCCGTGACCTAGGCCTAGGCCGCTTTATGACTGGTGCACTTCAACTCCCAGAATTCCTGAGCCAGCCATGCTGAGGGGAAAGGGAGAGGTTTCCATGCTGAGCCTTGCTGGCTCAGGAATTCTGGGAGTTGAAGTCCACGAGTCATAAAGCGGCCTAGGCCTAGACCAGGGGTAGGCAACCTTGGCTCTTTTATGACTCGTGAACCTCAACTCCCAGAATTCCTGAGCCAGCCATACTGAGGGGAAAGGGAGAGGTTTCCATGCTGAGCCATGCTGGCTCAGGAATTCTGGGAGCTGAAGTCCACCAGTCATCAAAGAGCCAAGGACTAGACATAACTAGTTCCCTCTTCACTATTTACAAATTCTTTACGAGCTTTGCAGGTTCTTCCTCTTAAACAAGGAAAAAAACATTTCACCGCCTGTTTGTCCATTAGCTGCTTCCTTGGAAACAAGCAAAACACCCTCTTAGCCTATCTTGATTCCCAACCAACATGATTTAGAGTCTCTTTGTAGCCCACACAGTGACGTGAGGTCTGCTTTTGTCCCAGACTTTGTAACATAAACAGAGAAGTCAAAGGGGAATAACAAAGAAACGGAAGCAGGAGAAGAAGAGAGGGGAAAAAAAAAACCTACAATCCTAAAAATGGATGACATGCATAAATAATTAGCAACGGGAATTGAGGTTCCTGAAATAAATTCATGAGCAGTTTTCCTCATGAAGTAGAGCCGCAGTGACTTGCTGGGACCTCTGCGGGAAACATGTGGGAGGCATCAGAAAAGGGAATTTTATTTTGCTGTGACCCAAAGGCTATTCAATCAGCAGCCAAAATAATAATAATAATAACTCGAGATTCGTCAGATTTTTATCCTGAAAGAACTTGATGAAATAATGGCATAGAAAAGGATGCAAACTAGCCGTGAAAATTTTCTACGATTTTACAGTGAATTAAATTTTGTTATTTTGATTTTATTGCAGCTTCAATTTAAAAACAACAACGACAATCTCAGATGGAATTATTTTGGGGGAGAAGGAGAAAAACCCATCCTCATAATGTGTCTTCTGATTCAGTTCAAGGGCCTGAACGGAACTATTTTATTTCTTTGCCCTTCTCACAAAGCATTATCATGAATCCCATTTTCAGGACAAGGAGATAAATCTGTATAATAGTAATAATAACAACAACAATAACAATAACAATAACAATAACAATAACAATAACAATAACAATAACAATAACAATAACAATAACAATAACAATAACAATAATAGTAATAGTAATAATAGTAATAGTACTAATGATGATGATGATGTTGGAAGGGACCGTGGAGGTCATCTAGTCCAACCCCCTGCTCAGGCAGGAAACCCTATACCATTTCAGACAAATGGCTGTCCAGTCTCTTCTTAAAAACCTCCAGTGTTGGAGCATTCACTGCTTCTGGAGGCAGGTTGTTCCACTGGTTAATTGTTCTAACTGTCAGGAAGTTTCACAGCTAAAGTTTCCTTGCTCCTCCCACTAACTGTCCTCACTGGAATAACCATCAATTTACAATATACAAATTTATTTATTCGCTTTGTGGCAATGTGATAGAAATTCAACATTAAAAAAAAACAACCTAAGATCAGGACTTTATTTTCTTGGGCTCCAAAATCACTGCAGCCATGGAAGGAAAGTGAAAGGAAACCTAGACAGCATATTAAAAAGCAGAGACATGGACCTTCCCGACAAAAATCCATATAGTCAATACTGCAATATAGCATCCAGTTTTGGTCACCACGATGTAAAAAAGATGCTGAGACTCTAGAACAGTGGTTCTCAACCTTGGGGTCGCGACCCCATTTGGGGTCGCGCGACCATTTCGCGGGGGTCGCCAGGCACCGCCGGCCGCCATTTTGTTTTTTTTATTTTTATTTATTTTTAATTTTTTTAAATTTTTTTTTAATTTTTTAATTTTTTTAAATTTTTTTTATTTTTTTGGCACGTGCGCTGCACACGCACAGATCCGGCCATCGCGCCGAAAAAAAATAATAAATTTTTTTTAAAAAAAAATAAAAAAATGAAAAAAAATAAAAAAACAAAAAACAAAATGGCGGACCGCGACACGCGGATGCGCGCATGCATGGCGCGTGCGACGGGCCGATCCGTGCATGCGCAGATCCGCCCGTCGTGGCCGCCATTTTGTGTTTTTTTATTTTTTTATTTTTTAAAAAAAATAAAAATGGCGGCCTGCAACGGGCAGATGCGCGCATGCGCGGCGTGTGCGACGAGCCGATCCGCGCATGCACGGATCCGCCCGTCGCGGCTGCCATTTTGGTTTTTTAAATTTTATTTATTTTAATTTTTTTTTAATTTTTTTTTTCCGGCGCGCGCGCACCCAAGTCGGGGTCGCGGCGCGCATGGGTGGGGCAAGTGGGGTCTCAACCTGAGAAAGGTTGAGAACCACTGCTCTAGAAAGAGTGCAGAGAAGAGCAACAAAGATGATTAGGGGACTGGAGGTTATAACATATAAGGAACTGCTGCTGGAATTGGGTATGTCTAGTTTAATGAAGAGAAGGACCAGCGGGGACATGATAGCAGCCTTCCAATATCTCAGGGGCTGCCCCAAAGAAGAGGCAGTCAAGCTATTCTCCAAAGCAAATGAAGGCAGGACAAGAAGCAACAGATGGAAACTAATCAAGGAGAGAAGCAACCTGGAACTAAGGAGAAACTTCCTGACAGAACAACCAACCAGTGGAACTACCTGCCTCCAGAAGCGGTGAAAGCTCCAACACTGGAAGTTTTTAAGAAGAGACTGGACAGCCATTTGTCCGAAATGGTGTAGGGTTTCCTGACTGAGCAGGGGGCTGGACCCAATGACCTCCAAGGTCCCTTCCAACTTTATGATTATGATGATTATTATTATGTATGGCTGTGAGAGTTGAACCATAAGGAAGGCTGACCGCCGAACAATTGACGCTTTAGAATTGTGTTGCTGGAGAAGGCTCTTAAGAGTCCCTTGGACTGCAAGGAGATCCAATCAGTCAACCCTAAAGGAAATCAACCCCGGCTGTTCTTTGGAAGGACAGAGACTGAAGCTGAAGCTCAAATACTTTGACCAACAAATGGGAGGAGAGGAGCCCTTGGAAACCACCGTGATGTTGGGAAAGATGGAAGGCAGAAGGAGAAGGGGACAGCAGAGGGTGAGATAGTTGGATGGTGCCATCAAGCAATGAACACGAATTTGGGTAAACTCTGGGAGACAGTGTCCCAAAGGAGCTTTTTCAGAAGGGTAAACTGGGCTTTCTTGTTTTTCATTTGAAGACGTTTCCTTTCTCATCTAAGAAGCTTCTTCAAGCGCTGACTGGATGGTGCGAAATGGAAGGATTTATACTCCTTGCAAATAACTGGTCACTTGCATTCTTTTAGAGCAGACATGTCAAACACGAGGCCCGGGGGCTGGATGCGGCCCGCGACCGTGGTTTCATGTGGCCCGCAAAGCCATCCTGGAAACAGTGAGGGAACGGCCCCCTCTGCCTTGGCCCTGGTCCAGGCCGCCCGGGAGCCAATGTACAATTTTGTGGTGGCCATCTATGCTGAAACGCATTCAGTCTTAGCTCCACAAGGCCGCCCGGAAACAGCAAGGAACCAGCCCCTGCCGCATCGGCCCTGTCCCCTGGGTGCATGCTGGGGAGGCGTCACCCTTTATGAGGAATGAAGAAATGCACCATCGCCTGGAAGTGGCCAACAAATGGCCCTTGCCTACTTCACATATCCGGCTTGATGGGCTCCGGGTGAGGGGTTTCGGCAGGCAGTGGGGCTCCTCCAGTGGACCCTGCCTTGGCGCTTGCCCTAGTCCCACCATCTTCTGCCAGAGACCCTCAGATTTGTCCCACTCCTGCCCAGGCCCCCACAGGCACCCTTGACGCGAACGATGTAGAGCTGGCCATGCCCACCCAATAGGCCACACCCACCCAATAGGCCACCCCCCCCACCCCCCCGAGGGTAACCGCAATGCTGATGCAGCCCTCAATGAAATTGAGTTTGAGCCCCCTGTTTTAGAGAGTCATTGATGCTTTCTGCCCTGGGTCCCTTCACTGTTGGAGATGGGCGCAGGCTGTTGGGGTTGAGTCTGGGTTGTCTACATCTCAAACTGAAGTGCGAATCGTTCCTGTAGTCTGCAATTTTTTTTTTCTGGAAATCCGTTCACACTCCCGCCCCGTTCGAAGGGTGTTCATCTCAAAATGCATAGCTAAATGTCAGTCTTCCAGGTCATGGTTGTTCCAGAAGTGCTTTATGTAAAGGGACACAGGGCAGAAAACATCCTGCAGCCTCAATGACTCTCTAAAACAGTGTTTCTCAACCTTGACCATTTTAAGGCATGTGGACTTCAACTCCCAGAATTCCACAGCCAGCAATGCTGGCTGTGGAATTCTGGGAGTTGAAGTCCACATGCCTTAAAATGGTCAAGGTTGAGAAACACTGCTCTAAAAGAAGGCAAATGACCAGCAGTCTGCAAGGAGTATAAATCCTCCCCATTTCCCCACCATCCAGTCAGAGCTGAAGAAGCTTCTGGGATGAGAAGTGAAACGTCTTCAAAGAAAAACAAGAAAGTCCAGTGGCCTTCTGAAAACAGCACTTTTGGGACAGCCATGACCTGGATGACCGAGAATCTCCATAGACACCTGGGAGAGAGTGGAGGACAGCAGGGGTTGGTGTGCTGTGCTCTACGGGGTCACAAAGAGTCAGACATGACTTAGCTACTGAACAACAGCTAACATTTAAGAACCCAGACTGTGGTCTCTACACTTTGAGAAGGTCTGCGCCAAATTTCAACAGTCCAGGAGCATGTAGGGATTCCGACAGAAGCAAAAGGAGAAGAGGAGGGCAGCTTGGCTGAAAAAAAATATTTCAAAAGTCTTATAAACATTTCATCTTTCAGGTGGGTTGGCGTGACCGGCGGTGTTGTCCTCGGCGTGGAAACGTGACCCTGTTCTCTGAGTACTGAGAAAATGAAAGTCACAAGAATTCTCATGCTGCTGAAACCTTTTCAATTATGCCGAGAGACAACCGAAGATCAATTTCAAATTTTCCCACAGCTGCTTCAGATCTTTTAATTATCTAGTAATGCAATTAGAATGGCTTACCTATAATTGCAATCAAGACTTAGAAATGTATTTCTCTTGCACATGCTCTCTCTCTCCCCCTCCCTCCCTCCCTCGTTTACCCTCTCTTAATAAAGCATGCAAGATAAATGGGGGGTGGGGGAAAATACGAGTGAAGGATACCAACGGCATAGGATGGCTACCGAGGTGTGGAGGAGAGGGGAGGATTTTGTAGATCTTTCTGGGCTAGCCCTTTGGCACCATTTGCATTCCGATTAACAGAATAACAGAGTTGGAAGGGACCCTGGAGGTCATCTAGTCCAACCCCCTGCTCAAGGAGGAGACCCTATACCAGTGATGGCGAACCTTTTAGAGACCAAGTGCCCAAACCGCAACCCAAAACCCACTTATTTATCACAAAGTGCCAGGGCCGCATCAGCATTGTGGTGCCCTCGGGGGGGTAGGGGGCATGACCCACTGAGTGGGTGTGGCTGCGGTGGTCATGGCAGACTGGGTGGGCGTGGCCAGGGGTGGGCATGGCCACTTTGAGGTTGCTCGTGGTGGGGACGCCTGTGGGGGCTGGGCAGGATTGGGTGAGATCCAGGAGGTCTCTGGTGGGTGGGGTGGTGGGCAGGAGATTCATCCTGCGGGGTGAGGCAGGGGGTAGGGCAGGGGTACCATTGTTGCGGGGCAAGGCAAGGCAGGGGTAGCTGCAGCCTGACACCATCAGCCCCTGCACACAGAGGCCAGCGAGCACATGGGGGCCCGCTCTACCAACTCTACTCAAACTTGCTGCCAGCTGCTTCACCTCCTTTGTGCTGGGTGGGGCTGCTGCTCCGGGCACCAACGGTGGCCTAATGGACCTGCACGAGCTGGCGGCAGCAGCAGGTGTGCCCACAGAGAGGGCTCTGAGTGCCACCTCTGGCACGCGTGCCATAGGTTCGCCATCACTGCCCTATACCATTTCTGACGACTGGCTGTCCAGTCTTTTCTTGAAAACCTCCAGTGATGAAGCACTCACAATTTGCATGGGTTGATTGTTTTCACTGTCGATCGATCGATCAATCAGAATAGAGCGGGAAGAGACCATGGAGGTCTTCTAGTTATCCCAATGAGCCAAATCATAAATATAGCCAAACGGAATGCTAGATGCTAGAGTTATATCCATTTATCAGCTTGCCCCCTCTGGGGGGAAAAAAACTGCCCAAAAAGCCAACACAGTCCTAGGCTACATTAATAAAAAGATAGAATCAAGAGCACTTGAAGTGTTAATACCACTTTACAATGCTTTGGTAAGGCCACCCTTGGAATACTGCATCCAGTTTTGGTCACCACAATGTAAAAGAGATGTTGAGACTCTGGGAAGACTACAGAGAAGAGCAACAAAGATGATCAGAGGACTGGAGGCTAAAACATATAAGGAACGGTGGCTGGAATTGGGTATGTCTGGTTTAATGAAGAGAAGGACGAGGGGGGACATGATAGCAGTCTTCCAGTATCTCAGGGGCTGCCCCAAAGAAGAGGGAGTCAAGCTATTCTCCAAAGCGCCTGAAGGCAGGACAAGAAGCAATGGATGGAAACTAACCAAGGAGAGAAGCAACCTAGAACTAAGGAGAAACTTCCTGACAGTGAGAACAATTAATCAGTGGAACAGCCTGCCTCTGGAAGCGGTGAATGCTCCAACACTGGAAGTTTTTAAGAAGAAGGAGGCAGTGAGTTCTAGTCCCACTTCAGCATGAAATCCAGCTCGTGATCTTGGGCCAATCACTAGAAGATGATGAATTCTAGTCCCGCCTTAAGGAATGAAAGCTGGCTGGTTTACTTTGGGCCAATCACTAGGAGACGGTGAATTCTAGTCCCGCCTTAAGCATGAATGCCACCTGGGGAACTTCGGGCTAGTCACTTCAACTTACTTCACAGGGTTGTGGTTTGGGGGAAAAATATGAGGCAGAAAGAGTGTTAACTATGTTTGCCACCTTGAGTTAGTTATGAAAATAATAAGAGGCCAGATAGACATGAAATAAAACAGCCTTTGTCAAATGTCTCTTTCCATTCCACGTCTTTTCAGCTGTCTCCCAGGTCTGCAGAAATATTCTCCTTTACTCTCAATTTCAGGGGGAGAGTTTCCTTTTAACTGTATATAAGTTACTTCTCCCTGTCAAGCCCTTCTATATAATTTGCTGTTGAAGGCAAAAAGTTGGTCATCCTTCCTTGGCAGAAATGCCATTAATTACTTTAATTGCCTTAACAGTCTTAATTGCAACGAAGAAATAGAACTGTCAGTAAGTGCTGGATTGTTATTTTTTTTTTTCCCCGCTTTGGCACCTGACAAAATTCTTGTCTTTTTCACCATATTGAAATGATTAAAAATTTCATCATCTTAGACTGCTGGGCATCCTACAGGAGTTGGTAGCATCAGAAGAATGCAGTATATACACACGAGATATCCCCATTAAGTAAAGGAGAACTGCTGTAAACGGACACTGGGGATTTAGCTCCTGCCAGTAGCTTGGATATGAAATTAATTTACCTCTGCTTCAGTTTGTTTACCCATAAAACCAGGACTAGTCCAGGAAGTTAGATTCTAATTTTGGCATAACTTTAGACCTAAAGGAATTCAGTCAAAGAGATCCCCTCTCCCTCCTCCTCCACCCCTTCCTCCTCCTCCTGCTCCTCCTCATCCTCCCCCTAGTACCCCTCCTTCTCTCCTCCTCCTCCTCCTCCTCCTCCCCTTCTTCCTCCTCCTCCCCCTCCTCCTCCTCCTCTTATCCTCCTCCTCCTCCTCCTCTTCTTCTTCTTCTTCTTCTCCTCCTCCTCTTCCCCCTTGTCTCCCTCCTCCTCCTCCCCTTCCTCCTCCTCCTCCTCCTCCTCCTCCTCTTCTTCTTCTTCTTCTTCTTCTCCTCCTCCTCCTCTTCTTCTTCTTCTTCTTCTTCTTCTCCTCCTCTTCTTCTTCATCTTCTCCTCTTCCTCTTCCCCCTCGTCTCCCTCCTCCTCCCCTTCTTCCTCCTCCTCCTCCTCCTCCTCCTCCTCTTCTTCTTCTTCTTCTTCTTCTTCTTCTTCTCCTCCTCCTCCTCCTCTTCTTCTTCTTCTTCTTCTTCTTCTTCTCCTCCTCCTCTTCCCCCTCGTCTCCCTCCTCCTCCTCCCCTTCTTCCTCCTCCTCCTCCCCTTCTTCCTCCTCCTCCTCCTCTTCTTCCTCCTCCTCCTCCTCTCCTCCTCCTCCTCCTCCTCCTCTTCTTCTTCTTCTTCTTCTTCTTCTCCTCCTCCTCTTCTTCTTCTTCTTCTCCTCCTCCTCTTCTTCTTCTTCATCTTCTTCTCCTCCTCCTCCTCTTCCCCCTCATCTCCCTCCTCCTCCTCCCCTTCTTCCTCCTCCTCCTCTTCTTCTTCTTCTTTTTCTTCTTCTTCTCCTCTTCTTTTCTTCTCCTCCTCCTCCTCCTTCTCCTCCTCCTCCTCCTCCTCTTCTTCTTCTTCTCCTCGTCCTCTTCTTCTTCTTCTCCTCCTCCTCCTCCTCCTTCTCCTTCTCAAAATAATAGAGTTTGACGGGACCCTAGAGGTCTTCTAATCTAACCTTCTGCTCAGGCAGAAGACCCCATACCTTTTTAGACAAATGGTTGTCCAGCCTCTTCTTAAAAGCCAACAGTGATAAAGCACCCACAACTTCTTGAGTCAAGCCGTTCCACGGGTTAATTGTTCTCACTTTAGGTTGCTTCCAGGTTGGTTCTCTTCTTGGTCTTTCTTGTCTTTCCTTTTGGTGCTTTGGAGAATAGTTTGACCCCCTCTTCTTTGCAGCAACCCCTACTATTATGTCACCCTTGGACCTTCTTTTCAGCCTAAACATACCCAGTTCCAGCAACCATTCCTTATATGTTTTATTCACTAGTCCCCTAAATCATCTTTGTTGTTCTTATCTGCACTCTATTTCTAGAGTCTCGACATCTTTTTTACCTCATGGTGACCAAAACTGGGTACAGTATTCCAAGTGTGGTCTTCTCCTTCTCCTTTGAAATAAATAAATAAAAATAAAAATGCTCTTTTTAGTACATGAGCATAGAGCAAATTTGTTGCACCTTTTCAGAGAAAAAGTAAGGAAAATTCCAATTTAGAATTCCATCATGAAACGACACCATTCTAATTTCTCCCGGCTACGGCTTGTTAATATTCCACCAAATCCCACGACTCAAACCATAGGATGGTATTCAAATCTATGAACATGAGGCACTCATGCTCAGCAGAGTATAACAATAATTATAATAGAGATTAAATAAAAATAATTAGAAAAAGTTCATCTAGTTTTGATGTATTAATTATTCTGACCCTGTTCTATTCAGAGTCTAATTATCTGGTTCAGTGAAAATGCCGAGATTTCTACAACTCATAAAAATTACATTGAAGTAATTATGTCAGCAAACTAAACAGTGTTCATTTACCAAACGTTTTTATGCACACATTTGAATATGCTTTTTTAAACTGTTTTTTTATTCTTCTTTTTTTTTTTTTGACTCTTTGTTCCTATTCATCAGAAATAATACCTGTGAAGAAATTTGAAAGTCAGGAGCACTTTCCAAATAATGGGCAATTCTTTCTCATTTTTTTCCTTCTTTTGTGAGCTGCAGTTAAGTCTTGCCTAACCTTTGTTTAAAAGACATGAATTAAAGTTCACTCTTGAATTCGCTCAAAGACATCCAGTGTTAAAGTCAAATTCTGAATACCAAAGAAAGAAAGAGAGAGAGAGAGAGAGAGAGAGAGAGAGAGAGAGAGAGAGAGAGAGAGAGAGAGAGAAAGAAAGAAAGAAAGAAAGAAAGAAAGAAATAAAGAAAGAAAGAAAGAAAGAAAGAAAGAAAGAAAGAAAGAAAGAAAGAAAAAGATTTACAAGTCAGTAATTTGGCAAAGCATTTCTCCAAACCTTGGGATGAAATTCATTTGGGACCAGGTTGAAGATCCCACCCAGCGTTTAAGACCAGGGGTGTCCTACCTTAGCAACTTCAAGACTTGTGGACTTCAACTCCCAGAACCCCCAGCCAGCATGGACAGTCCCGGTTCAGACTATCATTTGCAGATTCTTTCTCTAAAAAAAAAATTCTCCATCTCCTGTAGTTCAATGTCTGTGGAGAAACTACCCTTGTATCTCCCCACCATCCAGTCACAACTGATGAAGCTCGTTGGATGAGAAGCTTGATTTAGAAGAATAGAGCTGGAAAGGACCCTGGAGATCTTCCAATCCAACCTCCTGCTCAAGCAGGAGAATCTATACCATCTCAGACAGGTGATTGTCCAGTCTCTTCTTCAAAACCTCCAATGATGGAGCGCCCACGATTTCTGGCGGCAAGCTGTTCCACTGGTTAATTGTCCTCGCTGTCAGGAAGTTTCTCCTTAATTCCAGGTTGCTTCTCTCCTTGGTCAGCTTCAACCATTGTTTCTTGTCCTTCCCTCTAGTGCTTTGGTGAACAACCTGACCCCCTCTTCTTGGTGGCAGCCCCTCAGATACTGGAACACTGCTATCATGTCTCCCCTATTTCTTCTTTTCTTTAGACTATTCAAACCAAAGTCCCAAATAGTTGACTTTGGGGGGGGAGGCACTTTTGAGACTCCTGTGGTTAAAGGACCTTCAAATAACCATCTCCCTCTACAACAGACATGTCAAACACAAGACCCGGGGGGTCGGGTGCGGCCCTTGAAGTGGTTTCATGTGGCCTGCAAAGCCATCCTGGAAACAGTGAGGGAACGGCCCCTGCTGCCTTGGCCCTGGCCGGCCGGGAGCCAATGTACAATTTTGTGGTGGCCATCTATGCTGAAATGCCTTCAGTCTTAGCTCCACAAGGCCGTCCGGAAACAGCCAGGAACCAGCCCCTGCCGCGTCGGCCCCGCCCTCTGGGTGCCTGCTGGGGAGGTGTCCCCCTTTATGAGGAATGAAGAAATGGACCATGCCTTGGCACTTGCCCTGGTCCCCCCCCCTTCTGCCAGAGACCCTCAGATCTGTCCCACTCCTACCCAGGCCCCCACAGGCATCCTTGATGCGAACGATGTAGAGCTGGCCACGCCCACCCAGTAGGCCACACCCACTCCATCCACGCCCACTCAGTAGGCCACACCCACCCTGCCCCCCCCCCAGGGCAACCACAATGCTGATGCGGCCCTCAATGAAATTGAGTTTGACAGCCCTGCTCTACAAGAACCTAATTAGCTGCTTCCTGGTAGTGTCATTAGTAGTTTAACTGGGCTGGAAAACAACCATTTTTTTCTAGATTAATGTTATGTATTTACATGTGTATATGTGCACAGACCGTTGTATTTGGAATTAATAGCAAATAATTAAATAAATAACAATTTAGAACAGAGTAATATTTTGCAATGTGCTAATTCTGGCAGAAAAGAGGAAGGAAGGAAGGAAGGAAGGAAGGAAGGAAAGAAGGAAGGAAGGAAGGAAGGAAGGAAGGAAGGAAGGAAGGAAGGAAGGAAGGAAAAGAAAAAAGAGAGAAGAGAAGAGAAGAGATGAGAAGAGATGAGAGGAGAGGAGAGGAGAGGAGAGGAAAGGAAAGGAAAGGAAAGGAAAGGAAAGGAAAGGAAAGGAAAGGAAAGGAAAGGAAAGGAAAGGAAAGGAAAGGAAAGGAAAGATAATAGAGGAAAGGAAAGAAAAGGAAAGATAATAGAGGAAAAGGAAAGGAAAGGAAAGATAATAGAGGAAAGGAAAGGAAAGATAATAGAGGAAAAGAAAGGAAAGGAAAGGAAAGATAATAGAGGAAAGGAAAAGAAAGGAAAGATAATAGAGGAAAGGAAAAGAAAGGAAAGGAAAGGAAAGGAAAGGAAAGGAAAGGAAAGGAAAGATAATAGAGGAAAGGAAAGGAAAGGAAAGGAAAGGAAAGGAAAGGAAAGGAAAGGAAAGGAAAGGAAAGGAAAGGAAAGGAAAGGAAAGGAAAGGAAAGGAAAGGAAAGATAATAGAGGAAAGGAAAGGAAAGGAAAGGAAAGGAAAGGAAAGGAAAGGAAAGGAAAGGAAAGGAAAGGAAAGGAAAGGAAAGGAAAGGAAAGGAAAGGAAAGGAAAGGAAAGGAAAGGAAAGGAAAGGAAAGGAAAGGAAAGATAATAGAGGAAAGGAAAGGAAAGGAAAGGAAAGGAAAGGAAAGGAAAGGAAAGGAAAGGAAAGGAAAGGAAAGGAAAGGAAAGGAAAGGAAAGATAATAGAGGAAAGGAAAGGAAAGGAAAGGAAAGGAAAGGAAAGGAAAGGAAAGGAAAGGAAAGGAAAGGAAAGGAAAGATAATAGAGGAAAGGAAAGGAAAGGAAAGGAAAGGAAAGGAAAGGAAAGGAAAGATAATAGAGGAAAAGGAAAGCAAAGGAAGGGAAGGGAAGAAAGGAAAGGAAAGGAAAGATAATAGAGGAAAGGAAAGGAAAGGAAAGGAAAGATAATAGAGGAAAAGGAAAGGAAAGGAAAGATAATAGAGGAAAAGGAAACCAAAGGAAGGGAAGGGAAGGGAAGGAAAGGAAAGGAAAGGAAAGGAAAGGAAAGGAAAGGAAAGGAAAGGAAAGGAAAGGAAAGGAAAGGAAAGGAAAGGAAAGGAAAGGAAAGGAAAGTTTTATTTGGATTCCTGTACTAAGAGAGAGCCAGTTAGTCGTTGAAGGCCACTAATACTAAAGCACAGCAAAAAGTAGGGGAAAGTGTAAAATATTACATCAATCAAGGTTGTGCCCCAGGAGATTTATAACTTCCCTCAGGTCAAATGTTATTTGTGAACCACCCGTAGCTCCCTTCTCTGCTCTAACACATTCCAGCGTTTGAATCTTGCTTCAAGCTCTTTTCTCATCTCTTTCACAAATCCATGTATCGGGGTTTCTTTCTGTTTTATTTTTTTTTTAAGATTTCTTTATGTAGTTTTATTACAGATCAGGAGAGAGACAGACAGACAGAGACAGAGAGAGACACCCCAACACTTTTTACAGACATTCTTCTAGAGTTTTGCTTAAGGAGCTAAAACATACGAAGAATGGTTACAGGAATTGGATGTATCTAGTCCAATGGGAAAAAAAGGGAGACATGTTAGCAGTGTTCCAATATTTGAGGGGCTGCCCCAAAGAAGAGGGGGTCAAACTATTCTCCAAAGCACCTGAAGGCAGAACAAGAAGAAGCAACAGATGGAAACTAATCAAGGAGAGAGAAGCAGCCTAGAACTAAGGAGAAGTTTCCTGACAGTGAGAACAATTTATCAGTGGAATCGGTTGCCTTCAGAAGCTGTGGGTGCCCCATTGTAGGAGGCTTTTAAGAAGAGACTGGACAACCACTTGTCTGAAATGGTATAGAGTCTCCTGCCTGAGCAGGGAGCTGGACTAGATGGCCTCCAAGGTCCCTTCCAACTCTGTCGCTCTGTATTCTGTATTCTAGAATTTTGAGGAGTTGTTACATTTTGTATTTTACTTCTGTGAAACGCCAAGCATCACGGCGAGTGAGTTGGGCAGCCATATAAATTTTCTTAATAAGTAAATAAATTAAGGAAGCTTTCAGGGCTCAACAGGAAGACCGAGTAGTTCCTTCCAGTATCACTCCCCATCAGCCATTATTCTACCTATACTGTCTGCAATTTAGGAGATAGTAAAAACCATTAATACAGATAACTACTTACAACTTAATCCTCCATAAAGGTGTCTGGCCTCCAGCCATCAATACTGAAAGCCATGTTCCATGGTTGGGTGAAGATAGGATGGCATAAGTAAAGAAATATAATTTGCTGTAAGCCACCCAGTCAGTGCTTTCAGTATCAGAATAGAGCTTGAAGGGACCTTGGAGGTCATCTAGTCCAACCCCCTGCTCAGGCAGGAAACCCTATACCATTTCAGACAAATGGCTGTCCAGTCTCTTCTTAAAAACTTCCAGTGTTGGAGCATTCACCGCTTCTGGAGGCAGGTGGTTCCACTGGTTAATTGTTCTCGCTGTCAGGAAATTTCTCCTTAGTTCTAGGTTGCTTCTCTCCTTGATTAGTTTCCATCCGTTGCTTCTTGTTCTGCCTTCGGGTGCTTTGGAGAATAGCTTGACTCCCTCTTCTTTGGGGCAGCCCCTGAGATACTGGAACACTGCTATCATGTCCCCCCTCGTCCTTTTCTTTAGACTGGCCATTCCCAACTCCTGCCACCATTCTTCATATGTTTTCGTTTCAAGGCCGTTAATCATCTTAGTTGCTCTTCTGACAGTGAGGACAATCAACCAGTGGAACAACGTACCCCCAGAAATCGTGGGTGCTCCATCAATGGAGATGTTTAAGAAGAGACTAGACCAGTGGTGGCGAACCTAGGGCACGCGTGCCAGAGGCGGCACTCGGAGCCTTCTCTGTGGGTATGCGTGCCGTCGCCCCAGCCCTGCCTCCCCCCGCAGCCCCCTCCTCACCAGCAGCCCCCCTGGAGAAGAGTCGCCCCTGGGTGCACCCGCACGGAAAATGAATAGAAAATGTGGATAGAGAAAAATTCTTTTCTCTATCACACAATACCAGGACACGGGGGCACTCCCTAAAGCTTATAGCTAAGAAAGTGAGGACAAATAAAGGGAAATATTTCTTCACCCAGAGGGTCGTTGATTTATGGAATTCACTTCCTGAAGGGGTCGTGACAGCTGTCAGCCTTGACAGCTTCAAGGCAGGGCTAGATAGATTCATGGATGCCAAGTGTATCGGTGGTTATTAAAACGGATGTCCATGTGCCGCCTCTATGTTGGTTGAGGCAGGCAGGATTCCCTTGAGTCCCATTTGTTGGGGGTCAAGGGAAAGGGAGGGTTTTGCCTTCTCTTTCTGCTCAAGATCCCCATGTACAATTGGTGGGCCACTGTGTGACACAGAATGCTGGACTCGATGGGCTTTGGCCTGATTCAGCATGGCTCTTCTTATGTTCTTATGAGCAGCGCAGCCAAGGACATAGCTGGGCAGCAGGGACAAGACTCCGCCCACACCCCCCATAGCGTGCAGATGCTGCTGCAGGGTGTGGGTGGAGGGCTGCCTGGGCAATCTGCTGCAGGCCATGGAGGTGGTGCGTGTCCCTGCGGGTGGGTGGGATGGGGCGGGCAGGGGTGGAGCAGGCAGGGTGGGAGGCGGAGTAGGGGCGGGGGGTGGTTTTGGGGGCACTCGGTCTCCAAAAGGTTCGCCATCATTGGACTAGACGTTCACCTGTCTGAGATGGTATAGGTTCTGCTGCTTGAGCAGAGGGCTGGACTAGAAGACCTCCAAGGTCCCTTCCAGCTCTATTCTATTCCTTTTTTTTTTTCCCAGTCCTGGCTAAATGATCCACCTCTTCTTTTTCTTCTAGAGCCAGAGCGTCTGAGATCAGGAAAGACCTACGCCAGTTCTCAGCAGTTTTATTACCTACTTAGATGTCAGTTGAGATTAGTTCTCCCGCTTGTTTCCTTAGGAAAGGGAAAACCTAAGTTTCCAAAACGGTTATGTGCGATGGGTGGGCTGTAGCTATCAGTTACTCCCTCCGTACAAGGGCCAGCTAAATCTCACTTGCTGTTCCTTCCCGGATGGGTTAGAGGTTAACCTGTTAAGCTGAGAACTGATCCCCAAACAGACATTAATGTCTTAATTCATTTAGCAAGTTATAGATCTTTGAAGGCCCGAATCTGAAGGACCTTATTGTTTCTTATAAGCGGCCAAGGTCACCAATGGCCGAGGGCACCTGGAATTCCTAAGTAAACACAGCTCAACTTACTCCAAGTCCCTCAAGTTATTATTTCAAAGTTATATCTCGTTCTCTCTCTTTCTTTCTCTCTCTCTCTCTCTCTCTTTCTTAAAGGTTTGGTGTGTCTTGAATTTGCAGAAGGAATCAATAAGAGAAAAGCAAGTGACCTCTGAAGCAGCCCCAGCCTCAATCTTAATTGTGTTGTTCCAGAAGTTGGTATTGGAGCTTAACAGGGTGGGCCGTGTTATCTGAAGGCATCCTGGCTGGTGTTGCCTTTCTTCACCTCATGCTTTGTGTTAGTGGCAAAATCGTGAGCTTTGCACTTTGACTCACAGCCCCAAGCGCAGAGGAGAGTCCTGCTAACCCCTTTTGCTGGAGGATGGTGAGAGGCTTAGGGACACACAGGGGGTGTCCCCCTGCAGGGGTTGCGTAGAGGGATTAGAATTAGTTAGATGAGGACCTGACACTCTTTTGGAAGGCCCTGAAGATGAGTCTGTGCCAGCGGGCCTGGGGAACCCAGAGGGTGAGGGAGCCCGTCAAATGTTTTGTTTAACTGTGTACTGTCGCTGGGGTGGGTGGGTGGGGGATCACTGCTTTTTTATTTTGATTTTGATTTTTTTCTATTTTGCGTTTTTACTGTTTTTTAAGCTGCCCCCAGAGTGGTTGCAAACAAGTAGCCGGCTATATAACTTCAATAATAAAATAAAATATAAAATAATAAAATAAAATAAAAAATAATAATAAAATAAAATATAAAATAAAATAATATAAAATATAAAACATAAAACAAAACAAAATAAAATAAAATAAAATAAAATGTAAAATAATATAAAATGTAAAATAATATACAATATAAAATAATATAAAATAATATAAAATATAAAATATAAAATAAAATAATATAAAATATTATTACTGTTTTTTAAGCTGCCCCCAGAGTGGTTGCAAACAAGTAGGTGGCTATATAAATTCAATAATAAAATAAAATATAAAATAATAAAATAATAATAAAATAATAAAATAAAATATAAAATATAAAATATAAAATATAAAATATAAAATATAAAATATAAAATATAAAATATAAAATATAAAATATAAAATATAAAATATAAAATATAAAATATAAAATATAAAATATAAAATATAAAATATAAAATATAAAATATAAAATATAAAATATAAAATATAAAATATAAAATATAAAATATAAAATATAAAATAACAAAATAAAATATAAAATATAAAATATAAAATAATATAAAGGGGCCTAGAAGTGTTGCCCATGTCATGGACAGATCATTTTCTGCTGTGGCTTGAGTTTATGACACCAATCCTCTCTCGCAGGGAGCCGGAACCGATTAAATAGTTCCGCCCCAGACGCCTGATGGACCCTATCGGTTTTCAATGGGCGCTTGGGGAATTGCCGGATTCGCTCGTACACAGTTCGGCGGAGTCTCTAGTGATGTTTTGGATTGGATGGTTGATTGTCATTGGTAACTTAAATTTTATTGTATTATTGCTGTAAGCCGCCCTGGATCTCAGGAGAAGGGCAGCATAGAAATTTAAATAAAGTAAAGTAAAGTAAAGTAAAATATAAAATAATATAAAATATAAAATAAAATAATAAAATAATAAAATAAAATAAAAAATAATAAAATAAAAAATAATAAAATAAAATAAAATAAAATAAAATAAAATATTATTACTGTTTTTTAAGCTGCCCCCAGAGTGGTTGCAAACAAGTAGGTGGCTATATAAATTCAATAATAAAATAAAATATAAAATAATAATAAAAAAGTATAAAATATAAAATATAAAATATAAAATATAAAATATAAAATATAAAACAAAATAAAATAAAATATAAAATATAAAATATAAAATATAAAATAATATAAAATATAAAATAATATAAAATATATAATAATATAAAATATAAAATAATAAAATAAAATAATAAAATAAAATAAAATAAAATAAAAAAATAATAAAATAAAATAAAATAAAATAAAATAAAATAAAATAAAATAAAATAAAATAAAATAAAATAAAATAAAATAAAATAAAACAAAACAAAATATAAATAAAAAATTAAAAAATAAAATAAAATAGTAGTAAAGGACTGTGTATCATTTAGGCAGCAAACTAGGCAATCAAGAACTGGACTTAACCTTAAAACTGCTTGCAGTAGCAAATTGCAGGCTGTGGCAAAATAACAGAATAACAGAATTGGAAGGGTCCTTGGAGGTCTTCTAGTCCAACCCCCTGCTCAGGCTGGAAACCCTATGCTATTTCAGAAAAATGAATCTCTTCTTAAAGAGTAGACTAGACATACCCAATTCCTATAACCCTTTTTTCGTATGTTTTAGCCTCCAGCCCCCTAAGCATTCTTGTGGCTCTTCTCTACACTCTTTCCAGTGTCTCAACATCTCTTTTACATGGTGGCGTCCAGAACTGAATGCCGTATTCCAAGTGTGGTCTTACTAAGGCTTTGTAAAGCGGTACTAGAACTTTACAAAACTTTACAAAAGTTTAAATCTGTTCCAGCCAAGCAAGTTCTCAAAGAGTGGAATTTTCAGCCCAGTTGGTTTTCCTCAAGACGGGGGAAACTACTAGAAGCATTGGGAGAAATGAGCCAGGAAGGGACAAGACCCAGACAGAGGAATGTCTCAAAGGAAGTACTGAGGGAGCCTACAATACTGTTTTTGCAAACAAGCTTAGTGTCAAGAGTGAACGTTTAGCAGCTACCATTTAGCTTGCCATTAGAATAAAAGGGGGGGAGGTGTTGTTTTCAAGTGGGTCAGTTAGAGAAACGAAACTTCTGCAGTTCTACAGAAGTTTGTTGAGAGTCGGCCCTATGGAAACCTTTCAAGGACATTGTAGCAGGTGTGAAGAAGAGAGCAGACGGTTCCCATAACAAAGAGAATATGTTTATATGAGCTACGTGGACATCTGGGGAGAGTTTGGTTGGGAAAGTCATTGTTATTTGTTTGTTTGTTTGTTTGTTTGTTTGTTTGTTTGTTTGTTTGTTTGACTTCTGTGCCGCCCTATTCCGGAGAACTCAGGGCGGCTCACAACATAATAGAAATCAACAATTAGAAATACATATATATTAAAACCCCTAATTTAAAAGAAAAACCAATCATTCAACATACACACAGACATACACTGGCTAGGGGCAAGATGTTAACTGCCCCAAGCCTGCCAGCAGAGGTGTGTTTTAAGTAATTTACAAAAGGCGGAGAGGGGGGGTGACACGGATCTCCGGGGGAAGTTGGTTCCAGAGGGCCGGGGCCGCAACAGAGAAGGCTCTTCCCCTAGGCCCGCCAGGCGACACTGTCTGGCTGACGGGACCTGGAGAAGGCCGACTCTGTGGGCCCTAACCGGCCGCTGGGATTCATGGGGCTATGGACTGGGATTCATGGGGCTATGGACTGATGCCTTGGCATGTTAGAGTTAGTTTTACCTCGCCTTTACCAGGCCACATATTCAATAAACAATAAGATTTTGAGAAAAGAAAACGATCTGACCGTTCCTCTGACAGTTGCAAAATCTCACGTTCTCCAGCCGAGCGCTTCACCTTGGATATCATTCCTGGGAAGAAAAGAAAAAAAAAGCAAGCTAACAAGAAAAACTGCAGCTCTTCTGTCTGTGAGTGTGTGGGAGATGGAGATGGAAAGGGTTAAAAAACAAACAAAAAAGAAAAATAATCTTTGGAATGCCTTGTGGCATGAGAACCAAGGCTCCAGGACTGTCAGCCTGGCACCTCTGGGAGACGGGCAGATTCCTGAAAAATGACAAAGATAAATACAACGTGCATTTAATTGCCAAGATTCACTTCTATTTTTTATTTCCCCCTTTTTTATATTGTAGCTCTGGGCTTAATTGGAGCTGGCAAAAGGTGGAGGGCGTGAACCTTTTTCTGGCTGCCTCCTCTGGCGTTTGATGCTGAAGCCAGGGGAACTCCACAAGGCCTGGCGAGATTTCTACCTTTGGGGGACGAGAGTTCAGAGAGGAACGGAGGAGACTGACTACTCCAGACCGCTGTGAATCTTGTCTGCAATTATATTTCTTTGTGGGATTCCCAGTGGCTCTTCTCTTCCCTCTTAAACGAAAGCTGTTTCCCTGAGGATCTGTCAAGCTCACCTTCTGACGCTGAAGTTGGATGAAAACCCATGGGTTCAGTTGCCCTACCTTGTGCCCTGTAATTGTCAATTTCCAAGCAAATGGGATGAAATTGATTTTACGGTTTCTTCATTCCTTACGTCACCCCTACTTTGCCCTGAGACGTCTGTGCATCATGCTGACACCTTGGAAACACGTTTTCTTGGCTCACTTTCCTACGCTTTTCCAAGTTTTACACTAATTTGGGGAGGACGATGTGTGTTCAGGGCAAGGGAAGGGCCGCCAAAAATTAACGAAAGTGAATGAAAAGCAGGGACTTATATTTTCTAGCCGGTCCGGAGCTGAGTTTCAAAAGGGTACATGCTTAAGTGGATCCTTCAGCGCATTCCATAGAAACAGGACAAGGATAATAATTGTGGCTCCTCAGAAGTTTTATTAAAGTGGCAAATTCACAAAGAATATTTAGCAAGTGGAGAGGGTTTTAGAGTTGCCCAACCTGAATAATAGAATAACAAAGTTGGAAGGGACCTTGGAGGTCTTCTAGTCCAACCCCCTGCTCAGGCAGGAGACCCTAAACCAGAGGTAGGCAACCTTGGCTCTTTTATGACCCGTGGACTTCAACTCCCAGAATTCCTGAGCTGGCAGGGCTCAGCTTGGAAACCTCTCACTTTCCCCTCAGCACGGCTGGCTCAGGAATTCTGGGAGTTGAAGTCCACGAGTCATAAAAGAGCCAAGGTTGCCTACCCCTGTTCTAAGTCCTCCTGTTGTAAGCGGTGAGCCTCCTAGAACAGGGGTAGGCAACCTTGGTGCTTTTATGACTGGTGGACTTCAACTCCCAGAATTCCTGAGCCAGCATGGCTCAGCATGGCAACCTCTCCCTTTCCCCTCAGCATGGCTGGCTCAGGAATTCTGGGTTGAAGTCCACCAGTCTTAAAGTTGCCAAGTTTGGAAACCCCCTGGCCTAGACTAGAAGAACAGGATAGGGCAGGGGTAGGCAACCGTGGCTCTTTTATGACTCGTGGACTTCAACTCCCAGAATTCCTGAGCTGGCATGGCTCAGCTTGGAAACCTCTCCCTTTTCAAACCTCAGCATGGCTGGCTCAGGAATTCTGGGAGTTGAAGTCCATGAGTCATAAAAGAGCCAAGGTTGTCTACCCCTGATCTAAAGCAAGAGTCTTCAAACTTGGCCACTTTAAGATTTGTGGACTTCAACTCCCAGAATTCCTGAGCCAACATAGCTCAGCATGGAAACCTCTCCCTTTCCCCTCAGCATGGCTGGCTCAGGAATTCTGGGAGTTGAAGTCCACGAGTCATAAAAGAGCCAAGGTTGCCCACCCTTAACTAGAATCAGGGCTCCTGTATCTTGCGGAAGTGTAGAATGCACATTGCAGACATGGTGTGTGTGTGTGTGTGTGTGTGTGTGTGTTCTTTAAGGTAAACAATGCCTCGAAATTCTTTGAAGAGTTTCATCTGTCGGAACCATGACAAGTAGTTGTTAAACCTAACCTTCAGGAAGCCATGGTTATGTTTCAAAGCAAAATCTTCTTCCTGTGTCCTAGTACCAGCAGCTGAAACTGAGAGGTCTACTGCTTCAGAATATTAATCTAATACCACTGTTTGTGACCCCCCCCTCTCTCTCACACACACACACACACACACACGCACATACATAACTGTGGTTTAGTTTATTAATATTCCCTCGCAATTCCCTTCACCAAAACCCCAGAACTGTCCCAATTAAGTCTAGCCACAAGCAGACCAATGTTAGTCCACAGAGCAATGGCCAGTGCATCCACAAGGCACTTGAAAGTTTCCCAATCAAAATAAACCCACCAGGCAAAATTAAATCCACAATACAACGGGGTTCACAAGGCACAATGCAAGTCAAGGCACGGCGTCAATCCAAAGCAAGGCAAGAATCACAACCACCAGAAAACACACAGCTAGGAAAAGAACATGTTGTTCCCAGCATCACTTCCATCTGGGAAAGGTTGTTATAAGAGGTATAAACAAGAAGCAGTTCTTCCCAATTTTATCCCTCGCCCTTTTCAAAAATAAGATCCTGCCAGTTGGGAAGATTCTCCCTAATAGGGATCAATTCTGGTTGGAGTACGTGTACTTAACCCTTAATTATAAGTAATATTTTGAGTGCTGGGGAGTCTGCTATAGGAAGGTGAATGAAGGAAAGATGGTAGCTGTGATGGTCTAGGACAAGTTGGAAGGGACCTTGGAGATCATCAAGTCCAACCCCCTGCTTAAGCAGGAAACACTATACCATTTCAGACAAATGGCTGTCCAATCTCTCCTTAAAAACTTCCAGTGTTGGAGCATTCACAGGTTCTGGAGGCAGGCTGTTCCACTGATTAATTGTTCTAATTGTCGGGAAATTTCTCCTTAGTTCTAGGTTGCCTCTCTGGTTAGTTTCCATGCTTTGCGTCTTGTCCTGCCTTCAGGTGCTTTGGAGAATAGCTTGACTCCCTCTTCTTTGTGGGAGCAGCTCAAATGTTGGGAATCTGTCCTCCCTCGTCCTTCTCTTCATTAGACTAGACTAGGCGTAGGCAACCTTGGCTCTTTTATGACTCGTGGACTTCAACTCCCAGAATTCCTGAGCCAGCCATGCTGAGGGGAAAGGGAGAGGTTTCCAAGCTGAGCCATGCTGGCTCAGGAATTCTGGGAGTTGAAGTCCACGAGTCATGGGGGGGCATAGTTTCCCTCATGCTGGCTCAGGAATTCTGGGAGTTGAAGTCCACGAGTCATAAAAGAGCCAAGGTTGCCTACCCCTGACCTAGGCCTAGGCCGCTTTATGACTCATGGACTTCAACTCCCAGAATTCCTGAGCCAGCCATGCTGAGGGGAAAGGGGGAGGTTTCCAAGCTGAGCCAGGCTGGCTCAGGAATTCTGGGAGTTGAAGTCCACGAGTCATAAAAGAGCCAAGGTTGCCTACCCCTGGACTAGACATACCCATTTCCAGCAACCATTCCTTATATGTTTTAGCTTCCAGTCCCCTAATCATCTTTGTTGACTCCTTAGGTCAAGAAATGAAGATAGAGTCGGACATGATTGGACAGGTAAACCTTTAATTTTCAACTTAGTACTTCAACAGTAAGCAAGAGTCTGCTTTGTCTGCTGATTCTAGGAGAGTTGAGTTGTGCAAAAAGGAACACCAACTCACAGAGAAGGAAGTGGATGGTTGAGGACCCATGAACAGTGCAAGTGAAATTGCTACTCATGCTGTTCCCCCAGCAAATTGCAAAGGGCCAGGGGTTTGAAGGGGTGACCCACCTGCATCTTGCAGCATAGAAAGATGTGCTTTGATATGCATGGTCCCAATGCTTCTTTTCCCCTTTGTGAATAAATAGCCAGATGATAAGGACCCTCACTGTCAAAGGAGGTGTCGTGTTTACCCATTGCTCATATGCATGCAAATGGCTCATCCTTTCTCCTTTGACAAACCTATCTCTGCCTTGGCAATCACGGCGCCCCTCTCCATGTTGGTTTGTTTCCTTTCCTGGTTCCTGATGCCGTATTACATTCTCTAATTTCCTTTTATCTTCTCTTAATTTTATTTTATTTTTTTGCAGTGTCTCAGGACGTGTCTCTTTAAGACAAGTTAATTTAGTCAATTACTCCAGCTTGGTAGCCGATAACATCTTTAATTTATCCAGGTTCCTCTTTATTCTTTCTAGGATCCTTTTTCCATTAATTTCAAGAAACATTCTAATTTTGCAATTTAGGGTCATTTTTACCGGCACACACATGGACACACAGAGATGCAGATTCACTGCTATCAATTTCTCAGCTGTGGCACTAGGAGCTCCCCCCCCCACAGGTTCTGAATTCATTATACTTACCATCTCCATTTTTGTTTGCTTCTCTTTGCTACACACAACCACATCTGCTATCAACCCCTGCCCCTACCCCGGTTGCTATTTTTCTACTCCATCCTTCACCAGAGACAGAAAATATTGCAGCTGGGGGCAATAAGCCTTTATCCGATTGCTAGCAGCAGGAAACAGGATAATAAAATGTAATATTCAAAAGAGTAACAGTATTTGAAAGAGAGTCTCAACTTTCATCTATATAGGACTGTTACTTTTCTGGTGGTTTGATTTTTCTTTCCGAAGAAAGAATTATTCTGGAGTTCTTTTCCTTCCTTCCTTCCTTCCTTCCTTCCTTCCTTCCTTCCTTCCTTCCTTCCTTCCTTCCTTTCTCCCTCTCCTCCTTCCTTTCCTCCTTCTTTCTTTCTTTCTTTTTCTCTTCCTTCCTTCCTTCCTTTTCCTCTCCCTCTTCTCCCCTTTCTCCCTCTCCTCCTTCCTTTCCTCCTTTCTTTCTTTCTTTCTTTCTTTCTTTCTCCCTTCCTTCCTTCCTTCCTTCCCCTCTCCCTCTTCTCCCCTTTCTCCCTCTCCTCCTTCCTTTCCGCCTTCTTTCTTTCTTTCTTTCTTTCTTTCTCCCTTCCTTCCTTCCCCTCTCCTTCTTCTCCCCTTTCTCCCTCTCCTCCTTCCTTTCTGCTTTCTTTCTTTCTTTCTTTCTTTCTTTCTTTCTTTCTTTCTTTCTTTCTTTCTTTCTTTCTTTCTCCCTTTCTCCCTACTGGCCTGCTTTACAACCTTCCTCACTTACTTTTTTTTTTTTTACTGTTCTGAACATTTTATTATCATTAGGTATTAAACCTGATTATCTCAGTGATCCCTGTTCATTCTAGTTTACTTCTAAAGGAGTTAAAAAGCAGTTGTCTCAAGAGCGATTCTGGGAGGACATCCTTTGCCCATCTCTGTGGCAACCGATTCTCTCTTTTTTTTCCCAGAGCCAACAGGACCAAACATCACCAAAGAACATGAATCAAAACTAAAAACCTTGAAATTAAAAGGAACTCATTTCATAGGATCCACTACAGAACTGCTAAGGAGCTAAAGACAAATGATTGTCCAATCTCTTCTTTAAAAACCTCCGTTGTTGGTGCATTCACACGTTCTGGAGGAAAGTCATACCAAGGATTGATTGTTCTCACTGTCAGGAAGTTTCTCCTTAGTTCTAGGTTGCTTCTCTCTTTGGTTAGTTTTCACCCGTTGCTTCTTGTCCTGCCTTCAGGTGCTTTGGAGAAGAGCTTGACCCCTTCTTCTTCGTGGCAGCCTCTCAATTTTTTTTTCTCCAAGGAAGAGGAATAAAGCAGCATTAAACTGTACTAGATATAAGTGTTGGGACATCCCTTAAGATAAATAGATAAGATAACCTTTATTGTCATATTTTTTTACTGTGGGCACACTGGAACACATTAAAAATGAAATGCTGTTGCCTGCTCTCAAAAGTGTACACATACATAACACACATATAAACATGCTATATACATACATATATAAACATGCTATACACATACATACCTACACCCTTACATATAAATACATATAAATATTAATCACTGTCCATCTTGAAAATATAGTGGAAAGGGGAAGCTTGAGAGTTCACAAGGCTGATACTGTATGGAATAAAATCGTGACTGAATCTGGGTGTTCTGCTACGGATACCACGAAGCCCCCTGCTCCAAGAAGGGAACAAGGCAAACAGGATGCGGAGAGGATGTGTAGCATCCCAGACAATCCTGAGGACCTTGTTCAAGCAATGCTTATGTGCCAAGTCCTAGATGGAAGGAAGGGAACTGCCAAGATTCCCTTTGAGCATGTGAAGAGATAGGGGGACACTGGAAAGGCTAACATGGAAAGCCAGTGTGACGTAGGGCAGGGGTCTTCAAACCTGGCCCTTTTATGACTTGTGGACTTCAACTCCCAGAATTCCTCAGCCAGTGCCTGGCTGAGGAATTCTGGGAGTTGAAGTCCACAAGTCATAAAAGGGCCAAGTTTGAAGACCCCTGTCTTAAATCTAACAAACAAAATGGAGGCTGGCCGAGGAATTCTGGGAGTTGAAGTCCACAAGTCATCAAAGGGCCAAGTTTGAAGACCCCTGTCTTAAATCTAACAAACAAAATGGAGGCTGGCAGAGGAATTCTGGGAGTTGAAGTCCATAAGTCATAAAAGGGCCAAGTCTGAAGACCCCTATCTTAAATCTAACAAACAAAATGGAGGCTGGCCGAGGAATTCTGGGAGTTGAAGTCCATAAGTCATCAAAGGGCCAAGTTTGAAGACCCCTGTCTTAAATCTAACAAACAAAATGGAGGCTGGCTGAGGAATTCTGGGAGTTGAAGTCCATAAGTCATAAAAGGGCCAAGTTTGTAGACCCCCTATCTTAAATCTAACAAACAAAATGGAGGCTGGCTAAGGAATTCTGGGAGTTGAAGTCCACAAGTCATAAAAGGGCCAGGTTTGAAGAGCCCTGGTGTAGAGGTTAAGGTATTGGCCAAGAAACCAGGAGAATGGATGTTCTAGTCCCCGCCCCTTAGGCATGAAAGGCATTTGGGTGGCTTTGGACCAATCACCAGGAGACGGCGAGTTCTAGTCCCGCCTTAGACATGATTTTGCCCCCCCACCTTTCCTCCCAAGTCACCTCATGATATTGCTGTTTTGGGAAAGATAGGAGGAAGAAGAAGCATTATGTTCACTCATCACCTTGTGTTGCTTCAAAAGTAATAAAGACAGGATAAAAATCTAATAAATAAAAACAAAATATTGCTGGTTTAGGCAGTTATTCACTCCAGCAAAGTCTCTTCCAGTAGCAGAAGTCAACGAAAGGAATCCATCCTTCTCTTACTGAAATTGTTCTATGTCAAGTCTTCAGCTACAAGGTGTTTTATTTATGATCAAATGCCTTCTTTTTGGGGGGTAGGTCCTATTTATCAGTGCTGATAACTTTCACTTTAATTATCCACAATGACCAATTAACATTATTTATTAGGTCTTGCTTTCATTCATCAGTGGCACTTTTTTCTCTCTCTCCTTCCGAAAGAGCAACATAATCAGGAAGAAAATATTACATTAAATGTTCATTTATTTGTTATTTGCTGAAACCCCGCTTTTGAAAATAATGTCTCCATCTGCTTTTCCTTATTAATTTAAACGCTTGTAAATAACAATCCTGCAATCGTTATTCTTGTTGCTTACTCTCCTGTCAGTTGCTGCTGTCTTCAAAATTTAATAGATATCTTTTGCCTGAGAATAATTACCAGAAGATTTTTTTAAAAAGCCATAGGTTGGGAAATTAAACTTTCTTGGCTTTATAAATATAAAGCAGACATTGCATTTAGCCTAAATTTTAGGAGAAAAACTTTTTCTCTTTGTGTGAGCACAATTATTTTTTTTCCCCTTAAATGTTAGTAGAACAGATTATATGCAAGAATAGGAGATGTTAATCCTGGCAAATTTCTCTTTCCTGCTTTGATATTTTATTTATTTATGAGATTTACCTCCCACCCATCTCACTGTCAGGTACATTAAAAATATTCAAGACTAAGAATTCAAACATATGATTGGATGTCATCCAGAAATCTGAAATGGGGCATTTTCTCCTGATTAAGACATAGATATTCTAACAATACTTCCATAATTGCTCCACGTTCTCATTTGGAAACTTTTCTTCTTGGGTATGTTTCGTTCAAGCTGAAGATATACTATGTTTCTTCTGATACTGACACCTTCTTCTCCTATTATTAAAAACAAAATGTACAGGTACAGACTAGCAGAAATTGTGAAAAGGATTTTGGAGTCCTAGTGGACTTAAATATAATTTGTACAATAGTGTGTAAATCACTTAAATATGAGCCAGCAGTGTGCGGCTGCAGCCAAAAAAGCCAATGCAATCCAAAACTGCATTAACAGAGAGAGAGAGAATCAAGATCACATGAAGTTCTTGTACTGCTTTACAAAGCCTTAATAAAACCACACTTGGAACACTGCATCCAGGTTTGGTCACCACAATATAAAAAAGATGTTGAGTCTCTGGAAAGAGTGCAGAGAAGAGCACCAGAAATGATTAGAGGGATAGAGGCTAAAACATATGAAGAAATAGGAATTGGGTATGTCTAATCTAGTGAAAACAAGGAGCAGGGGTGACATGATAGCAGTGTTCCAACCTCCAGTGATGAAGCACTCACAATTTGCATTGGTTGATTGTTTTCACTGTCGATCGATCAATCAGAATAGAGCGGGAAGAGACCATGGAGGTCTTCTAGTTATCCCAATGAGCCAAATCATAAATATAGCCAAACGGAATGCTAGATGCTAGAGTTATATCCATTTATCAGCTTGCCCCCTCTGGAGAAAAAAAAACTGCCCAAAAAGCCAACACAGTCCTAGGCTACATTAATAAAAAGATAGAATTAAGAGCACTTGAAGTGTTAATACCACTTTACAATGCTTTGGTAAGGCCACACTTGGAATACTGCATCCAGTTTTGGTCACCACAATGTAAAAGAGATGCTGAGACTCTGGAAAGAGTGCAGAGAAGAGCAACAAAGATGATCAGGGGACTGGAGGCTAAAACATATAAGGAACGGTTGCTGGAATTGGGTATGTCTAGTTTAATGAAGAGAAGGACGAGGGGGGGGACAGGATAGCAGTCTTCCAATATCTCAGGGGCTGCCCCAAAGAAGAGGGAGTCAAGCTATTCTCCAAAGCGCATGAAGGCAGGACAAGAAGCAACGGATGGAAACTGATCAAGGAGAGAAGCCACCTGGAACTAAGGAGAAACTTCCTGACTGTGAGAACAATCAACCAGTGGAACAGCTTAGCTTCAGAAGTTGTGGGTGCTCCATCACTGGAGGCTTTTTAAGAAGCGACTGGACAACATGATATAGGGTCGTCTGCTTGAACAGGGGGTTGGACTAGAAGACCTCCAAGGTCCCTTCCCACTCTGATGATGTTCTGTGATGTTCTATGTTTTATATTCCTCTCCAGTCTTTTTTTTTTACAGTCTTCTTATTCTGCCTCTACCTGTTGGCCAGTGTCCTTCTGCACCTGTTAATTGCTAACTGCAATTAACCACTTCCAATGGCCTACTCCAGTTTTGAGGGCCTGAAAGTTTATGCCATTCTCCAGCTAATCCCTCCCTCTTTTCCTTCCCCTCCCTCTTCCTCTCTGGAATCCCTGTTTGCGAACTTGTGGTAATGGGGTGCTCAGAAGTTGGAAACTACCGGTAGGAATAGGCCAGTGTATTTCATCAACTCAGCCAATTGGATGTAGTCTGTCATCTTTCCTGCTGGTGAGTTTGGGAGAAGGAATTGTTTGTCCCAAATGGGTCTTTATTTAGCAGAAAAGGTGGAAAAAGGCAAAAAGGTGGAAAATTGATGTTGAAGCATAAGATCATAGAGGAGGGAAAAGGAAGTTTTGGAACAGAAATATCTTATGATTTCCCATGATTTCAGATCGTCCCAGGACGCCATAAGCAGCTAGAGACCAAGGGGAAAGATAAAAAAAAAAAAATAAGAGTTAAAAATGCAATTCAAACCAACAAAGTATTTATACCAACTGCCAAAATTAAGAGAAAGGAAGGAAGGAAGGAAGGAAGGAAGGAAGGAAGGAAGGAAGGAAGGAAGGAAGGAAGGAAGGAAGGAAGGAAGGAAGGAAGGAAGGAATTGTAAAAATTAGATAAGAACTTACAGAACAGGAGAAAGAAAAAAACATTGCTATTTTACTAATAACATTAAATTTATAGAACATAAGAATTTGTCGTTTAAACAATATTGTTGAAGTCAAATCAGAAATTAACAAAAACAGCCGAAAATAGTAGGACTCATCAATCAAAATAATAAGACTTGACCAATATTTACAATTAATCTAAGACAGTCTGTTCTTGATTTTATTAACAAACAGGCAAACCTTAGTGCTTAAATAAAAACTCTCTTTTAACAACAAAACATAAACTTTGGACTCCCAGCTAGGGTGAGGACTCTCTTTTTGATGCTCATTTTAAAATAAGGATCATGAAACCCAACTACAACATTTGGTTATTTGGGAGGGGGTTGTGAATCATGCTTGTGAAGAACACAGAAGATAAAATCTGTGCTGGAAGGGGCCTTGGAGGTGTTTCGTTCAACCCCCTGTTCAAGGCCAGAGAACATATACCATCCCAGTCAAATGGTTGTCCGGTCTGTTTTTGAAAACCTCCAGTGATGGAGCACCCACAATTGTTGTCACTGTCAGAAATTCTCTCCTTATTTCTAGATTGGATCTCTCTTTAATGACCTTCCACCCAATGGTGGGTTTCAGCCGGTTCGCACCAGTTCAGCAGAACCGGTAGCTAATTTTTTGTTGCCCAGGCCCAGAACGAACTTCCGGAAGTGGCATCCACACAAAGAACTGGTTGTTCGCATATTTGAATCCCACCACTGCTTCCACCCATTGCTTCTCATCCTGTCCTCTGGTGCTTTGGAGAATCAATCAATCCCCTCTTCTCTGTGATGGCCCCTCAAGTACTATAGAAGATCATTATTGTGTCCCCCACTATCTTTTTGATAGGCTAGACATGCCTAGTTCCCTCAACCATGTGTTGAAGGAAAAGTCTTCATCATGGTTCAGTCCAAGGTGGGAATAAACAACATGGCGACTGCTTTAGAAAGAAGGTTGCAGTTTATTGAAGAGGAGAGCCAGACAGGAAGATGGCTCTGGAAGAAAAGAGAGCGAGCACATGTAGGGAGTGGGTTTTTATACTCTCTGGAGCCTTTTCTTTGGAGTTGTTCCTGTGGCATGAACTTTGACCTGAGTCTGAGTGTGTCCTTTGGTATCTGTGGGTTAATCCTATTATGACCTGTCTTAGAGTTTGGGTGGGGTATGTAGATTTTAGGTGTCTTTGTCTTCTTAATCTTCTAGCTTCAACCTTCCAAAATGGTTTACATCTGCATTTCTACAGAGTTGGTTTCTGGTTGGGGGAGGGAGACTTAGGGCTATTATGAAAACTGGGCATACTTTTCTGCCTCTTTAATATTTCCTTCTCGGGGGGGGGCTGACTTCCCACACATGGATGCTCCATAACTGGAGGTTTTTAAGCATTCAAATGAAAAATATATGTTGGACTGGAAAAAATGGATAGACTACATACAAGAGACATATCAATCAAAGAAAATGTATCTAGCTTATAGTTAAATCTTGATATGCTGAGTGAAGAATGTTTACAAGTAGAAAATGATTGTATTAAGTTGAGTTGCACTCAACCTGATTTTTTCCTTTGTTTCCTCTGTTTACATTTACAAATATATAATTAATAAAATTTAAAAAAAAAGAAAGAAAGATTGGATAACCATTTGCCTGAATTGATATACTATGTCCTGCTCAAGCAGGGGTTGGACTAAAAGACCTCCAAGGTTCCCCCCCCCCATATCTACTCTTCTGTTGTTCCATTTAATATGCAGTTTAGCCTCCAGGCCTTTTATTATCTTCTCTGCACACTTTCTAGGATCTCCGCATCTTTTCTGTATGGTGGTAACCAGACCTGTACTCAGTACCCCAACTATGATCTCACTAATGCCGTATAAACATTGTGGAACATTGGAGGCAAGGATTAAATAAAAGTTGCAGTTTCCCCGTGCTTTTCTAATGAAAAATTTCAAGTCTAATTAATCTAAGAATAACAGTTTTGAAAGAAACCTCTACCAGAGGATTCCTTTGAACCAACGGGTAAGTGGTTATTCGAAACTCAGAAGGAGCCATGTTATGTTTCAGATTAATATAGTAGGCCGGTTCAAGGGTTAGACAAATATCTCTTCCTAAAACAGTTGCTACTAAGCTCGGTGGTTCATTAGAAAGGCAGCTTAATAGTGAAGTGGAATCCCAGCAGACCCATATTTATTTATTTCTTGATGGAGAGATAGCCAAGGTTGACTCCATGTTCTCAGTGACCTTTACGGCTGGGGCAGAAAGTTGAACATTTGCAGACAGGAAGATTTCTATCCATATCCGGGATTGGAGGGTGGGGGTGGGGAGAGATTTATGCACAACACGCACCAATTCAGAAACTGATCTGCAAAATGCATTCATGATGGGAAGCTAGCTTGCAACCCTTTGCAAGGGATGCAGGATTTGACAGGATTGAAAGATTGAAACACCAACGGACTAGAACAGGGGTAGGCAACCTTGGCCCTTTTATGACCCGTGGACTTCAACTCCCAGAATTCCTCAGCCAGGCACGCTACCCCTGTCCTAGGTCCCCTGTTCTAAGTGGTGAGGCTCCTAGACCAGGGATAGGCAACCTTGGCTCTTTTATGACTTGTGGACTTCAACTCCCAGAATTCCTGAGGCAGCATGGCTCAGCAAAGAAACCTCTCCATTTCCCCTCAGCATGGCTGGCTCAGGAATTCTGGGAGTTGAAGTCCACGAGTCATAAAAGAGCCAAGGTTGCCTATCCCTGGTGTAGACTTAGTGTTTCTCATCCTTGGCCACTTGACGATGGGAGGACTTCAACTCCCAGAATTCCTGAGGCAGCAGGGCTCAGCATAGAAACCTCTCCCTTTCCCCTCAGCATGGCTGGCTCAGGAATTCTGGGAGTTGAAGTCCACGAATCACAAAAGAGCCAAGGTTGCCTACCCCTGGACTGGAAGAATGAGTTGATCAGGTCTAGCTGGGCCATAGAATGGTGTGGTACTCTTTACACTGGGAAAATTTGTATAAAAGTGAACAACGTAAGATAAATTTGTACGAAGAAAAAAAATTCTCATGGAATTTAACTGAAAATTTCACCCCCACACACACCCCGCCCGCACATCCACACAAACACACAAACAAAGCAATAATATCTCCTCCCTAATGAGCTCAAAGAGTCACTGAGCCATTTTAACGTTCTTACAATATGGCTATATCTCTCTCTAGAGGATACAGAAGTTGTTGAAAAAAATAGCAACAACCTTTCATATAAATCACATTATAACTCTATCGGAGAGCGGTGCCACAAGTACTGTGGGAAGCAGAAAAAGAGCTGAGGAAACCTGACATCCCAACGATGTTTTTTTCAAAGGGATTTATTGGTGCTCAGCAGACTGTTCAGAGATATTCCATATTTTAGAGAAAGGAAAGAATTTACTTTGACAAAAATAAAAAAAAAATATTTTCTTTGAGAATGGGACAAAAAGACTCATGTGACATGTTTTTCAACCGTGGCAACTTTAAGACTTGTGGACTTCAACTCCCAGAATTCCCCAACCAGCATGGGGAATACGTCCACACGTCTTAAAGTAGTCACGGTTGAGAAACCCTGTTTTAGTGTAACCTAAATCTACAGTGTAGTTCAGAGGTCTTTAAACTTGGCCCTTTATGATTTGTGGACTTCAACTCCCAGAATTCCTCAGCCAGGCATGCCGGCTGAGGAAATAACAACAACAACAACAACAACAATAATAATAATAATAATAATAATAAGTTGGAAGGGGCCTTGGAGGTCATCAAGTCCAACCCTCTGCTCAGGCAGGTAACCCTATACCATTTTGAACAAATGGCTGTCCAGTTTCTTAAAAACTTCCAATGTTGGAGCATTCACCCCTTCTGGAGGCAGGTTGTTCCACTGGTTAATTGACCTAATTGTTAGGAAGTTTCTCCTTAGTTCTAGGTTGCTTCTCTCCTTGATTTGTTTCCGTCCGTTGCTTCTTGTCCTGCCTTCAGGTGCTTTGGAGGCCGATCCCTTCTCTTCTTTGTGGCAGCCCCTGAGATGTTGGAAGACTGCTCTCATGTCCCCCCTCGTCCTTCTCTTCATTAAACTAGACATACCCAATTCCAGCAACCGTTCTTTGTATATTTTAGCCTCCAGTCCCCTGATCATCTTTGTTGCTCTTCTCTGTACTCTTTCCAGAGTCTCAACATCTTTCTTACATCGTGGTGACCAGAACTGGATGCAGTACTCCAAGTGTGGCCTTACCAAGGCATTGTAGAGTGGTAGAGTGGGAGTTGAAGTCCACAAGTCATAAAAGGGCCAGGTTTGAAGACCCCTGGTGTAGTTAGTGTGACCTAACCTTTATATGCACTCCCAACATATAAAGGTACATTATAGGAAGAAGTCAAGTCAAGTCAAGTCAAGTCCTAACCCCATTCCCTTTTTTGACAGATCTCTGTAATGCAAGGTATCACTAAGGGGGTGGAAATATGTCCAGAAGTCCCCACATGATGGAGAAACATCTACTCCAAGAATCTTGACTCCAGAACAATAGTAACTTCCTGGCCCTATTTTGTCCCTGCCTGGTCCTCTCCTCAAAGTAGTTGCTTCAAGTTGTCTTGTGTTTTTTTCTCCAGCCAGCCCAATTTCTTTACTCTCCCCCCCCATCTCCCCCAACCTTCAGTCTTCAAACTCCATGAACTGGAGCAGAGAAGGCGGGGGGGGGAGAGAGAAGAATAGATGTACTTTTTTGGAAGACCCATCCAAGTAGGAAGACATCAATGCTCATAGCCACTTTTTGGCGTATCCAATGTCAAGAGGCTCAGAGCAAGTGGGGTAGGTTTTCACAGAGCTGGGCAAAAGCTCCTTTGCTCAATTGTGGGAGACAGGCTGGGAGGGGAAGAGAATTAGTACCGGTAGCTCTTTCTTGCCTCTCTCCTCCCCTCTCCTTTCGCTCTGTGTTACAAAACAAATCTATTTATTTGCTCCAAAAGGTGAAAAACGGGCTCGCCAGCCAAGGCTGTGTTGCCAACAAGCGAAGGGGCAGGCAACCGGGTTCACTTTACATCGTCTCCGTCAGCCACAATGTTCTCCCCTTCTATGCTACCTTTGTTTGCTGTCCCCTGCTGTTGGGCTTACACATAGTGTGGGTTTTGTCCCTCTTTCCCAAGCTCCGATCACGTTACCATTAAAACTTGGCACCCCGAGAAAGAGGAGGAGTGAGTCAATGGGACCCCCCTCTTCCGATTGTTTGGATGACTTCGTTAGTGAAAATAGGACTGTGGGAACTTGTTCTCTGAATGGCCGTCAAGGGGAGGGGGGCTTCGCAAAGGGGCCATTAGCCTCCGTGCAGGTAGAGGCGACGATTGTTCCTCGCAATCGAGATGAATGGGTTATAAAAGGCAATTACGAATAACTCTACACGAGGGCCTTTCTGTGCAAATCGGTCAGGATGGCTCGCGCTTTCTCCCAGGAGTTTTTCCCGGTCCCTCTGGCGAATTCGGCCTCCTGTTCTTCTCGAAACGAGATTCTTCGGCCCTGATTAAATTTAACGGAAAGCGACCTTTGCAGCCCGTAGGGGAAGCACCATTGCACCTGCTGGCCTTTCAAATTGAGGTGGATTTTAGGCGGCTCCGTTTCTCCCTTGCGGTCTCGTTCTGACCTTTTTCACAGAGTTGTTAAGGGAGAGACAAAAGGAGAAGCTGGACGTAAATTCAGTACAGGCAGTCCTCGACTTACGACAGGTCATTGAGTCAGCCTTCGAAGCTCACTCTGATGGCGTTTGTGTTATGATACTGTGGAGAGCTGTAAACAAATGCATAGCTGCTGTCAAATTGTGAGAACAATTTGTCAGTGGAGCAACCGGCCTCCAGGCGTTGCAGGTGCTCCATCGTGGGGAGGTTTTGAAGAAGAGATTAGACAACTGTTTATCTGAAATGACATAAGGGTCTCCTGCTGAGCAGGGGGTTGGACTAGAAGACCTCCAAGGTCCCTTCCAGCTCTATTCATTTCTTAAGCTACACAAGCAACCTCAGCAGTGCTGGATAGGTGATAACGACCAGATGCAGATCAATTAGATAGGTCTGTACATAAATATATGCAAATGGCCTCCTTTCCCCTCCCCTCTCCTTCTCTTCCCTTCCCTCGTCTATTCCTTCCTTCCTTCCTTCCTTCTTTCTTTCTTTCTTTCCTTCCTTCCTTCCTTCCTTCCTCCCTCCCTCTCTAATATCATATTCCCATCCCTTAATGATGCATCATTATTTCTGCAATTGGTGTATGCTTTGGGCAGAATCAAGACAGACATTTAAATACTCTGAATTAGATATCTGTGTATATAAATATATGCAAACAGCCTCCTTTCCCCTCCCCTCTCCTTCCCCTCTCCTCTCCTCTATTTCTTCCTTCCTTCCCTCCCCTTTTCTTTCTTTCTTTCTTTCCTTCCTTCCTTCCTTCCTTCCTCCCTCCCTCCCTCCTTCCCTCCCTCCCTAAGGTCATATTCCCATCCCTTATGAACACATCATTATTTCTGGTGTAATGCTTTGGACAGAATCAAGACAGACATTTAAATACTCTTTATTAGATATCTGTGTATATAAATATATGCAAACAGCCTCCTTTCCCCTCCCCTCTCCTTCCCCTCTCCTCTCCTCTATTCCTTCCTTCCTTCCCTCCCCTTTTCTTTCTTTCTTTCTTTCCTTCCTTCCTTCCTCCTTCCCTCCCTCCCTAAGGTCATATTCCCATCCCTTATGAACACATCATTATTTCTGGTGTAATGCTTTGGACAGAATCAAGACAGACATTTAAATACTCTTTATTAGATATCTGTGTATATAAATATTTGCAAAGAGCCAGCTCTTGTTTCTGTTTGTTTATTTCTTACACACAGAGAAAGAGGGACATCAACTGCATAATCCGGAGAGAAGCTCCAAAAAAAGAGGAAGATTAAACTTTCCTTCTGTTTCAGTATGTCCTTGAAACTGTCTTTTAAAAAAAAAACACAAAATAGCTGTTTAGCTGGCAACTGTAGACTGGCCTCTTGGCCCTCACAGCCATGCCAAACGGAAGCGTATAAGTGTGCAAAATCAAATAATCCTTTTGGGGACTTAGCATTACACACTTTGCTTCTGCCATGTTCTCCTCGTTTGATATATAATAATAATAACAATCAATCAATAAACAAAATGCATGGGATAGAAAAGGTGGATAGAGAAAAATTCTTTTCTCTATCACACAATACTAGGACAAGGGGGCACTCCCTAAAGCTCGTAGCTAAGAAAGTGAGGACAAATAAAGGGAAATATTTCTTCACCCAGAGGGTCGTTGATTTATGGAATTCACTTCCAGAAGAGGTCGTGACAGCTGTCAGCCTTGACAGCTTCAAGGCAGGGCTAGATAGATTCATGGATGCCAAGTGTATCGGTGGCTATTAAAACGGATGTCCATGTGCCGCCTCTATGTTGGTTGAGGCAGGCAGGATTCCCTTGAGTACCATTTGTTGGGGGTCAAGGGAAAGGGAGGGTTTTGCCTTCTCTTTCTGCTCAAGATCCCCATGTACAATTGGTGGGCCACTGGGTGACACAGAATGCTGGACTCGATGGGCTTTGGCCTGATTCAGCATGGCTCTTCTTATGTTCTTATGTTCTTTTTTTTTTAATAAAAATTATTTTATTAAAACCATCAACATTAAACATAAGTTCATATTAGAAAGCAATCATCATATATCCTGCAATACAATTCTAAGGATCAGTTTTTGTGAACGTCTGGTTTAGTAAACATTTCTCACTCCTCACGTCAAGAAAGAATACCATGATCATGATTTCGGCAATCGGACTGTCGGCTGTCTGAAATTAAAGTTAGTCCTTGATTCACAACAGTTCATTTTAGTGACCATTCAAAATTACAACATCACTGGAAAACAATGGTCATGGTTCCGGTAGATGAGACCAATTAAAAGAACTTCAAGGCAAGGAATTCTTCCTCAAAGAACATTTTTATTTGGCTACAAAATAACGGCACAGACAAAGGTGAACCCAAGACTAAATTCCCCTCCCCTTGGTTACAAAGTTAGACATTGCAATTCCCACCCCCAATTAGATGTCATAAATCACATTCACCAATTGTTAGAAAACATGGGCCCTCCTCCCAGCTCTCCAGCCCGCCAAAACGTTATCAGTAATGTCCTTGGTTCCCATGTATGAGAATTGTTTTGGCTAACTTAGAACTACACCCCCTCCCTCCTCCTTTTCTAAATATGTGGAAACTGAAAACGGAGTGAAAATGGCTTCAGTTTGGTTCGTTGCAGTGCTGATGACAACATTATAACCATTTTTCACCCTTAGGACCGTTGTAGCATCCTCACGGTCATGTGGCCCAAATTCAGACATTTGTCAACTGACTCATATTTATGACGCTTGCAGCATCCTAGGATCCTGTGATCCCCTTTTACGACCTTTCAAAAATCCAAGTCAATGGGGAGGGGGAAAGCCAGATTCAAATGTCTCACTTAGGAACATAAATTTTGGGCTCAATTGTGGTTGTAAGCTGAGGATTACCTGTATTTCAACCAGCAGAATCACAGTGTGTGTTTCCTTGTACCTATTTGAATTTAGTCTGTAGGCAAATCCAGATTCGCCATCAGATTGAAGTCACGGCTGACCGAGTTCTACATCGTCATCTTGCTTTATTGCTGTCAGAATAGCATGAATTATATTATGCGTGAATGACGCTGAATGGGACACATTCAAGAGAAGATCAATAGAATGGTGCCTGATTGAATAAAGTACCGATTTTTCATTCTGAAGAGAAGCAAAATTCATTTTATTTCTGAAATGTGTTTATTGCCCTTTAAAACCCAAGATACAGCCACAGACTTAAGATTTGCCAGTTATATTTCACCGAAACAACCCAAATGACTGGAAACCACAGGGAGCCCTCGACTTATGGCCAGGACTGAGGGTGACACTTCTGTTGCTAATCGAGACAGGTGTGAAGTGAACTTTGCCCCATTTTGTGGACTTTTCTTCCACACCTTGTTAAGTGAATCGCTGCAGTGGGTTACGTTTGTAACACGGTCACTGAGTGAATCTGGCTTCCCCATTTATTTCACTTGTCAGGAGGTTGCACAAGGGGATCACGTGACCCTGGGACACTGCAACCACCATAAACATGAGTCAGTTGCCAAGTGTCTGAACTTTCATCACCTGACCCTGGGGATGCTGCAATGGTCGTAAGTGTGAAAAAACGGTCATAAGTCACTTTTTTCAGTGCTGTTGTAACTTTGGTCACTAAATGAACTGTTGTAAATTGAGAACTATTTATATTCTAAGGGTGTTGCAGACTTATGGACCTTAGGAAAAAATTTCCTATGCAAACACCTTCATATAACACTTAGATGCTGCATTCCCACATCAGTGGCAGCCTTTGAAGCTTAATTCATGATGGAGTCAGCACCATTTCCATCAATATTGGGCAATCATCTGTCATTCCCATTTCCCACAATCCCCTCAACCAGTGGTAGGATTTAAATACCTGAGTTCTCTGCGTCCATGCACTTCCAGTGGGCTGTTCTGGGCCTGGGAGGCCTCCCATGTGCAGGGATGCTCACTTCCAGAAGTGGCATCCACACACTTCCGGTGGGCCGTTCTGGGCCTGGGAGGCCTCCCTGGCTCAGAATGGACTTCCGGAAGTGGCATCCATGCACATCCAGTGGGCTGTTCTGGGCCTGTGAGGCCTCCCCAAGTCAGAACAGACTTCCGGAAGTGGCATCCACGCACTTCCTGTGGGCCGTTCTGAGCCTGGGAGGCCTCCCTGGCTCAGAATGGACTTCCGGAAGTGGTGTCCACGCACTTCCGGCAGTCCATTCTGAGCCTTCCAAAAAAGGGCTAGGGCATCAGCCGTTCGCCAAATTAAAAAAAAAAATTAGCTACCGGTTCTACCAAACTGATGCGAACCAGCTGAATCCCACCCTGTTGTTGTGTCCTGTGCTTACAAAGTTGACTATTGTTTCCTTAATAGGCCACTGAAAAATACCTTATTTTCTTCTGAAAAACCCCTCCATCCGACCGAATGGTTTTCTTTTTTTTTTTTCCTAGAACCTGCAATGAATGAAGCAATATATCATGGTTCAAAAGTATGCTGAAATTGAAGACATTACTAGCCAGGTTTCTGGACCATCCTGTCTATGAAAATGCATTCTATGCCTTATTTAACCTTCTCACGCTCTCTGGTTTCCTTGACAGACTGTCTCTCCTGATTTGCTCTTGAAAAAAGAGTTTAAGAGAGAAATGGTAAAAGGTTGCCTTCCTTGTTTATGGTTTGTCGAGCTGTGAATTAAAGTCCCGGGTTGTGCATAATGCGAAATGATGTGTTCATTTTGCAAAAGTGAGGAATGAAGAACTCTGTGGGCAGAGAGAGTATTAGCACCCCTGTCTGTTTTGCCTGACTTCCTTCTTTCTCCTTTGCAATTGCATCTAGAAATGAGAGGGAGAGAGGGAAGGGAAGGGAAGGGAGCAATCTTAGCAAGGGTGAAGCTTTATTAAATTGTTTATTCGTTTTCTTTTTTTATGAAAAGGTTGCATTCAGGCTTTTCACTTTTATGATGAATTATTGCAAAAAAAAGAGGACAAGTCAGAAATTGAGTGATATTAATTCAGGTTTATTTTTAAACTATTGATTTCAAGACCAAATCTATTATCTATCTATCTGTCTGTCTGTCTGTCTGTCTGTCTGTCTGTCTGTCTGCCCGCCCGTCCGTCCGTCCGTCCGTCCGTCCGTCCATCCATCCATCCATCCATCCATCCATCCATCTTTCCATCCATCCATCCATTCATTCATCCATCTTTCCATCCATCCATCCATCCATTCATTCATCCATCCATCCATCCACCCACCCACGCATCTATCTATCTATCTATCTATCTATCTATCTATCTATCTATCTATCTATCTATCTATCTATCTATCATCTATCTAATTATCTATCTCTTTCTCCATCTGTCTGTCGGTCAGTCTGTCTATCTGCCTGTTTATCATCTAAAGTTGAAAGCAGACCTATACTTTTTAATGTAATAAAGAGCTGGAAAAGTGGATTCATCTCTAACAAAAATGTTTACCCTGCTTCATTTCTCTGTGCTTAAAATAGTTTTTTTTCCTACTTTTATAGCTTTTTTTGTTTCTGGTGCTCATCAAATAAAGGGAAGGGAAGGGAAGGGAAGGGAAGGGAAGGGAAGGGAAGGAAAGGAAAGGAAAGGAAAGGAAAGGAAAGGAAAGGAAAGGAAAGGAAAGGAAAGGAAAGGAAAGGAAAGGAAAGGAAAGGAAAGGAAAGGAAAGGAAAGGAAAGGAAAGGAAAGGAAAGGAAAGGAAAGGAAAGGAAAGGAAAGGAAAGGAAAGGGAACGGAAGGGAAGGATTAAAGGGAAGGGAAGGAAAGGAAAGGAAAGGAAAAGAAAGGGAAGGAAAGGAAAGGAAAGGAAAGGAAAGGAAAGGAAAGGAAAGGAAAGGAAAGGAAAGGAAAGGAAAGGAAAGGAAAGGAAAAGATGACATTGCGATCTGGTTTACAACTGTCTCACACTTAATTGTAAATGAGACTCCAGTAATCCAGACCGTTTCTTCTAGAATCTGCCTGCTGTCTGTTTCAATAGACTAAACATATACCGTAGTTAGTTGCCTTCAGACACTTAAGATTTGTGGCTGTGCATGGGGGAGAGAGAGAGGGGTGGGTTGTGTATGTGAGGGGGGAGGTTGGTTGGGATGACTGCAAGCATAAATGGATGCCTTAAATGGTTTAAGGCAATCTAAGAGTCACTTGCCAAACTTGGTGTGTTTAACAAAGCACATCCTGGCTAGGTAACAAGTTTATTCAGACACTTAATGCAAGCCTGAAGCTGATATAGCATTTGCACATCCTGGGCCTATTTTGTTTCTCTCCCTCCCGTTCTTTGAAACTAGCGGGCATTTATATCTGAACATTTCCACATGAGCTTAGAACAGGGGCCTTCAAACTTGGCCCTTTTATGACTTGTGGACTTCAACTCCCAGAATTCCTCAGCCAGCTTGCCTGGCTGAGGAATTCTAGGAGTTGAAGTCCACAAGTCATAAAAGGGCCAAGTTTGAAGGCCCCTGTCTTAAATCTAACAAACAAAATGGAGGCTGGCTGAGGAATTCTGGGAGTTGAAGTCCACAAGTCATAAAAGGGCCAAGTTGGAAGACCCCTGGCTTAGGACAACCCAGCAGCCTTGGGATCTGATCAAACGACAGGTAGTCCTCGACTTACAGACAAAATTGAGCCCAACATTTGCGTTGCTAAGCGAGACAGTTGCTAGGTGACTTTAGCCCTGTTTTACGACCTTTCTGGCCACAGTTGTTAAGTGAATCATCTAACCATTGCAGTTCTCAAGTTAATAACACGGTTGTTAAATCAATCTAGCTTCCCCATTGACTCTGTTTGACAGTAGATGGCAAAAGGTGATCACATCACACACACACACACACACACACACACACACACACACACACACACCGGACACTGCCGCTGTCATAAATATGAACCAGTTGCTAAGCATTTGAATTGGGATCCCGTGAACACGGGGATGCTGCCACGGTCGTAGGTGTGAAAAACGGTCATAAGTCACTTGTTTCAGTGCCGTTGTAACTTCAAATGGCCACTAAATGTAAGATTGTAAGTTGAGGACCACCTGTAAACCTTCCACAGTGACCTAAAGCTCTCTTCCCAACTTC
>JARGCV010000536.1:180000-188034 GCA_034064705.1 Bothrops alternatus
ACCCTGAGCACACAGATAAATCTCCAAGTGGCCTCAAGGACTCTCAGAAAGAGAGAGAGATGAAAGGTAGATACATAGATAAGAGAGAGATGACCCAGAGAGAGAGATGATAGAGAGAGAAATAGATGATAGATAGATAGATAGATAGATAGATAGATAGATAGATAGATAGATAGATAGGTAGGTAGGTAGGTAGGTAGGTAGGTAGGTAGATAGAAGTAGATAAGGAGAGAGAGAGATAGTAGGTAGGTAGATAGAGATAGATAGAGAGATAGATGGTAGGTAGGTAGATAGAGAGAGGGAGAGAGAGATAATAGGTAGGTAATAGATAGATAGATAGATAGATAGATAGATAGATAGATAGATAGATAGATAGATAGATAGATAGATAGATAGATAGATAGATAGATAGATGGTAGGTAAGTAGAGAGAGATAGTAGGTAAAAAGAGAGAGAGAGAGATGGTAGGTAGGTAGGTAGGTAGGTAGAGAGAGAATAGGTAGGTAGGTAGATAATAGGTAGGGAGAGAGAATTTAAATAGATGATAGATATGGATGATAGATAGATGGAGAGAGAGAGAGAGAGAGAGAGATGGTAGGTAAGTAGAGAGAGATAGGTAGAAAGAGAGAGATAGAGATAGAGAGATAGATGGTAGATAGGTAGGTTGAGAGAGAGAGATAATAGGTAGGTAGGTAGATAATAGGTGGGGGGAGAGAGAGAGAGAATTTAAATAGATGATAGATATGGAGGAGAGAGAGAGGAAGGGAGGGGGAGAGAGAGGGAGAGAGAGGGGGGAGGGAGGGGAAGAGAGAGAGAGGTGGGTGGGTGGGAATTGACTCCTGAACAAATCCAATCCCAGGACTTCGCATCCTAGGGCGTTATCCTCTTCAAAGTGGAAGGTCAATTTTAGATTCCAAACTGTGAGAAACCCCAAGCAAGATGCCCACTGAGATACGGTCGCCCCCGCCATGCGCTTGACTAGAGATTAATCATAACAGTCTTTAGAACTTTGAAAAAAAAATGGGGGTGGACAAAGGGAAGTTCTTTGGGGATTCTCTTGGCAAGGATGACAGCCAACCAGGCTGGCGTGTTATTGCTGGATCAAATGGCTGGAGGAGGCTGTATTTGCATCTTATCTGTCTCTGTAGTCTCTTCAATACTTTCTTAATCACGTCTGAGCAACAAAGGAGGGAATTGGAGGCAGGGAATGGAAGCGCCCATTGTAAGTTAAGCATCAAAGGGTGAAACCTCCTGAGGACCCAAGAGGTTATAGGGAAAGCCAGATGAATAAGCTTTCGTGAGAGGGTCTTGGTCTCTGGTTAATTGTAAAAATTAAACATAAATATAATGTTCCCCTTTTTTATTAACTTTTCTCCAAACTGAGAGGCGTCATCAGTCACTTTTCATTAAGAACCAGCGCCCTCTTCCCACCATGATTATCCAAAAGATAACCTTTAAAAATAAGCCCCCTTTTTTTCTTTTCTCCCATTTCCTGACCTCTTTCTTTCTTTCCTTTTTTTCTTTCTTTTTCTTTTTTCCCTCCTCCTCCTCCTCCTCCCTTTCTTTCTGCCATCTTTCCCTTCCTTCCTTCCTTCCTTCCTTCTCTTTCTTTCCTTCCTTCCTTCTACCTCCTCCTTCTCCTTTCCTATTGCCATCTCTTTTCCTCCCTCCCTCCCTCCCTCCCTCCCTCTCCTTTCTTTCTTTCTTTCTTTCTTTCTTTCTTTCTTTCTTTCTTTCTTTCTTTCTTTCTTCCTTTCTCTTTCTTTCTCTTTCTTTCTTTCCTTCCTTCATTCTCCTTCCCCTTTCTTTATACCATCTCTTTTCCTTCCTTCCTTCCTTTCTTTCTTTCTTTCTTTCTTCCTTCCTTCCTTCCTTCCTTCTTTCTTTCTTTCCTTCCTTCCCTTCCTTCCTTCTACCTCCTCCTTCTCCTTTCTTATTGCCATCTCTTTTCCTTCCTTCCTTCCTCCCTCCCTCCCTCCCTCTCCTTCTTCTTTCTTTCTTTCTTCCTTTCTTCCTTCCTTCCTTTCTCTCTTTTTTGTTCTTTCCCTCCCTCCCTTCCTTCCTTCATTCTCCTTCCCTTTCTTTCTGCCATCTCTTTTCCTTCCTCCCTGCCTTCCTTCCTCCTTCCCTCCCTCCCTCCTTCCCTCTCTTTCTTCTTCCTCTTCTTCCTCTTCTTTCTTTCTCTTTCTTCCTTCCTTCCTTTCTTTTGCTCCCTCCCTCCCTCCCTCCCTTCCTTCCTTCCTTCCTTTCTTTCCCTCCCTCCCTCCCTCCCTCCCTTCCTTCCTTCCTTCCATCCATCCTTTCTTTTTTTCTTTCTTTCCTATATATGGAATAAAAAGATTCTTTTCCGTAACAGTTCAAAGCAAGTCAAAGATAACTCCTAGACCCTTCCATGAAAGGACTGTGAGTAGAAAGGTTCAAAGGGAGCTGAGCCTAGGCCAGTTGGATGCTGCTAAGCATCACTTATGTGGAAAGATACAATGGGAAAGAGGTGGGAGGAAGAAACACAATAGGCTCTATTGCATCTCAGCTCAATCCATCAATCAGAGCAGAACTGGAAGGGACCCTGGAGGTCTTCTAGTCCCACCCCCTGCTCAAGCAGGAGACCCTGTACAGTTTGAGACAAGTGGCTGTCCAAAGACATTCTTAAAAAGACATCCTTAACAGAATCCTCCAGCGCTTCCCGACTGAGTTAGAAAAGCAGAAATATTAAGAGAAACGGAGTACAGATTTAAGCCCATGCCAGTTGCCAAGCATCTGAATTTCTTTTTTTTTCAATCTTTTTTATTAATTTTTTTCCATCTTTTCCAATCAACAAGTTGTCTGAAATTTGCTAAATTAATACATATTCAATTCCTAACCCTTGCTTCTTTTCTCTAACCAAATGTAAAATAAATTCCAAATTTGATCATAGTCTGTATCTTCTTTGTCTTTCAGCCTCATAGTTAATCTGTCCATCTCTGCACATTCCAAAATCTTCCTGATTATTTCCTCCTCTGATGGCAAAGCTTCATTCTTCCAATATTGTGCAAAAATTATTCTTGCTGCTGTGGTGATATGTAGAGTTAAATATAATTTCTGCTTATTAGTCTTTTCAGGCATGATGCCTAATAAAAAAATTTCAGGTTTAAAATCCACTTGTTCATCCAATATTTTTTCTAACCACATATGTATATTTTTCCAATAAACCTTTGCCTTCTTGCATGTCCACCAAATATGATAATACGTGCCTATATTATGATTACATTTCCAACATCTATCCGACATGTTTTTAAACATTTTTGCTAATCTTGCTGGTGGAAGACAAGCATCTGAATTTCGATCACATGACCAGAGGGATGTTGCGACAGCGGACAGTGTGAACCCCGGTCCAAAGTCACTTTTTTCAACAGCCATTGTAAGTCACTAAACACACTGTTGTAAGTCAAGGACTATCTGTAAATCCAAACGCGGCTGTTTATCTTTGGGTGTTGTTGTTGTCGTCGTCCTTTTTTTTAAATACAGCTGATTTTCTTGTCCCGGGCATGAATTTTCAAATGGAGAGAGATAGCAAGATGCGCCACCGAGGGACAGGTAAACATGATCTTATTCAAACATCCCAACCCTTCTTCTCCCGCCTTCTGTCTCTGAACTTGGCCTTCCCATCACTTTACTGAAACCCGATCCCTAAAAAATAACCTAGAGAACGATGGTATCGCACAGGCTAAAAAGTTCAAGCTGTTGGGCTGTAGGATTTATTTCAGCCCGTCGGGGACGCCTTTTCTGCTAAGTGGTGACATAATGGCAGAGCCAGGTTCACTGGGGAGAAGGACTGAATTGTGTCTTTCTCTGAAGCTCCGTTTCAGGAGACTCTTCCATTAAGAGAGCCAGGCGTCTTCTTGAACCAATTATCCCTTCAAAAAACAACCCAGGATGAGGACATATTGAAGGGTATCAATACTTCCTCTTGTGCCTACAGATAGGTGCTCCGTCTGCTCCCCTATCCTGTCCTTTTTGTTTCTTGATACACTTTTTTTTAAAAAAATAAATAAATAAAAGTTCTCCTGAAGATGGTCTCTAAGCTGGAACCCTTCTTCGCATTCTTCCTTAGCAATTATCGCTGACTGTGATTTAAAAAAAACAATTCAAGAAAAGCCCCGATTAAATGAACTGTCCCGTTTTCTTACCTGTTTTTAATGTGCATGCATCCTTATATATTTATTAAATTATATTAAGGTCAGATAGACAGACAGACAGATGACAGATAGATAGATAGATAGATAGATAGATAGATAGATAGATAGATAGATAGATAGATAGATAGATAGATAGATAGATAGATAGATAGATAGATAGATAGATAGGCAGACAGATAGTTAGGCAGACAGAAAGACAGATGGACAGATAGAACTAGATATAGACAGACAGACTGATGATAGATAGCTAGAGAGACAGACAGACAGATAATAGAGATAGAGATAGAGATAGAGACAGATAGACAGATTGATGATAGATGATAGAGAGAGAGAGAAAGAGAGAGACAGATAAACAGATGGATGGATGGATGGATGGATGGATGGATGGATGGATGGATGGACGGATGGATGGACGGACAGACAGAAATAGATAGATAGATAGATATAGATAGATAGATAGATAGATAGATAGATAGATAGATAGATAGATAGATAGATAGAGACAGGCAGGCAGGCAGGCAGGCAGGCAGGCAGACAGACAGACAGATAGATAGATATAGGTAGGTAGGTAGGTAGATAGGTAGGTAGATAATAGTAGTAGTAGTAGTAGTAAAGTTGGAAGGGACCTTGGAGGTCATCTAGTCCAACCCCCTGCTCAGGCAGGAAACCCTATACCATTTCGGATAAATGACTGTCCATTTAGTCCATTTAGATAGATAGATATGGAGAGAGAGAGAGAGAGAGAGAGAGAGAGAGAGAGAGACAGACAGACAGACAGACAGACAGACAGACAGACAGAGATAGAAAGATAGAGAGAGAGAGAGATGAGAGAAAGAGAGAGAGAAATGATAAGAGATATATCTAGATTCTCAAATTTGTGGTGATCATCGTCCAGAGTCACCTCTTGGCCAGGTGGGCAGCATACAGATCTAATAAATAAATTAACAATTTTGGGATGAACAGTAACCCCAAATTTGGAAATGATTGCAAGACAGAGTTACAAGGTCTGCTTTTCAGACTAGGAAAATGGTGAGTGCTTTGGATTCAGACGTCAGAATAAATTCCAAGATTGCAATAGGGATAATCAGCTGGCGGTGCACAAGCTTATGAAGTAGATTTTTGGGGTGTTTTTGTTTTGTTTTTTTAGCTAAGACCGTCATGAGAACACAGGATCTTATCGGTTTCCTGCTTTCATTTTATCTGAACAACTGCTTTGTGAGATGGATTGGATAAACACACAGAATTGGACCAAAATCATCTGCTAAGATTAATGGCCCAAAGAGAGGATGTTTAAAATGTTACATCAGATCAACTCTTCTGGATCAAAGCATCTGGTCTATAATTCTATTCCCCAAGGTTCTGGAAAGCCCACAATACAGTAGGCTACACAGATGTTAGTAACAGTAACTCCTACAAATTGATGAGATCAATCATGTTTAATAGTATTATTATTTTCCATTTGGAGAGGCCGGGAGACATAAGCATTATATCAGAGGCTGTGATAGAAAAACTGAACTTGGAATTTCTTGATTTAACAATTAGGTCCCCTTGCAACTCTGAGCCCAAGAAACTTAACCTGGGTTGCTAACAGCAAAAGGCTAATATTTCTCATGACAGCAATAACAAATCACCCTTGAAGTCAAAACACAGCTCTTTAGTTTTGAAAACAAAATGGCAAACTCTCAGTTGTGTTAACAGAAGGATACAATCGAGATCACGTCAGGTGTTAGTTTATAATCCCTTATTAAGTTCACCCTTGGAATATTGCATGAAATTTTGGTTGCCATGGTATAAAAATAGATGTTGAGGCTCTAGAAAGAGTGCAGAGGAGAGCAACGAAGATGATCAGGGGACTGGAGGCTAAAACACACGAAGAACGATTGCAGGAATTGTGTAGGTCTAGTTTTATGAGAAGAAGGACTGGTGAGGTGACATGATATCTAACATCTAAGGGGCTGCTGCAAAGAAGATGGGGTCAATTTATTCTCCAATTATTGTCCACCTGAAGGTAGGTCAAGATGCAATGGATGAGAACTAATCAGGGAAAGAAGCAGCCTAGAGTTAAGGAGACATTTCTTGACATTTAGAATGACTTGCCTCCAGAAGTTGTGGAGGTTTTCAAGAAGAGACTGGACAAGCCATTTGTCTGAAATGGTATAGAGTTTCCTGCTTGAGCAGGGGGTTGGACTAGATGACCTCCAAGGTCCCTTCCAATGCTATTCTCTTAGATCAAGTCTTATATGTTGAAAATTGCATTAGGGTTGATATGTTAATGGGAAGCAACTTGATTCTTGGTGAGGAAGGTAAGCTATAAAGAATTCGTGAACAAGCCCCCAAAATGTTTTGAGCAAACTGTTCCAACATATTCTCTATTTAAAAAAAAAAAAACAACAACTAATAAATGAAGTTCTCTTTTTTCTTCATTGCTTATCACAATACATTGCAGCTCAGATATTAAACGAATTCATGGAAGATATATCCCAAGAGGCAGGCCTTTATGTCAATAAAGGAAAATATCTGTAGCTCAGGGTTGAAACTTGAGGGGTCCTTGGTGATCCCTGGGTGTGCTTGTTTTCTTGCAGACATTTCATTACCCAACTAGGTATCATCACCAGTGTTACCTAGTTTGCACTGATGACGTTACCTAGTTTGGGTAATGAAATGTCTGCAACGAAACAAGCTCAAGGAGAGCTCGTTCGCTCCCACAGAGAGGGCCTCCTCAGGGTGCCGTCGGCTAAGCAGTGTCGGCAGGTGGCGCCCAGGGGGAGAGCCTTTTCTGTGGGGGCTCCGACGATGTGGAACGAGCTCCCCCAGGAACTCCGGACGTGTCATGATCTCCGCACCTTCAGAAGAGAATTGAAGACTCATCTCTTCAATCAAGCCGGCCTGGCCTAGACCTCCTCGGGTTTTTTATGTAAATCTCTATGTATATTTTTTTTTAAACAAGGTTGTTCGGGTTTTAGAATTGGGATTAAAAATAGGTTTTAGTAACAGCCATGTATTAATTTAATTTATTTTTTAAATATTTATTATTATTATTATCTGTTTTAATTGGGCTGTAAACTGCCCCAAGTCCTACGGGAGAGGGGCGGTATAGAAATTTAAGAAATAAATAAAATAAATAATAAAATAAATAATAAAATAAATTGTGCACCAGAGACAAATTCCTTGTGTGTTCAGCCACACTTGACCGATAAAGAATTAAAATTCTGATTCTAATGACGATGCTTGGGATAATCATGTAGCTTGGTGGGAAAGGCCAATGGGAAATTTGTAGTAGGAAAAGCATGTTCGCCTGTGGTTGCATCTGGATTAGAAGAATTTGAAGAGCAGGATCAGCTGGCCTTTTCATAAAATGTGTGGATTTGAAAAGGTGCCACCAGGCTTCTCCGGGTTCAATTCAATTTCACTGGGTGTGAAAGGAAGTTCATGGTTAAAGGAGAGAAAGAGAGAGACAGAGGAAGAGGAGGAGGAGGAGAAGGATTATTAATTTGTCAAGTTTGTATAGTAGCATCATTTTGATATAGATGACCCAGCTTGGAAAACATTGGACATAGCTCTTACCGGTAGTAGCAAACGTTTCCTAGTGTTTGTTCCTAATATTATCTTTAGTACTCTAGATGGCACTACAGTATGAGTTTTAGGCTGCTGAGAAGATTGCAGCAACTTTAATCAGGTATATCAGATATATTTTTTCACAACAGAGAGAGACAGAGACAGAGAATGAAAGGGAGGGAGGGAAGGAGGAGAGAGCGAGAAAGAGAGAATAAGAGGGAGGGAAGGAGGGAGGGGGGAGAGAGAGAGGAGGAGGAAAAAAGAGAGAGAGAATGAGAGAGAGGAAGGGAAGGTAGAAGGAGGGG
>JARGCV010000537.1:0-150282 GCA_034064705.1 Bothrops alternatus
CTTCCTTCCTTCCCCGTCAATCTCCTTCCTTGTCCATCTGCTTCCTTTCCCCTTTAATCTCCTTCCTTCTCCATCTCCTTCTTTTCCCCTTCAATCTCCTTCCTTCTCCATCTCCTTCCTTTCCCCTTCAATCTTCCTTCCTTCCTTCCTTCCCCTTCAATCTCCTTCCTTGTCCATCTCCTTCAATTCCCCTTCAATCTCCTTCCTTCTCCGTCTCCTTCCTTTCCCCTTAAATCTTCCTTCATTTCTTCCATCTCCATCCTTTCCCTTTCAATCTCTCTCCTTCCTTCCTTCCTTCCCCTTCAATCTCCTTCCTTCTCCATCTCCTTCCTTTCCCCTTCAATCTTCCTTCCTTCCATCTCCATCACTTCCCCTTCAATCTCTCACTCCTTCCTTCCTTCCTTCCCCTTCAATCTCCTTCCTTGTCCATATCCTTCCTTTCCCTTCAATCTCCTTCCTTCTCCATCTCCTTCCTTTCCCCTTCAATCTTCCTTCCTTCCTTCCATCTCCATCTCCATCCCTTCCTTTTCAATCACTATCTCCTTCCTTCTTTCCTTCCCCTTCAATCTCCTTCCTTGTCCATCTCCTTCAATTCCCCTTCAATCTCCTTCCATCTCCATCTCCTTCGTTTGCTCTTCAATCTTCCTTCCTTCCTTTCCCCTTCAATCTTCTTTCCTTCCTTCCATCTCTATCTCCATCCCTTCCCCTTCAATCTCCTTTTCCTTCCTTTCTCCCTTCCTTCCATCCTTCCTTTCCCCTTCAATCTTCCATCCTTCCTTCCTTCCCCTTCAATCTCCTTCCATCTCCATCTCCATCTATTCCCCTTCAATTTATTTCTCCTTCCTTCCTTCCTTTCCCCTTCAATCTCTCCATCCTTCCTTCCTTCCCCTTCAATCTCCTTCCTTGTCCATCTGCTTTATTTCCCCTTCAGTCTTCCTTCCTTCCATCCATTTCCATCTCCGTCCCTTCCTTTTCAATCTCTCTCTCCTTCCTTCCTTCCTTCCTTCCTTCCTTCCTTCCTTCCTTCCTTCCTTCCTTCCTTCCCCGTCAATCTCCTTCCTTGTCCATCTGCTTCCTTTCCCCTTTAATCTCCTTCCTTCTCCATCTCCTTCTTTTCCCCTTCAATCTCCTTCCTTCTCCATCTCCTTCCTTTCCCCTTCAATCTTCCTTCCTTCCTTCCTTCCCCTTCAATCTCCTTCCTTGTCCATCTCCTTCAATTCCCCTTCAATCTCCTTCCTTCTCCGTCTCCTTCCTTTCCCCTTAAATCTTCCTTCATTTCTTCCATCTCCATCCTTTCCCTTTCAATCTCTCTCCTTCCTTCCTTCCTTCCCCTTCAATCTCCTTCCTTCTCCATCTCCTTCCTTTCCCCTTCAATCTTCCTTCCTTCCATCTCCATCACTTCCCCTTCAATCTCTCACTCCTTCCTTCCTTCCTTCCCCTTCAATCTCCTTCCTTGTCCATATCCTTCCTTTCCCTTCAATCTCCTTCCTTCTCCATCTCCTTCCTTTCCCCTTCAATCTTCCTTCCTTCCTTCCATCTCCATCTCCATCCCTTCCTTTTCAATCACTATCTCCTTCCTTCTTTCCTTCCCCTTCAATCTCCTTCCTTGTCCATCTCCTTCAATTCCCCTTCAATCTCCTTCCATCTCCATCTCCTTCGTTTGCTCTTCAATCTTCCTTCCTTCCTTTCCCCTTCAATCTTCTTTCCTTCCTTCCATCTCTATCTCCATCCCTTCCCCTTCAATCTCCTTTTCCTTCCTTTCTCCCTTCCTTCCATCCTTCCTTTCCCCTTCAATCTTCCATCCTTCCTTCCTTCCCCTTCAATCTCCTTCCATCTCCATCTCCATCCATTCCCCTTCAATTTCTTTCTCCTTCCTTCCTTCCTTTCCCCTTCAATCTTCCATCATTCCTTCCTTCCCCTTCAATCTCCTTCCTTGTCCATCTGCTTTATTTCCCCTTCAGTCTTCCTTCCTTCCATCCATTTCCATCTCCGTCCCTTCCTTTTCAATCTCTCTCTCCTTCCTTCCTTCCTTCCTTCCTTCCTTCCTTCCTTCCTTCCTTGCTTCCGCGTCAATCTCCTTCCTTGTCCATCTGCTTCCTTTCCCCTTTAATCTCCTTCCTTCTCCATCTCCTTCTTTTCCCCTTCAATCTCCTTCCTTCTCCATCTCCTTCCTTTCCCCTTCAATCTTCCTTCCTTCCTTCCTTCCCCTTCAATCTCCTTCCTTGTCCATCTCCTTCAATTCCCCTTCAATCTCCTTCCTTCTCCGTCTCTTTCCTTTCCCCTTCAATCTTCCTTCATTTCTTCCATCTCCATCCCTTCCCTTTCAATCTCTCTCCTTCCTTCCTTCCTTCCTCCTTCAATCTCCTTCCTTGTCCATCTCCTTCCTTTCCCCTTCAATCTTCCTTCCTTCCTTCTCCATCTCCATTCCTTCCCCTTCAATCTCTCTCCTTCCTTCCTTCCTTCCTTCCTTCCTTCCCCCTTCAATCTCCTTCCTTGTCCATCTCCTTCCTTTCCCCTTCAATCTTCCTTCCTTCCTTCCTTCCCCTTCAATCTCCTTCCTTGTCCATCTCCTTCAATTCCCCTTCAATCTCCTTCCTTCTCCGTCTCCTTCCTTTCCCCTTAAATCTTCCTTCATTTCTTCCATCTCCATCCTTTCCCTTTCAATCTCTCTCCTTCCTTCCTTCCTTCCCCTTCAATCTCCTTCCTTCTCCATCTCCTTCCTTTCCCCTTCAATCTTCCTTCCTTCCATCTCCATCACTTCCCCTTCAATCTCTCACTCCTTCCTTCCTCCTTCAATCTCCTTCCTTGTCCATCTCCTTCCTTTCCCCTTCAATCTTCCTTCCTTCCTTCTCCATCTCCATTCCTTCCCCTTCAATCTCTCTCCTTCCTTCCTTCCTTCCTTCCTTCCTTCCCCCTTCAATCTCCTTCCTTTTCCATCTCCTTCCTTTCCCCTTCAATCTTCCTTCCTTCCTTCCCCTTCAATCTCCTTCCTTGTCCATCTTCTTCAATTCCCCTTCAATCTCCTTCCTTCTCCGTCTCCTTCCTTTCCCCTTCAATCTTCCTTCATTTCTTCCATCTCCATCCCTTCCCTTGCAATCTCTCTCCTTCCTTCCTTCCTTCCTTCCTTCCTTCCTTCCTTCCTTCCTGCCTTCCTTCCTTCCTTCCCCTTCAATCTCCTTTCTTCTCCATCTCCTTTCTTTCCCCTTCAATCTTCCTTCCTTCTTTCCTTCCTTTCTCTTTCAATCTCCTTCATTCTCCATCTCCTTCCTTTCCCCTTCAATCTTCCTTCCTTCCATCTCCATCACTTCCCCTTCAATCTCTCTCTCCTTCCTTCCTTCCTTCCCCTTCAATCTCCTTCCTTGTCCATATCCTTCCTTTCCCTTCAATCTCCTTCCTTCTCCATCTCCTTCCTTTCCCCTTCAATCTTCCTTCCTTCCTTCCATCTCCATCTCCATCCCTTCCTTTTCAATCACTATCTCCTTCCTTCTTTCCTTCCCCTTCAATCTCCTTCCTTCTCCATCTCCATCCCTTCCCCTTCAATCTCTCTCTCCTTCCTTCTTTCCTTCCCTTTCAATCTCCTTCCTTCTCCATCTCCTTCCTTTCCCCTTCAATCTTCTTTCCTTCCTTCCATCTCTATCTCCATCCCTTCCCCTTCAATCTCCTTTTCCTTCCTTTCTCCCTTCCTTCCATCCTTCCTTCCTTCCTGCCTTCCTTCCTTCCTTCCCCTTCAATCTCCTTTCTTCTCCATCTCCTTTCTTTCCCCTTCAATCTTCCTTCCTTCCTTTCCCCTTCAATCTTCTTTCCTTCCTTCCATCTGTATCTTCATCCCTTCCCCTTCAATCTCCTTTTCCTTCCTTTCTCCCTTCCTTCCATCCTTCCTTTCCCCTTCAATCTTCCATCCTTCCTTCCTTCCCCTTCAATCTCCTTCCATCTCCATCTCCATCCATTCCCCTTCAATTTCTTTCTCCTTCCTTCCTTCCTTTCCCCTTCAATCTTCCATCATTCCTTCCTTCCCCTTCAATCTCCTTCCTTGTCCATCTGCTTTATTTCCCCTTCAGTCTTCCTTCCTTCCATCCATTTCCATCTCCGTCCCTTCCTTTTCAATCTCTCTCTCCTTCCTTCCTTCCTTCCTTCCTTCCTTCCTTCCTTCCTTCCTTCCCCGTCAATCTCCTTCCTTGTCCATCTCCTTCCTTTCCCCTTTAATCTCCTTCCTTCTCCATCTCCTACTTTTCCCCTTCAATCTCCTTCCTTTTCCATCTCCTTCCTTTCCCCTTCAATCTTCCTTCCTTCCTTCCCCTTCAATCTCCTTCCTTGTCCATCTTCTTCAATTCTCCTTCAATCTCCTTCCTTCTCCGTCTCCTTCCTTTCCCCTTCAATCTTCCTTCATTTCTTCCATCTCCATCCCTTCCCTTTCAATCTCTCTCCTTCCTTCCTTCCTTCCTTCCTTCCTTCCTTCCTTCCTGCCTTCCTTCCTTCCTTCCCCTTCAATCTCCTTTCTTCTCCATCTCCTTTCTTTCCCCTTCAATCTTCCTTCCTTCTTTCCTTCCTTTCTCTTTCAATCTCCTTCATTCTCCATCTCCTTCCTTTCCCCTTCAATCTTCCTTCCTTCCATCTCCATCACTTCCCCTTCAATCTCTCTCTCTCTCCTTCCTTTCTTCCCTTCCCCTTCAATCTCCTTCCTTCTCCATCTCCTTCCTTTCCCCTTCAATCTTCCTTCCTTCTCCATCTCCTTCCTTTCCCCTTCAATCTTCCTTCCTTCCTTCCTTACATCTCCATCTCCATCCCTTCCCCTTCAATCTTTCTCCTTCCTTCCTGCCTTCCTTCCTTCCTGCCTGCCTTCCTTCCTTCCTTCCCCTTCAATCTCCTTTCTTCTCCATCTCCTTTCTTGCCCCTTCAATCTTCCTTCCTTCTTTCCTTCCTTTCTCTTTCAATCTCCTTCATTCTCCATCTCCTTCCTTTCCCCTTCAATCTTCCTTCCTTCCATCCATCTCCATCTCCATCCCTTCCTTTTCAATCACTATCTCCTTCCTTCTTTCCTTCCCCTTCAATCTCCTTCCTTGTCCATCTCCTTCAATTCCCCTTCAATCTCCTTCCATCTCCATCTCCTTCGTTTGCTCTTCAATCTTCCTTCCATCCCTTCCCCTTCAATCTCCTTTTCCTTCCTTTCTCCCTTCCTTCCATCCTTCCTTTCCCCTTCAATCTTCATTCCTTCCTTCCTTCCCCTTCAATCTCCTTCCATCTCCATCTCCATCCATTCCCCTTCAATTTCTTTCTCCTTCCTTCCTTCCTTTCCCCTTCAATCTTCCATCATTCCTTCCTTCCCCTTCAATCTCCTTCCTTGTCCATCTGCTTTATTTCCCCTTCAGTCTTCCTTCCTTCCATCCATTTCCATCTCCGTCCCTTCCTTTTCAATCTCTCTCTCCTTCCTTCCTTCCTTCCTTCCTTCTTTCCTTCCTTCCTTCCTTCCTTCCTTCCTTCCTTCCCCGTCAATCTCCTTCCTTGTCCATCTGCTTCCTTTCTCCTTTAATCTCCTTCCTTCTCCATCTCCTTCTTTTCCCCTTCAATCTCCTTCCTTCTCCATCTCCTTCCTTTCCCCTTCAATCTTCCTTCCTTCCTTCCTTCCCCTTCAATCTCCTTCCTTCTCCGTCTCCTTCCTTTCCCCTTCAATCTTCCTTCATTTCTTCCATCTCCATCCCTTCCCTTTCAATCTCTCTCCTTCCTTCCTTCCTTCCCCTTCAATCTCCTTCCTTCTCCATCTCCTTCCTTTCCCCTTCAATCTTCCTTCCTTCCTTCCATCTCCATCTCCATTCCTTCCCCTTCAATCTCTCCTTCCTTCCTTCCTTCCTCCTTCAATCTCCTTCCTTGTCCATCTCCTTCCTTTCCCCTTCAATCTTCCTTCCTTCCTTCTCCATCTCCATTCCTTCCCCTTCAATCTCTCTCCTTCCTTCCTTCCTTCCTTCCTTCCTTCCTTCCTTCCTTCCCCCTTCAATCTCCTTCCTTGTCCATCTCCTTCCTTTCCCCTTCAATCTTCCTTTCTTCCTTCCTTCCCCTTCAATCTCCTTCCTTGTCCATCTCCTTCAATTCCCCTTCAATCTCCTTCCTTCTCCGTCTCCTTCCTTTCCCCTTAAATCTTCCTTCATTTCTTCCATCTCCATCCTTTCCCTTTCAATCTCTCTCCTTCCTTCCTTCCTTCCCCTTCAATCTCCTTCCTTCTCCATCTCCTTCCTTTCCCCTTCAATCTTCCTTCCTTCCATCTCCATCACTTCCCCTTCAATCTCTCACTCCTTCCTTCCTTCCTTCCCCTTCAATCTCCTTCCTTGTCCATATCCTTCCTTTCCCTTCAATCTCCTTCCTTCTCCATCTCCTTCCTTTCCCCTTCAATCTTCCTTCCTTCCTTCCATCTCCATCTCCATCCCTTCCTTTTCAATCACTATCTCCTTCCTTCTTTCCTTCCCCTTCAATCTCCTTCCTTGTCCATCTCCTTCAATTCCCCTTCAATCTCCTTCCATCTCCATCTCCTTCGTTTGCTCTTCAATCTTCCTTCCTTCCTTTCCCCTTCAATCTTCTTTCCTTCCTTCCATCTCTATCTCCATCCCTTCCCCTTCAATCTCCTTTTCCTTCCTTTCTCCCTTCCTTCCATCCTTCCTTTCCCCTTCAATCTTCCATCCTTCCTTCCTTCCCCTTCAATCTCCTTCCATCTCCATCTCCATCCATTCCCCTTCAATTTCTTTCTCCTTCCTTCCTTCCTTTCCCCTTCAATCTCTCCATCCTTCCTTCCTTCCCCTTCAATCTCCTTCCTTGTCCATCTGCTTTATTTCCCCTTCAGTCTTCCTTACTTCCATCCATTTCCATCTCCGTCCCTTCCTTTTCAATCTCTCTCTCCTTCCTTCCTTCCTTCCTTCCTTCCTTCCTTCCTTCCTTCCTTCCTTCCTTCCTTCCTTCCTTCCTTCCTTCCTTCCCCGTAAATCTCCTTCCTTGTCCATCTGCTTCCTTTCCCCTTTAATCTCCTTCCTTCTCCATCTCCTTCTTTTCCCCTTCAATCTCCTTCCTTCTCCATCTCCTTCCTTTCCCCTTCAATCTTCCTTCCTTCCTTCCTTCCCCTTCAATCTCCTTCCTTGTCCATCTCCTTCAATTCCCCTTCAATCTCCTTCCTTCTCCGTCTCCTTCCTTTCCCCTTCAATCTTCCTTCATTTCTTCCATCTCCATCCCTTCCCTTTCAATCTCTCTCCTTCCTTCCTTCCTTCCCCTTCAATCTCCTTCCTTCTCCATCTCCTTCCTTTCCCCTTCAATCTTCCTTCCTTCCTTCCATCTCCATCTCCATTCCTTCCCCTTCAATCTCTCCTTCCTTCCTTCCTTCCTTCCTCCTTCAATCTCCTTCCTTGTCCATCTCCTTCCTTTCCCCTTCAATCTTCCTTCCTTCCTTCTCCATCTCCATTCCTTCCCCTTCAATCTCTCTCCTTCCTTCCTTCCTTCCTTCCTTCCTTCCTTCCTTCCCCCTTCAATCTCCTTCCTTGTCCATCTCCTTCCTTTCCCCTTCAATCTTCCTTCCTTCCTTCCTTCCCCTTCAATCTCCTTCCTTGTCCATCTCCTTCAATTCCCCTTCAATCTCCTTCCTTATCCGTCTCCTTCCTTTCCCCTTAAATCTTCCTTCATTTCTTCCATCTCCATCCTTTCCCTTTCAATCTCTCTCCTTCCTTCCTTCCTTCCCCTTCAATCTCCTTCCTTCTCCATCTCCTTCCTTTCCCCTTCAATCTTCCTTCCTTCCATCTCCATCACTTCCCCTTCAATCTCTCACTCCTTCCTTCCTTCCTTCCCCTTCAATCTCCTTCCTTGTCCATATCCTTCCTTTCCCTTCAATCTCCTTCCTTCTCCATCTCCTTCCTTTCCCCTTCAATCTTCCTTCCTTCCTTCCATCTCCATCTCCATCCCTTCCTTTTCAATCACTATCTCCTTCCTTCTTTCCTTCCCCTTCAATCTCCTTCCTTGTCCATCTCCTTCAATTCCCCTTCAATCTCCTTCCATCTCCATCTCCTTCGTTTGCTCTTCAATCTTCCTTCCTTCCTTTCCCCTTCAATCTTCTTTCCTTCCTTCCATCTCTATCTCCATCCCTTCCCCTTCAATCTCCTTTTCCTTCCTTTCTCCCTTCCTTCCATCCTTCCTTTCCCCTTCAATCTTCCATCCTTCCTTCCTTCCCCTTCAATCTCCTTCCATCTCCATCTCCATCCATTCCCCTTCAATTTCTTTCTCCTTCCTTCCTTCCTTTCCCCTTCAATCTCTCCATCCTTCCTTCCTTCCCCTTCAATCTCCTTCCTTGTCCATCTGCTTTATTTCCCCTTCAGTCTTCCTTACTTCCATCCATTTCCATCTCCGTCCCTTCCTTTTCAATCTCTCTCTCCTTCCTTCCTTCCTTCCTTCCTTCCTTCCTTCCTTCCTTCCTTCCTTCCTTCCTTCCTTCCTTCCTTCCTTCCCCGTAAATCTCCTTCCTTGTCCATCTGCTTCCTTTCCCCTTTAATCTCCTTCCTTCTCCATCTCCTTCTTTTCCCCTTCAATCTCCTTCCTTCTCCATCTCCTTCCTTTCCCCTTCAATCTTCCTTCCTTCCTTCCTTCCCCTTCAATCTCCTTCCTTGTCCATCTCCTTCAATTCCCCTTCAATCTCCTTCCTTCTCCGTCTCCTTCCTTTCCCCTTCAATCTTCCTTCATTTCTTCCATCTCCATCCCTTCCCTTTCAATCTCTCTCCTTCCTTCCTTCCTTCCCCTTCAATCTCCTTCCTTCTCCATCTCCTTCCTTTCCCCTTCAATCTTCCTTCCTTCCTTCCATCTCCATCTCCATTCCTTCCCCTTCAATCTCTCCTTCCTTCCTTCCTTCCTTCCTCCTTCAATCTCCTTCCTTGTCCATCTCCTTCCTTTCCCCTTCAATCTTCCTTCCTTCCTTCTCCATCTCCATTCCTTCCCCTTCAATCTCTCTCCTTCCTTCCTTCCTTCCTTCCTTCCTTCCTTCCTTCCTTCCCCCTTCAATCTCCTTCCTTGTCCATCTCCTTCCTTTCCCCTTCAATCTTCCTTCCTTCCTTCCTTCCCCTTCAATCTCCTTCCTTGTCCATCTCCTTCAATTCCCCTTCAATCTCCTTCCTTATCCGTCTCCTTCCTTTCCCCTTAAATCTTCCTTCATTTCTTCCATCTCCATCCTTTCCCTTTCAATCTCTCTCCTTCCTTCCTTCCTTCCCCTTCAATCTCCTTCCTTCTCCATCTCCTTCCTTTCCCCTTCAATCTTCCTTCCTTCCATCTCCATCACTTCCCCTTCAATCTCTCACTCCTTCCTTCCTTCCTTCCCCTTCAATCTCCTTCCTTGTCCATATCCTTCCTTTCCCTTCAATCTCCTTCCTTCTCCATCTCCTTCCTTTCCCCTTCAATCTTCCTTCCTTCCTTCCATCTCCATCTCCATCCCTTCCTTTTCAATCACTATCTCCTTCCTTCTTTCCTTCCCCTTCAATCTCCTTCCTTGTCCATCTCCTTCAATTCCCCTTCAATCTCCTTCCATCTCCATCTCCTTCGTTTGCTCTTCAATCTTCCTTCCTTCCTTTCCCCTTCAATCTTCTTTCCTTCCTTCCATCTCTATCTCCATCCCTTCCCCTTCAATCTCCTTTTCCTTCCTTTCTCCCTTCCTTCCATCCTTCCTTTCCCCTTCAATCTTCCATCCTTCCTTCCTTCCCCTTCAATCTCCTTCCATCTCCATCTCCATCCATTCCCCTTCAATTTCTTTCTCCTTCCTTCCTTCCTTTCCCCTTCAATCTCTCCATCCTTCCTTCCTTCCCCTTCAATCTCCTTCCTTGTCCATCTGCTTTATTTCCCCTTCAGTCTTCCTTACTTCCATCCATTTCCATCTCCGTCCCTTCCTTTTCAATCTCTCTCTCCTTCCTTCCTTCCTTCCTTCCTTCCTTCCTTCCTTCCTTCCTTCCCCGTCAATCTCCTTCCTTGTCCATCTGCTTCCTTTCCCCTTTAATCTCCTTCCTTCTCCATCTCCTTCTTTTCCCCTTCAATCTCCTTCCTTCTCCATCTCCTTCCTTTCCCCTTCAATCTTCCTTCCTTCCTTCCTTCCCCTTCAATCTCCTTCCTTGTCCATCTCCTTCAATTCCCCTTCAATCTCCTTCCTTCTCCGTCTCCTTCCTTTCCCCTTCAATCTTCCTTCATTTCTTCCATCTCCATCCCTTCCCTTTCAATCTCTCTCCTTCCTTCCTTCCTTCCCCTTCAATCTCCTTCCTTCTCCATCTCCTTCCTTTCCCCTTCAATCTTCCTTCCTTCCTTCCATCTCCATCTCCATTCCTTCCCCTTCAATCTCTCCTTCCTTCCTTCCTTCCTTCCCCCTTCAATCTCCTTCCTTGTCCATCTCCTTCCTTTCCCCTTCAATCTTCCTTCCTTCCTTCCTTCCCCTTCAATCTCCTTCCTTGTCCATCTCCTTCAATTCCCCTTCAATCTCCTTCCTTCTCCGTCTCCTTCCTTTCCCCTTCAATCTTCCTTCATTTCTTCCATCTCCATCCCTTCCCTTTCAATCTCTCTCCTTCCTTCCTTCCTTCCCCTTCAATCTCCTTCCTTCTCCATCTCCTTCCTTTCCCCTTCAATCTTCCTTCCTTCCTTCCATCTCCATCTCCATTCCTTCCCCTTCAATCTCTCCTTCCTTCCTTCCTTCCTTCCTTCCCCCTTCAATCTCCTTCCTTGTCCATCTCCTTCCTTTCCCCTTCAATCTTCCTTCCTTCCTTCCTTACATCTCCATCTCCATCCCTTCCCCTTAAATCTTTCTCCTTCGTTCCTGCCTTCCTTCCTTCCTGCCTGCCTTCCTTCCTTCCTTCCCCTTCAATCTCCTTTCTTCTCCATCTCTTTTCTTGCCCCTTCAATCTTCCTTCCTTCTTTCCTTCCTTTCTCTTTCAATCTCCTTCATTCTCCATCTCCTTCCTTTCCCCTTCAATCTTCCTTCCTTCCATCTCCATCACTTCCCCTTCAATCTCTCTCTCCTTCCTTCCTTCCTTCCCCTTCAATCTCCTTCCTTGTCCATATCCTTCCTTTCCCTTCAATCTCCTTCCTTCTCCATCTCCTTCCTTTCCCCTTCAATCTTCCTTCCTTCCTTCCATCTCCATCTCCATCCCTTCCTTTTCAATCACTATCTCCTTCCTTCTTTCCTTCCCCTTCAATCTCCTTCCTTCTCCATCTCCATCCCTTCCCCTTCAATCTCTCTCTCCTTCCTTCTTTCCTTCCCCTTCAATCTCCTTCCTTCTCCATCTCCTTCCTTTCCCCTTCAATCTTCTTTCCTTCCTTCCATCTCTATCTCCATCCCTTCCCCTTCAATCTCCTTTTCCTTCCTTTCTCCCTTCCTTCCATCCTTCCTTTCCCCTTCAATCTTCCATCCTTCATTCCTTCCCCTTCAATCTCCTTCCATCTCCATCTCCATCCATTCCCCTTCAATTTCTTTCTCCTTCCTTCCTTCCTTTCCCCTTCAATCTTCCATCCTTCCTTCCTTCCCCTTCAATCTCCTTCCTTGTCCATCTGCTTTATTTCCCCTTCAGTCTTCCTTACTTCCATCCATTTCCATCTCCGTCCCTTCCTTTTCAATCTCTCTCTCCTTCCTTCCTTCCTTCCTTCCTTCCTTCCTTCCTTCCTTCCTTCCCCGTCAATCTCCTTCCTTGTCCATCTGCTTCCTTTCCCCTTTAATCTCCTTCCTTCTCCATCTCCTTCTTTTCCCCTTCAATCTCCTTCCTTCTCCATCTCCTTCCTTTCCCCTTCAATCTTCCTTCCTTCCTTCCTTCCCCTTCAATCTCCTTCCTTGTCCATCTCCTTCAATTCCCCTTCAATCTCCTTCCTTCTCCGTCTCCTTCCTTTCCTCTTCAATCTTCCTTCATTTCTTCCATCTCCATCCCTTCCCTTTCAATCTCTCTCCTTCCTTCCTTCCTTCCTTCCCCTTCAATCTCCTTCCTTCTCCATCTCCTTCCTTTCCCCTTCAATCTTCCTTCCTTCCTTCCATCTCCATCTCCATTCCTTCCCCTTCAATCTCTCCTTCCTTCCTTCCTTCCTTCCCCCTTCAATCTCCTTCCTTGTCCATCTCCTTCCTTTCCCCTTCAATCTTCCTTCCTTCCTTCCTTCCCCTTCAATCTCCTTCCTTGTCCATCTCCTTCAATTCCCCTTCAATCTCCTTCCTTCTCCGTCTCCTTCCTTTCCCCTTCAATCTTCCTTCATTTCTTCCATCTCCATCCCTTCCCTTTCAATCTCTCTCCTTCCTTCCTTCCTTCCCCTTCAATCTCCTTCCTTCTCCATCTCCTTCCTTTCCCCTTCAATCTTCCTTCCTTCCTTCCATCTCCATCTCCATTCCTTCCCCTTCAATCTCTCCTTCCTTCCTTCCTTCCTTCCTTCCCCCTTCAATCTCCTTCCTTGTCCATCTCCTTCCTTTCCCCTTCAATCTTCCTTCCTTCCTTCCTTACATCTCCATCTCCATCCCTTCCCCTTCAATCTTTCTCCTTCGTTCCTGCCTTCCTTCCTTCCTGCCTGCCTTCCTTCCTTCCTTCCCCTTCAATCTCCTTTCTTCTCCATCTCTTTTCTTGCCCCTTCAATCTTCCTTCCTTCTTTCCTTCCTTTCTCTTTCAATCTCCTTCATTCTCCATCTCCTTCCTTTCCCCTTCAATCTTCCTTCCTTCCATCTCCATCACTTCCCCTTCAATCTCTCTCTCCTTCCTTCCTTCCTTCCCCTTCAATCTCCTTCCTTGTCCATATCCTTCCTTTCCCTTCAATCTCCTTCCTTCTCCATCTCCTTCCTTTCCCCTTCAATCTTCCTTCCTTCCTTCCATCTCCATCTCCATCCCTTCCTTTTCAATCACTATCTCCTTCCTTCTTTCCTTCCCCTTCAATCTCCTTCCTTCTCCATCTCCATCCCTTCCCCTTCAATCTCTCTCTCCTTCCTTCTTTCCTTCCCCTTCAATCTCCTTCCTTCTCCATCTCCTTCCTTTCCCCTTCAATCTTCTTTCCTTCCTTCCATCTCTATCTCCATCCCTTCCCCTTCAATCTCCTTTTCCTTCCTTTCTCCCTTCCTTCCATCCTTCCTTTCCCCTTCAATCTTCCATCCTTCATTCCTTCCCCTTCAATCTCCTTCCATCTCCATCTCCATCCATTCCCCTTCAATTTCTTTCTCCTTCCTTCCTTCCTTTCCCCTTCAATCTTCCATCCTTCCTTCCTTCCCCTTCAATCTCCTTCCTTGTCCATCTGCTTTATTTCCCCTTCAGTCTTCCTTACTTCCATCCATTTCCATCTCCGTCCCTTCCTTTTCAATCTCTCTCTCTCTCCTTCCTTCCTTCCTTCCTTCCTTCCTTCCTTCCTTCCTTCCCCGTCAATCTCCTTCCTTGTCCATCTGCTTCCTTTCCCCTTTAATCTCCTTCCTTCTCCATCTCCTTCTTTTCCCCTTCAATCTCCTTCCTTCTCCATCTCCTTCCTTTCCCCTTCAATCTTCCTTCCTTCCTTCCTTCCCCTTCAATCTCCTTCCTTGTCCATCTCCTTCAATTCCCCTTCAATCTCCTTCCTTCTCCGTCTCCTTCCTTTCCCCTTAAATCTTCCTTCATTTCTTCCATCTCCATCCTTTCCCTTTCAATCTCTCTCCTTCCTTCCTTCCTTCCCCTTCAATCTCCTTCCTTCTCCATCTCCTTCCTTTCCCCTTCAATCTTCCTTCCTTCCTTCCATCTCCATCTCCATTCCTTCCCCTTCAATCTCTCCTTCCTTCCTTCCTTCCTTCCTCCTTCAATCTCCTTCCTTGTCCATCTCCTTCCTTTCCCCTTCAATCTTCCTTCCTTCCTTCTCCATCTCCATTCCTTCCCCTTCAATCTCTCTCCTTCCTTCCTTCCTTCCTTCCTTCCTTCCTTCCTTCCTTCCCCCTTCAATCTCCTTCCTTGTCCATCTCCTTCCTTTCCCCTTCAATCTTCCTTCCTTCCTTCCTTCCCCTTCAATCTCCTTCCTTGTCCATCTCCTTCAATTCCCCTTCAATCTCCTTCCTTCTCCGTCTCCTTCCTTTCCCCTTAAATCTTCCTTCATTTCTTCCATCTCCATCCTTTCCCTTTCAATCTCTCTCCTTCCTTCCTTCCTTCCCCTTCAATCTCCTTCCTTCTCCATCTCCTTCCTTTCCCCTTCAATCTTCCTTCCTTCCATCTCCATCACTTCCCCTTCAATCTCTCACTCCTTCCTTCCTTCCTTCCCCTTCAATCTCCTTCCTTGTCCATATCCTTCCTTTCCCTTCAATCTCCTTCCTTCTCCATCTCCTTCCTTTCCCCTTCAATCTTCCTTCCTTCCTTCCATCTCCATCTCCATCCCTTCCTTTTCAATCACTATCTCCTTCCTTCTTTCCTTCCCCTTCAATCTCCTTCCTTGTCCATCTCCTTCAATTCCCCTTCAATCTCCTTCCATCTCCATCTCCTTCGTTTGCTCTTCAATCTTCCTTCCTTCCTTTCCCCTTCAATCTTCTTTCCTTCCTTCCATCTCTATCTCCATCCCTTCCCCTTCAATCTCCTTTTCCTTCCTTTCTCCCTTCCTTCCATCCTTCCTTTCCCCTTCAATCTTCCATCCTTCCTTCCTTCCCCTTCAATCTCCTTCCATCTCCATCTCCATCCATTCCCCTTCAATTTCTTTCTCCTTCCTTCCTTCCTTTCCCCTTCAATCTCTCCATCCTTCCTTCCTTCCCCTTCAATCTCCTTCCTTGTCCATCTGCTTTATTTCCCCTTCAGTCTTCCTTACTTCCATCCATTTCCATCTCCGTCCCTTCCTTTTCAATCTCTCTCTCCTTCCTTCCTTCCTTCCTTCCTTCCTTCCTTCCTTCCTTCCTTCCTTCCCCGTCAATCTCCTTCCTTGTCCATCTGCTTCCTTTCCCCTTTAATCTCCTTCCTTCTCCATCTCCTTCTTTTCCCCTTCAATCTCCTTCCTTCTCCATCTCCTTCCTTTCCCCTTCAATCTTCCTTCCTTCCTTCCTTCCCCTTCAATCTCCTTCCTTGTCCATCTCCTTCAATTCCCCTTCAATCTCCTTCCTTCTCCGTCTCCTTCCTTTCCCCTTCAATCTTCCTTCATTTCTTCCATCTCCATCCCTTCCCTTTCAATCTCTCTCCTTCCTTCCTTCCTTCCCCTTCAATCTCCTTCCTTCTCCATCTCCTTCCTTTCCCCTTCAATCTTCCTTCCTTCCTTCCATCTGCATCTCCATTCCTTCCCCTTCAATCTCTCCTTCCTTCCTTCCTTCCTTCCCCCTTCAATCTCCTTCCTTGTCCATCTCCTTCCTTTCCCCTTCAATCTTCCTTCCTTCCTTCCTTCCCCTTCAATCTCCTTCCTTGTCCATCTCCTTCAATTCCCCTTCAATCTCCTTCCTTCTCCGTCTCCTTCCTTTCCCCTTCAATCTTCCTTCATTTCTTCCATCTCCATCCCTTCCCTTTCAATCTCTCTCCTTCCTTCCTTCCTTCCCCTTCAATCTCCTTCCTTCTCCATCTCCTTCCTTTCCCCTTCAATCTTCCTTCCTTCCTTCCATCTCCATCTCCATTCCTTCCCCTTCAATCTCTCCTTCCTTCCTTCCTTCCTTCCTTCCCCCTTCAATCTCCTTCCTTGTCCATCTCCTTCCTTTCCCCTTCAATCTTCCTTCCTTCCTTCCTTACATCTCCATCTCCATCCCTTCCCCTTCAATCTTTCTCCTTCGTTCCTGCCTTCCTTCCTTCCTGCCTGCCTTCCTTCCTTCCTTCCCCTTCAATCTCCTTTCTTCTCCATCTCTTTTCTTGCCCCTTCAATCTTCCTTCCTTCTTTCCTTCCTTTCTCTTTCAATCTCCTTCATTCTCCATCTCCTTCCTTTCCCCTTCAATCTTCCTTCCTTCCATCTCCATCACTTCCCCTTCAATCTCTCTCTCCTTCCTTCCTTCCTTCCCCTTCAATCTCCTTCCTTGTCCATATCCTTCCTTTCCCTTCAATCTCCTTCCTTCTCCATCTCCTTCCTTTCCCCTTCAATCTTCCTTCCTTCCTTCCATCTCCATCTCCATCCCTTCCTTTTCAATCACTATCTCCTTCCTTCTTTCCTTCCCCTTCAATCTCCTTCCTTCTCCATCTCCATCCCTTCCCCTTCAATCTCTCTCTCCTTCCTTCTTTCCTTCCCCTTCAATCTCCTTCCTTCTCCATCTCCTTCCTTTCCCCTTCAATCTTCTTTCCTTCCTTCCATCTCTATCTCCATCCCTTCCCCTTCAATCTCCTTTTCCTTCCTTTCTCCCTTCCTTCCATCCTTCCTTTCCCCTTCAATCTTCCATCCTTCCTTCCTTCCCCTTCAATCTCCTTCCATCTCCATCTCCATCCATTCCCCTTCAATTTCTTTCTCCTTCCTTCCTTCCTTTCCCCTTCAATCTTCCATCCTTCCTTCCTTCCCCTTCAATCTCCTTCCTTGTCCATCTGCTTTATTTCCCCTTCAGTCTTCCTTACTTCCATCCATTTCCATCTCCGTCCCTTCCTTTTCAATCTCTCTCTCTCTCCTTCCTTCCTTCCTTCCTTCCTTCCTTCCTTCCTTCCTTCCTTCCTTCCTTCCCCGTCAATCTCCTTCCTTGTCCATCTGCTTCCTTTCCCCTTTAATCTCCTTCCTTCTCCATCTCCTTCTTTTCCCCTTCAATCTCCTTCCTTCTCCATCTCCTTCCTTTCCCCTTCAATCTTCCTTCCTTCCTTCCTTCCCCTTCAATCTCCTTCCTTGTCCATCTCCTTCAATTCCCCTTCAATCTCCTTCCTTCTCCGTCTCCTTCCTTTCCCCTTCAATCTTCCTTCATTTCTTCCATCTCCATCCCTTCCCTTTCAATCTCTCTCCTTCCTTCCTTCCTTCCCCTTCAATCTCCTTCCTTCTCCATCTCCTTCCTTTCCCCTTCAATCTTCCTTCCTTCCTTCCATCTCCATCTCCATTCCTTCCCCTTCAATCTCTCCTTCCTTCCTTCCTTCCTTCCTCCTTCAATCTCCTTCCTTGTCCATCTCCTTCCTTTCCCCTTCAATCTTCCTTCCTTCCTTCTCCATCTCCATTCCTTCCCCTTCAATCTCTCTCCTTCCTTCCTTCCTTCCTTCCTTCCTTCCTTCCTTCCTTCCCCCTTCAATCTCCTTCCTTGTCCATCTCCTTCCTTTCCCCTTCAATCTTCCTTCCTTCCTTCCTTCCCCTTCAATCTCCTTCCTTGTCCATCTCCTTCAATTCCCCTTCAATCTCCTTCCTTCTCCGTCTCCTTCCTTTCCCCTTAAATCTTCCTTCATTTCTTCCATCTCCATCCTTTCCCTTTCAATCTCTCTCCTTCCTTCCTTCCTTCCCCTTCAATCTCCTTCCTTGTCCATATCCTTCCTTTCCCTTCAATCTCCTTCCTTCTCCATCTCCTTCCTTTCCCCTTCAATCTTCCTTCCTTCCTTCCATCTCCATCTCCATCCCTTCCTTTTCAATCACTATCTCCTTCCTTCTTTCCTTCCCCTTCAATCTCCTTCCTTGTCCATCTCCTTCAATTCCCCTTCAATCTCCTTCCATCTCCATCTCCTTCGTTTGCTCTTCAATCTTCCTTCCTTCCTTTCCCCTTCAATCTTCTTTCCTTCCTTCCATCTCTATCTCCATCCCTTCCCCTTCAATCTCCTTTTCCTTCCTTTCTCCCTTCCTTCCATCCTTCCTTTCCCCTTCAATCTTCCATCCTTCCTTCCCCTTCAATCTCCTTCCATCTCCATCTCCATCTATTCCCCTTCAATTTCTTTCTCCTTCCTTCCTTCCTTTCCCCTTCAATCTCTCCATCCTTCCTTCCTTCCCCTTCAATCTCCTTCCTTGTCCATCTGCTTTATTTCCCCTTCAGTCTTCCTTCCTTCCATCCATTTCCATCTCCATCCCTTCCTTTTCAATCTCTCTCTCCTTCCTTCCTTCCTTCCTTCCTTCCTTCCTTCCTTCCTTCCTTCCTTCCTTCCTTCCTTCCCCGTCAATCTCCTTCCTTGTCCATCTGCTTCCTTTCCCCTTTAATCTCCTTCCTTCTCCATCTCCTTCTTTTCCCCTTCAATCTCCTTCCTTCTCCATCTCCTTCCTTTCCCCTTCAATCTTCCTTCCTTCCTTCCTTCCCCTTCAATCTCCTTCCTTGTCCATCTCCTTCAATTCCCCTTCAATCTCCTTCCTTCTCCGTCTCCTTCCTTTCCCCTTAAATCTTCCTTCATTTCTTCCATCTCCATCCTTTCCCTTTCAATCTCTCTCCTTCCTTCCTTCCTTCCCCTTCAATCTCCTTCCTTCTCCATCTCCTTCCTTTCCCCTTCAATCTTCCTTCCTTCCATCTCCATCACTTCCCCTTCAATCTCTCACTCCTTCCTTCCTTCCTTCCCCTTCAATCTCCTTCCTTGTCCATATCCTTCCTTTCCCTTCAATCTCCTTCCTTCTCCATCTCCTTCCTTTCCCCTTCAATCTTCCTTCCTTCCTTCCATCTCCATCTCCATCCCTTCCTTTTCAATCACTATCTCCTTCCTTCTTTCCTTCCCCTTCAATCTCCTTCCTTGTCCATCTCCTTCAATTCCCCTTCAATCTCCTTCCATCTCCATCTCCTTCGTTTGCTCTTCAATCTTCCTTCCTTCCTTTCCCCTTCAATCTTCTTTCCTTCCTTCCATCTCTATCTCCATCCCTTCCCCTTCAATCTCCTTTTCCTTCCTTTCTCCCTTCCTTCCATCCTTCCTTTCCCCTTCAATCTTCCATCCTTCCTTCCTTCCCCTTCAATCTCCTTCCATCTCCATCTCCATCTATTCCCCTTCAATTTATTTCTCCTTCCTTCCTTCCTTTCCCCTTCAATCTCTCCATCCTTCCTTCCTTCCCCTTCAATCTCCTTCCTTGTCCATCTGCTTTATTTCCCCTTCAGTCTTCCTTCCTTCCATCCATTTCCATCTCCGTCCCTTCCTTTTCAATCTCTCTCTCCTTCCTTCCTTCCTTCCTTCCTTCCTTCCTTCCTTCCTTCCTTCCTTCCTTCCCCGTCAATCTCCTTCCTTGTCCATCTGCTTCCTTTCCCCTTTAATCTCCTTCCTTCTCCATCTCCTTCTTTTCCCCTTCAATCTCCTTCCTTCTCCATCTCCTTCCTTTCCCCTTCAATCTTCCTTCCTTCCTTCCTTCCCCTTCAATCTCCTTCCTTGTCCATCTCCTTCAATTCCCCTTCAATCTCCTTCCTTCTCCGTCTCCTTCCTTTCCCCTTAAATCTTCCTTCATTTCTTCCATCTCCATCCTTTCCCTTTCAATCTCTCTCCTTCCTTCCTTCCTTCCCCTTCAATCTCCTTCCTTCTCCATCTCCTTCCTTTCCCCTTCAATCTTCCTTCCTTCCATCTCCATCACTTCCCCTTCAATCTCTCACTCCTTCCTTCCTTCCTTCCCCTTCAATCTCCTTCCTTGTCCATATCCTTCCTTTCCCTTCAATCTCCTTCCTTCTCCATCTCCTTCCTTTCCCCTTCAATCTTCCTTCCTTCCTTCCATCTCCATCTCCATCCCTTCCTTTTCAATCACTATCTCCTTCCTTCTTTCCTTCCCCTTCAATCTCCTTCCTTGTCCATCTCCTTCAATTCCCCTTCAATCTCCTTCCATCTCCATCTCCTTCGTTTGCTCTTCAATCTTCCTTCCTTCCTTTCCCCTTCAATCTTCTTTCCTTCCTTCCATCTCTATCTCCATCCCTTCCCCTTCAATCTCCTTTTCCTTCCTTTCTCCCTTCCTTCCATCCTTCCTTTCCCCTTCAATCTTCCATCCTTCCTTCCTTCCCCTTCAATCTCCTTCCATCTCCATCTCCATCCATTCCCCTTCAATTTCTTTCTCCTTCCTTCCTTCCTTTCCCCTTCAATCTTCCATCATTCCTTCCTTCCCCTTCAATCTCCTTCCTTGTCCATCTGCTTTATTTCCCCTTCAGTCTTCCTTCCTTCCATCCATTTCCATCTCCGTCCCTTCCTTTTCAATCTCTCTCCTTCCTTCCTTCCTTCCTTCCTTCCTTCCTTCCTTCCTTCCTTCCTTCCTTCCGCGTCAATCTCCTTCCTTGTCCATCTGCTTCCTTTCCCCTTTAATCTCCTTCCTTCTCCATCTCCTTCTTTTCCCCTTCAATCTCCTTCCTTCTCCATCTCCTTCCTTTCCCCTTCAATCTTCCTTCCTTCCTTCCTTCCCCTTCAATCTCCTTCCTTGTCCATCTCCTTCAATTCCCCTTCAATCTCCTTCCTTCTCCGTCTCTTTCCTTTCCCCTTCAATCTTCCTTCATTTCTTCCATCTCCATCCCTTCCCTTTCAATCTCTCTCCTTCCTTCCTTCCTTCCTCCTTCAATCTCCTTCCTTGTCCATCTCCTTCCTTTCCCCTTCAATCTTCCTTCCTTCCTTCTCCATCTCCATTCCTTCCCCTTCAATCTCTCTCCTTCCTTCCTTCCTTCCTTCCTTCCTTCCCCCTTCAATCTCCTTCCTTGTCCATCTCCTTCCTTTCCCCTTCAATCTTCCTTCCTTCCTTCCTTCCCCTTCAATCTCCTTCCTTGTCCATCTCCTTCAATTCCCCTTCAATCTCCTTCCTTCTCCGTCTCCTTCCTTTCCCCTTAAATCTTCCTTCATTTCTTCCATCTCCATCCTTTCCCTTTCAATCTCTCTCCTTCCTTCCTTCCTTCCCCTTCAATCTCCTTCCTTCTCCATCTCCTTCCTTTCCCCTTCAATCTTCCTTCCTTCCATCTCCATCACTTCCCCTTCAATCTCTCACTCCTTCCTTCCCCTTCAATCTCCTTCCTTGTCCATATCCTTCCTTTCCCTTCAATCTCCTTCCTTCTCCATCTCCTTCCTTTCCCCTTCAATCTTCCTTCCTTCCTTCCATCTCCATCTCCATCCCTTCCTTTTCAATCACTATCTCCTTCCTTCTTTCCTTCCCCTTCAATCTCCTTCCTTGTCCATCTCCTTCAATTCCCCTTCAATCTCCTTCCATCTCCATCTCCTTCGTTTGCTCTTCAATCTTCCTTCCTTCCTTTCCCCTTCAATCTTCTTTCCTTCCTTTCTCCCTTCCTTCCATCCTTTCCCCTTCAATCTTCCATCCTTCCTTCCTTCCCCTTCAATCTCCTTCCATCTCCATCTCCATCCATTCCCCTTCAATTTCTTTCTCCTTCCTTCCTTCCTTTCCCCTTCAATCTTCCATCATTCCTTCCTTCCCCTTCAATCTCCTTCCTTGTCCATCTGCTTTATTTCCCCTTCAATCTTCCTTCCTTCCTTCCTTACATCTCCATCTCCATCCCTTCCCCTTCAATCTTTCTCCTTCCTTCCTGCCTTCCTTCCTTCCTGCCTGCCTTCCTTCCTTCCTTCCCCTTCAATCTCCTTCCTTCTCCATCTCCTTCCTTTCCCCTTCAATCTTCCTTCCTTCTCCATCTCCTTCCTTTCCCCTTCAATCTTCCTTCCTTCCTTCCTTACATCTCCATCTCCATCCCTTCCCCTTCAATCTTTCTCCTTCCTTCCTGCCTTCCTTCCTTCCTGCCTGCCTTCCTTCCTTCCTTCCCCTTCAATCTCCTTTCTTCTCCATCTCCTTTCTTGCCCCTTCAATCTTCCTTCCTTCTTTCCTTCCTTTCTCTTTCAATCTCCTTCATTCTCCATCTCCTTCCTTTCCCCTTCAATCTTCCTTCCTTCCATCTCCATCACTTCCCCTTCAATCTCTCTCTCCTTCCTTCCTTCCTTCCCCTTCAATCTCCTTCCTTGTCCATATCCTTCCTTTCCCTTCAATCTCCTTCCTTCTCCATCTCCTTCCTTTCCCCTTCAATCTTCCTTCCTTCCTTCCATCTCCATCTCCATTCCTTCCCCTTCAATCTCTCCTTCCTTCCTTCCTTCCTTCCTTCCCCCTTCAATCTCCTTCCTTGTCCATCTCCTTCCTTTCCCCTTCAATCTTCCTTCCTTCCTTCCTTACATCTCCATCTCCATCCCTTCCCCTTCAATCTTTCTCCTTCGTTCCTGCCTTCCTTCCTTCCTGCCTGCCTTCCTTCCTTCCTTCCCCTTCAATCTCCTTTCTTCTCCATCTCTTTTCTTGCCCCTTCAATCTTCCTTCCTTCTTTCCTTCCTTTCTCTTTCAATCTCCTTCATTCTCCATCTCCTTCCTTTCCCCTTCAATCTTCCTTCCTTCCATCTCCATCACTTCCCCTTCAATCTCTCTCTCCTTCCTTCCTTCCTTCCCCTTCAATCTCCTTCCTTGTCCATATCCTTCCTTTCCCTTCAATCTCCTTCCTTCTCCATCTCCTTCCTTTCCCCTTCAATCTTCCTTCCTTCCTTCCATCTCCATCTCCATCCCTTCCTTTTCAATCACTATCTCCTTCCTTCTTTCCTTCCCCTTCAATCTCCTTCCTTCTCCATCTCCATCCCTTCCCCTTCAATCTCTCTCTCCTTCCTTCTTTCCTTCCCCTTCAATCTCCTTCCTTCTCCATCTCCTTCCTTTCCCCTTCAATCTTCTTTCCTTCCTTCCATCTCTATCTCCATCCCTTCCCCTTCAATCTCCTTTTCCTTCCTTTCTCCCTTCCTTCCATCCTTCCTTTCCCCTTCAATCTTCCATCCTTCCTTCCTTCCCCTTCAATCTCCTTCCATCTCCATCTCCATCCATTCCCCTTCAATTTCTTTCTCCTTCCTTCCTTCCTTTCCCCTTCAATCTTCCATCCTTCCTTCCTTCCCCTTCAATCTCCTTCCTTGTCCATCTGCTTTATTTCCCCTTCAGTCTTCCTTACTTCCATCCATTTCCATCTCCGTCCCTTCCTTTTCAATCTCTCTCTCTCTCCTTCCTTCCTTCCTTCCTTCCTTCCTTCCTTCCTTCCCCGTCAATCTCCTTCCTTGTCCATCTGCTTCCTTTCCCCTTTAATCTCCTTCCTTCTCCATCTCCTTCTTTTCCCCTTCAATCTCCTTCCTTCTCCATCTCCTTCCTTTCCCCTTCAATCTTCCTTCCTTCCTTCCTTCCCCTTCAATCTCCTTCCTTGTCCATCTCCTTCAATTCCCCTTCAATCTCCTTCCTTCTCCGTCTCCTTCCTTTCCCCTTAAATCTTCCTTCATTTCTTCCATCTCCATCCTTTCCCTTTCAATCTCTCTCCTTCCTTCCTTCCTTCCCCTTCAATCTCCTTCCTTCTCCATCTCCTTCCTTTCCCCTTCAATCTTCCTTCCTTCCTTCCATCTCCATCTCCATTCCTTCCCCTTCAATCTCTCCTTCCTTCCTTCCTTCCTTCCTCCTTCAATCTCCTTCCTTGTCCATCTCCTTCCTTTCCCCTTCAATCTTCCTTCCTTCCTTCTCCATCTCCATTCCTTCCCCTTCAATCTCTCTCCTTCCTTCCTTCCTTCCTTCCTTCCTTCCTTCCTTCCCCCTTCAATCTCCTTCCTTGTCCATCTCCTTCCTTTCCCCTTCAATCTTCCTTCCTTCCTTCCTTCCCCTTCAATCTCCTTCCTTGTCCATCTCCTTCAATTCCCCTTCAATCTCCTTCCTTCTCCGTCTCCTTCCTTTCCCCTTAAATCTTCCTTCATTTCTTCCATCTCCATCCTTTCCCTTTCAATCTCTCTCCTTCCTTCCTTCCTTCCCCTTCAATCTCCTTCCTTCTCCATCTCCTTCCTTTCCCCTTCAATCTTCCTTCCTTCCATCTCCATCACTTCCCCTTCAATCTCTCACTCCTTCCTTCCTTCCTTCCCCTTCAATCTCCTTCCTTGTCCATATCCTTCCTTTCCCTGCAATCTCCTTCCTTCTCCATCTCCTTCCTTTCCCCTTCAATCTTCCTTCCTTCCTTCCATCTCCATCTCCATCCCTTCCTTTTCAATCACTATCTCCTTCCTTCTTTCCTTCCCCTTCAATCTCCTTCCTTGTCCATCTCCTTCAATTCCCCTTCAATCTCCTTCCATCTCCATCTCCTTCGTTTGCTCTTCAATCTTCCTTCCTTCCTTTCCCCTTCAATCTTCTTTCCTTCCTTCCATCTCTATCTCCATCCCTTCCCCTTCAATCTCCTTTTCCTTCCTTTCTCCCTTCCTTCCATCCTTCCTTTCCCCTTCAATCTTCCATCCTTCCTTCCTTCCCCTTCAATCTCCTTCCATCTCCATCTCCATCCATTCCCCTTCAATTTCTTTCCCCTTCCTTCCTTCCTTTCCCCTTCAATCTCTCCATCCTTCCTTCCTTCCCCTTCAATCTCCTTCCTTGTCCATCTGCTTTATTTCCCCTTCAGTCTTCCTTACTTCCATCCATTTCCATCTCCGTCCCTTCCTTTTCAATCTCTCTCTCCTTCCTTCCTTCCTTCCTTCCTTCCTTCCTTCCTTCCTTCCTTCCTTCCTTCCTTCCTTCCTTCCTTCCTTCCTTCCTTCCTTCCCCGTCAATCTCCTTCCTTGTCCATCTGCTTCCTTTCCCCTTTAATCTCCTTCCTTCTCCATCTCCTTCTTTTCCCCTTCAATCTCCTTCCTTCTCCATCTCCTTCCTTTCCCCTTCAATCTTCCTTCCTTCCTTCCTTCCCCTTCAATCTCCTTCCTTGTCCATCTCCTTCAATTCCCCTTCAATCTCCTTCCTTCTCCGTCTCCTTCCTTTCCCCTTCAATCTTCCTTCATTTCTTCCATCTCCATCCCTTCCCTTTCAATCTCTCTCCTTCCTTCCTTCCTTCCCCTTCAATCTCCTTCCTTCTCCATCTCCTTCCTTTCCCCTTCAATCTTCCTTCCTTCCTTCCATCTCCATCTCCATTCCTTCCCCTTCAATCTCTCCTTCCTTCCTTCCTTCCTTCCTCCTTCAATCTCCTTCCTTGTCCATCTCCTTCCTTTCCCCTTCAATCTTCCTTCCTTCCTTCTCCATCTCCATTCCTTCCCCTTCAATCTCTCTCCTTCCTTCCTTCCTTCCTTCCTTCCTTCCTTCCTTCCCCCTTCAATCTCCTTCCTTGTCCATCTCCTTCCTTTCCCCTTCAATCTTCCTTCCTTCCTTCCTTCCCCTTCAATCTCCTTCCTTGTCCATCTCCTTCAATTCCCCTTCAATCTCCTTCCTTATCCGTCTCCTTCCTTTCCCCTTAAATCTTCCTTCATTTCTTCCATCTCCATCCTTTCCCTTTCAATCTCTCTCCTTCCTTCCTTCCTTCCCCTTCAATCTCCTTCCTTCTCCATCTCCTTCCTTTCCCCTTCAATCTTCCTTCCTTCCATCTCCATCACTTCCCCTTCAATCTCTCACTCCTTCCTTCCTTCCTTCCCCTTCAATCTCCTTCCTTGTCCATATCCTTCCTTTCCCTTCAATCTCCTTCCTTCTCCATCTCCTTCCTTTCCCCTTCAATCTTCCTTCCTTCCTTCCATCTCCATCTCCATCCCTTCCTTTTCAATCACTATCTCCTTCCTTCTTTCCTTCCCCTTCAATCTCCTTCCTTGTCCATCTCCTTCAATTCCCCTTCAATCTCCTTCCATCTCCATCTCCTTCGTTTGCTCTTCAATCTTCCTTCCTTCCTTTCCCCTTCAATCTTCTTTCCTTCCTTCCATCTCTATCTCCATCCCTTCCCCTTCAATCTCCTTTTCCTTCCTTTCTCCCTTCCTTCCATCCTTCCTTTCCCCTTCAATCTTCCATCCTTCCTTCCTTCCCCTTGAATCTCCTTCCATCTCCATCTCCATCCATTCCCCTTCAATTTCTTTCTCCTTCCTTCCTTCCTTTCCCCTTCAATCTCTCCATCCTTCCTTCCTTCCCCTTCAATCTCCTTCCTTGTCCATCTGCTTTATTTCCCCTTCAGTCTTCCTTACTTCCATCCATTTCCATCTCCGTCCCTTCCTTTTCAATCTCTCTCTCTCCTTCCTTCCTTCCTTCCTTCCTTCCTTCCTTCCTTCCTTCCTTCCTTCCCCGTCAATCTCCTTCCTTGTCCATCTGCTTCCTTTCCCCTTTAATCTCCTTCCTTCTCCATCTCCTTCTTTTCCCCTTCAATCTCCTTCCTTCTCCATCTCCTTCCTTTCCCCTTCAATCTTCCTTCCTTCCTTCCTTCCCCTTCAATCTCCTTCCTTGTCCATCTCCTTCAATTCCCCTTCAATCTCCTTCCTTCTCCGTCTCCTTCCTTTCCCCTTCAATCTTCCTTCATTTCTTCCATCTCCATCCCTTCCCTTTCAATCTCTCTCCTTCCTTCCTTCCTTCCCCTTCAATCTCCTTCCTTCTCCATCTCCTTCCTTTCCCCTTCAATCTTCCTTCCTTCCTTCCATCTCCATCTCCATTCCTTCCCCTTCAATCTCTCCTTCCTTCCTTCCTTCCTTCCCCCTTCAATCTCCTTCCTTGTCCATCTCCTTCCTTTCCCCTTCAATCTTCCTTCCTTCCTTCCTTCCCCTTCAATCTCCTTCCTTGTCCATCTCCTTCAATTCCCCTTCAATCTCCTTCCTTCTCCGTCTCCTTCCTTTCCCCTTCAATCTTCCTTCATTTCTTCCATCTCCATCCCTTCCCTTTCAATCTCTCTCCTTCCTTCCTTCCTTCCCCTTCAATCTCCTTCCTTCTCCATCTCCTTCCTTTCCCCTTCAATCTTCCTTCCTTCCTTCCATCTCCATCTCCATTCCTTCCCCTTCAATCTCTCCTTCCTTCCTTCCTTCCTTCCTTCCTTCCCCCTTCAATCTCCTTCCTTGTCCATCTCCTTCCTTTCCCCTTCAATCTTCCTTCCTTCCTTCCTTACATCTCCATCTCCATCCCTTCCCCTTCAATCTTTCTCCTTCGTTCCTGCCTTCCTTCCTTCCTGCCTGCCTTCCTTCCTTCCTTCCCCTTCAATCTCCTTTCTTCTCCATCTCTTTTCTTGCCCCTTCAATCTTCCTTCCTTCTTTCCTTCCTTTCTCTTTCAATCTCCTTCATTCTCCATCTCCTTCCTTTCCCCTTCAATCTTCCTTCCTTCCATCTCCATCACTTCCCCTTCAATCTCTCTCTCCTTCCTTCCTTCCTTCCCCTTCAATCTCCTTCCTTGTCCATATCCTTCCTTTCCCTTCAATCTCCTTCCTTCTCCATCTCCTTCCTTTCCCCTTCAATCTTCCTTCCTTCCTTCCATCTCCATCTCCATCCCTTCCTTTTCAATCACTATCTCCTTCCTTCTTTCCTTCCCCTTCAATCTCCTTCCTTCTCCATCTCCATCCCTTCCCCTTCAATCTCTCTCTCCTTCCTTCTTTCCTTCCCCTTCAATCTCCTTCCTTCTCCATCTCCTTCCTTTCCCCTTCAATCTTCTTTCCTTCCTTCCATCTCTATCTCCATCCCTTCCCCTTCAATCTCCTTTTCCTTCCTTTCTCCCTTCCTTCCATCCTTCCTTTCCCCTTCAATCTTCCATCCTTCCTTCCTTCCCCTTCAATCTCCTTCCATCTCCATCTCCATCCATTCCCCTTCAATTTCTTTCTCCTTCCTTCCTTCCTTTCCCCTTCAATCTTCCATCCTTCCTTCCTTCCCCTTCAATCTCCTTCCTTGTCCATCTGCTTTATTTCCCCTTCAGTCTTCCTTACTTCCATCCATTTCCATCTCCGTCCCTTCCTTTTCAATCTCTCTCTCTCTCCTTCCTTCCTTCCTTCCTTCCTTCCTTCCTTCCCCGTCAATCTCCTTCCTTGTCCATCTGCTTCCTTTCCCCTTTAATCTCCTTCCTTCTCCATCTCCTTCTTTTCCCCTTCAATCTCCTTCCTTCTCCATCTCCTTCCTTTCCCCTTCAATCTTCCTTCCTTCCTTCCTTCCCCTTCAATCTCCTTCCTTGTCCATCTCCTTCAATTCCCCTTCAATCTCCTTCCTTCTCCGTCTCCTTCCTTTCCCCTTAAATCTTCCTTCATTTCTTCCATCTCCATCCTTTCCCTTTCAATCTCTCTCCTTCCTTCCTTCCTTCCCCTTCAATCTCCTTCCTTCTCCATCTCCTTCCTTTCCCCTTCAATCTTCCTTCCTTCCATCTCCATCACTTCCCCTTCAATCTCTCACTCCTTCCTTCCTTCCTTCCCCTTCAATCTCCTTCCTTGTCCATATCCTTCCTTTCCCTTCAATCTCCTTCCTTCTCCATCTCCTTCCTTTCCCCTTCAATCTTCCTTCCTTCCTTCCATCTCCATCTCCATCCCTTCCTTTTCAATCACTATCTCCTTCCTTCTTTCCTTCCCCTTCAATCTCCTTCCTTGTCCATCTCCTTCAATTCCCCTTCAATCTCCTTCCATCTCCATCTCCTTCGTTTGCTCTTCAATCTTCCTTCCTTCCTTTCCCCTTCAATCTTCTTTCCTTCCTTCCATCTCTATCTCCATCCCTTCCCCTTCAATCTCCTTTTCCTTCCTTTCTCCCTTCCTTCCATCCTTCCTTTCCCCTTCAATCTTCCATCCTTCCTTCCTTCCCCTTCAATCTCCTTCCATCTCCATCCATTCCCCTTCAATTTCTTTCTCCTTCCTTCCTTCCTTTCCCCTTCAATCTCTCCATCCTTCCTTCCTTCCCCTTCAATCTCCTTCCTTGTCCATCTGCTTTATTTCCCCTTCAGTCTTCCTTACTTCCATCCATTTCCATCTCCGTCCCTTCCTTTTCAATCTCTCTCTCCTTCCTTCCTTCCTTCCTTCCTTCCTTCGTTCCTTCCTTCCTTCCCCGTCAATCTCCTTCCTTGTCCATCTGCTTCCTTTCCCCTTTAATCTCCTTCCTTCTCCATCTCCTTCTTTTCCCCTTCAATCTCCTTCCTTCTCCATCTCCTTCCTTTCCCCTTCAATCTTCCTTCCTTCCTTCCTTCCCCTTCAATCTCCTTCCTTGTCCATCTCCTTCAATTCCCCTTCAATCTCCTTCCTTCTCCGTCTCCTTCCTTTCCCCTTCAATCTTCCTTCATTTCTTCCATCTCCATCCCTTCCCTTTCAATCTCTCTCCTTCCTTCCTTCCTTCCCCTTCAATCTCCTTCCTTCTCCATCTCCTTCCTTTCCCCTTCAATCTTCCTTCCATCTCCATCTCCATCTCCATCTCCATTCCTTCCCCTTCAATCTCTCCTTCCTTCCTTCCTTCCTTCCCCCTTCAATCTCCTTCCTTGTCCATCTCCTTCCTTTCCCCTTCAATCTTCCTTCCTTCCTTCCTTCCCCTTCAATCTCCTTCCTTGTCCATCTCCTTCAATTCCCCTTCAATCTCCTTCCTTCTCCGTCTCCTTCCTTTCCCCTTCAATCTTCCTTCATTTCTTCCATCTCCATCCCTTCCCTTTCAATCTCTCTCCTTCCTTCCTTCCTTCCCCTTCAATCTCCTTCCTTCTCCATCTCCTTCCTTTCCCCTTCAATCTTCCTTCCTTCCTTCCATCTCCATCTCCATTCCTTCCCCTTCAATCTCTCCTTCCTTCCTTCCTTCCTTCCTTCCCCCTTCAATCTCCTTCCTTGTCCATCTCCTTCCTTTCCCCTTCAATCTTCCTTCCTTCCTTCCTTACATCTCCATCTCCATCCCTTCCCCTTCAATCTTTCTCCTTCGTTCCTGCCTTCCTTCCTTCCTGCCTGCCTTCCTTCCTTCCTTCCCCTTCAATCTCCTTTCTTCTCCATCTCTTTTCTTGCCCCTTCAATCTTCCTTCCTTCTTTCCTTCCTTTCTCTTTCAATCTCCTTCATTCTCCATCTCCTTCCTTTCCCCTTCAATCTTCCTTCCTTCCATCTCCATCACTTCCCCTTCAATCTCTCTCTCCTTCCTTCCTTCCTTCCCCTTCAATCTCCTTCCTTGTCCATATCCTTCCTTTCCCTTCAATCTCCTTCCTTCTCCATCTCCTTCCTTTCCCCTTCAATCTTCCTTCCTTCCTTCCATCTCCATCTCCATCCCTTCCTTTTCAATCACTATCTCCTTCCTTCTTTCCTTCCCCTTCAATCTCCTTCCTTCTCCATCTCCATCCCTTCCCCTTCAATCTCTCTCTCCTTCCTTCTTTCCTTCCCCTTCAATCTCCTTCCTTCTCCATCTCCTTCCTTTCCCCTTCAATCTTCTATCCTTCCTTCCATCTCTATCTCCATCCCTTCCCCTTCAATCTCCTTTTCCTTCCTTTCTCCCTTCCTTCCATCCTTCCTTTCCCCTTCAATCTTCCATCCTTCCTTCCTTCCCCTTCAATCTCCTTCCATCTCCATCTCCATCCATTCCCCTTCAATTTCTTTCTCCTTCCTTCCTTCCTTTCCCCTTCAATCTTCCATCCTTCCTTCCTTCCCCTTCAATCTCCTTCCTTGTCCATCTGCTTTATTTCCCCTTCAGTCTTCCTTACTTCCATCCATTTCCATCTCCGTCCCTTCCTTTTCAATCTCTCTCTCTCTCCTTCCTTCCTTCCTTCCTTCCTTCCTTCCTTCCTTCCTTCCTTCCTTCCTTCCTTCCTTCCCCTTCAATCTCCTTCCTTCTCCATCTCCTTCCTTTCCCCTTCAATCTTCCTTCCTTCCTTCCTTCCCCTTCAATCTCCTTCCTTGTCCATCTCCTTCAATTCCCCTTCAATCTCCTTCCTTCTCCGTCTCCTTCCTTTCCCCTTCAATCTTCCTTCATTTCTTCCATCTCCATCCCTTCCCTTTCAATCTCTCTCCTTCCTTCCTTCCTTCCCCTTCAATCTCCTTCCTTCTCCATCTCCTTCCTTTCCCCTTCAATCTTCCTTCCTTCCTTCCATCTCCATCTCCATTCCTTCCCCTTCAATCTCTCCTTCCTTCCTTCCTTCCTTCCTCCTTCAATCTCCTTCCTTGTCCATCTCCTTCCTTTCCCCTTCAATCTTCCTTCCTTCCTTCTCCATCTCCATTCCTTCCCCTTCAATCTCTCTCCTTCCTTCCTTCCTTCCTTCCTTCCTTCCTTCCTTCCCCCTTCAATCTCCTTCCTTGTCCATCTCCTTCCTTTCCCCTTCAATCTTCCTTCCTTCCTTCCTTCCCCTTCAATCTCCTTCCTTGTCCATCTCCTTCAATTCCCCTTCAATCTCCTTCCTTATCCGTCTCCTTCCTTTCCCCTTAAATCTTCCTTCATTTCTTCCATCTCCATCCTTTCCCTTTCAATCTCTCTCCTTCCTTCCTTCCTTCCCCTTCAATCTCCTTCCTTCTCCATCTCCTTCCTTTCCCCTTCAATCTTCCTTCCTTCCATCTCCATCACTTCCCCTTCAATCTCTCACTCCTTCCTTCCTTCCTTCCCCTTCAATCTCCTTCCTTGTCCATATCCTTCCTTTCCCTTCAATCTCCTTCCTTCTCCATCTCCTTCCTTTCCCCTTCAATCTTCCTTCCTTCCTTCCATCTCCATCTCCATCCCTTCCTTTTCAATCACTATCTCCTTCCTTCTTTCCTTCCCCTTCAATCTCCTTCCTTGTCCATCTCCTTCAATTCCCCTTCAATCTCCTTCCATCTCCATCTCCTTCGTTTGCTCTTCAATCTTCCTTCCTTCCTTTCCCCTTCAATCTTCTTTCCTTCCTTCCATCTCTATCTCCATCCCTTCCCCTTCAATCTCCTTTTCCTTCCTTTCTCCCTTCCTTCCATCCTTCCTTTCCCCTTCAATCTTCCATCCTTCCTTCCTTCCCCTTCAATCTCCTTCCATCTCCATCTCCATCCATTCCCCTTCAATTTCTTTCTCCTTCCTTCCTTCCTTTCCCCTTCAATCTCTCCATCCTTCCTTCCTTCCCCTTCAATCTCCTTCCTTGTCCATCTGCTTTATTTCCCCTTCAGTCTTCCTTACTTCCATCCATTTCCATCTCCGTCCCTTCCTTTTCAATCTCTCTCTCTCTCCTTCCTTCCTTCCTTCCTTCCTTCCTTCCTTCCTTCCTTCCTTCCCCGTCAATCTCCTTCCTTGTCCATCTGCTTCCTTTCCCCTTTAATCTCCTTCCTTCTCCATCTCCTTCTTTTCCCCTTCAATCTCCTTCCTTCTCCATCTCCTTCCTTTCCCCTTCAATCTTCCTTCCTTCCTTCCTTCCCCTTCAATCTCCTTCCTTGTCCATATCCTTCAATTCCCCTTCAATCTCCTTCCTTCTCCGTCTCCTTCCTTTCCCCTTAAATCTTCCTTCATTTCTTCCATCTCCATCCTTTCCCTTTCAATCTCTCTCCTTCCTTCCTTCCTTCCCCTTCAATCTCCTTCCTTCTCCATCTCCTTCCTTTCCCCTTCAATCTTCCTTCCTTCCATCTCCATCACTTCCCCTTCAATCTCTCACTCCTTCCTTCCTTCCTTCCCCTTCAATCTCCTTCCTTGTCCATATCCTTCCTTTCCCTTCAATCTCCTTCCTTCTCCATCTCCTTCCTTTCCCCTTCAATCTTCCTTCCTTCCTTCCATCTCCATCTCCATCCCTTCCTTTTCAATCACTATCTCCTTCCTTCTTTCCTTCCCCTTCAATCTCCTTCCTTGTCCATCTCCTTCAATTCCCCTTCAATCTCCTTCCATCTCCATCTCCTTCGTTTGCTCTTCAATCTTCCTTCCTTCCTTTCCCCTTCAATCTTCTTTCCTTCCTTCCATCTCTATCTCCATCCCTTCCCCTTCAATCTCCTTTTCCTTCCTTTCTCCCTTCCTTCCATCCTTCCTTTCCCCTTCAATCTTCCATCCTTCCTTCCTTCCCCTTCAATCTCCTTCCATCTCCATCTCCATCCATTCCCCTTCAATTTCTTTCTCCTTCCTTCCTTCCTTTCCCCTTCAATCTCTCCATCCTTCCTTCCTTCCCCTTCAATCTCCTTCCTTGTCCATCTGCTTTATTTCCCCTTCAGTCTTCCTTACTTCCATCCATTTCCATCTCCGTCCCTTCCTTTTCAATCTCTCTCTCCTTCCTTCCTTCCTTCCTTCCTTCCTTCCTTCCTTCCTTCCTTCCTTCCTTCCCCGTCAATCTCCTTCCTTGTCCATCTGCTTCCTTTCCCCTTTAATCTCCTTCCTTCTCCATCTCCTTCTTTTCCCCTTCAATCTCCTTCCTTCTCCATCTCCTTCCTTTCCCCTTCAATCTTCCTTCCTTCCTTCCTTCCCCTTCAATCTCCTTCCTTGTCCATCTCCTTCAATTCCCCTTCAATCTCCTTCCTTCTCCGTCTCCTTCCTTTCCCCTTCAATCTTCCTTCATTTCTTCCATCTCCATCCCTTCCCTTTCAATCTCTCTCCTTCCTTCCTTCCTTCCCCTTCAATCTCCTTCCTTCTCCATCTCCTTCCTTTCCCCTTCAATCTTCCTTCCTTCCTTCCATCTCCATCTCCATTCCTTCCCCTTCAATCTCTCCTTCCTTCCTTCCTTCCTTCCTCCTTCAATCTCCTTCCTTGTCCATCTCCTTCCTTTCCCCTTCAATCTTCCTTCCTTCCTTCTCCATCTCCATTCCTTCCCCTTCAATCTCTCTCCTTCCTTCCTTCCTTCCTTCCTTCCTTCCTTCCTTCCCCCTTCAATCTCCTTCCTTGTCCATCTCCTTCCTTTCCCCTTCAATCTTCCTTCCTTCCTTCCTTCCCCTTCAATCTCCTTCCTTGTCCATCTCCTTCAATTCCCCTTCAATCTCCTTCCTTCTCCGTCTCCTTCCTTTCCCCTTAAATCTTCCTTCATTTCTTCCATCTCCATCCTTTCCCTTTCAATCTCTCTCCTTCCTTCCTTCCTTCCCCTTCAATCTCCTTCCTTGTCCATATCCTTCCTTTCCCTTCAATCTCCTTCCTTCTCCATCTCCTTCCTTTCCCCTTCAATCTTCCTTCCTTCCTTCCATCTCCATCTCCATCCCTTCCTTTTCAATCACTATCTCCTTCCTTCTTTCCTTCCCCTTCAATCTCCTTCCTTGTCCATCTCCTTCAATTCCCCTTCAATCTCCTTCCATCTCCATCTCCTTCGTTTGCTCTTCAATCTTCCTTCCTTCCTTTCCCCTTCAATCTTCTTTCCTTCCTTCCATCTCTATCTCCATCCCTTCCCCTTCAATCTCCTTTTCCTTCCTTTCTCCCTTCCTTCCATCCTTCCTTTCCCCTTCAATCTTCCATCCTTCCTTCCTTCCCCTTCAATCTCCTTCCATCTCCATCTCCATCTATTCCCCTTCAATTTCTTTCTCCTTCCTTCCTTCCTTTCCCCTTCAATCTCTCCATCCTTCCTTCCTTCCCCTTCAATCTCCTTCCTTGTCCATCTGCTTTATTTCCCCTTCAGTCTTCCTTCCTTCCATCCATTTCCATCTCCATCCCTTCCTTTTCAATCTCTCTCTCCTTCCTTCCTTCCTTCCTTCCTTCCTTCCTTCCTTCCTTCCTTCCTTCCCCGTCAATCTCCTTCCTTGTCCATCTGCTTCCTTTCCCCTTTAATCTCCTTCCTTCTCCATCTCCTTCTTTTCCCCTTCAATCTCCTTCCTTCTCCATCTCCTTCCTTTCCCCTTCAATCTTCCTTCCTTCCTTCCTTCCCCTTCAATCTCCTTCCTTGTCCATCTCCTTCAATTCCCCTTCAATCTCCTTCCTTCTCCGTCTCCTTCCTTTCCCCTTAAATCTTCCTTCATTTCTTCCATCTCCATCCTTTCCCTTTCAATCTCTCTCCTTCCTTCCTTCCTTCCCCTTCAATCTCCTTCCTTCTCCATCTCCTTCCTTTCCCCTTCAATCTTCCTTCCTTCCATCTCCATCACTTCCCCTTCAATCTCTCACTCCTTCCTTCCTTCCTTCCCCTTCAATCTCCTTCCTTGTCCATATCCTTCCTTTCCCTTCAATCTCCTTCCTTCTCCATCTCCTTCCTTTCCCCTTCAATCTTCCTTCCTTCCTTCCATCTCCATCTCCATCCCTTCCTTTTCAATCACTATCTCCTTCCTTCTTTCCTTCCCCTTCAATCTCCTTCCTTGTCCATCTCCTTCAATTCCCCTTCAATCTCCTTCCATCTCCATCTCCTTCGTTTGCTCTTCAATCTTCCTTCCTTCCTTTCCCCTTCAATCTTCTTTCCTTCCTTCCATCTCTATCTCCATCCCTTCCCCTTCAATCTCCTTTTCCTTCCTTTCTCCCTTCCTTCCATCCTTCCTTTCCCCTTCAATCTTCCATCCTTCCTTCCTTCCCCTTCAATCTCCTTCCATCTCCATCTCCATCTATTCCCCTTCAATTTATTTCTCCTTCCTTCCTTCCTTTCCCCTTCAATCTCTCCATCCTTCCTTCCTTCCCCTTCAATCTCCTTCCTTGTCCATCTGCTTTATTTCCCCTTCAGTCTTCCTTCCTTCCATCCATTTCCATCTCCGTCCCTTCCTTTTCAATCTCTCTCTCCTTCCTTCCTTCCTTCCTTCCTTCCTTCCTTCCTTCCTTCCTTCCTTCCTTCCCCGTCAATCTCCTTCCTTGTCCATCTGCTTCCTTTCCCCTTTAATCTCCTTCCTTCTCCATCTCCTTCTTTTCCCCTTCAATCTCCTTCCTTCTCCATCTCCTTCCTTTCCCCTTCAATCTTCCTTCCTTCCTTCCTTCCCCTTCAATCTCCTTCCTTGTCCATCTCCTTCAATTCCCCTTCAATCTCCTTCCTTCTCCGTCTCCTTCCTTTCCCCTTAAATCTTCCTTCATTTCTTCCATCTCCATCCTTTCCCTTTCAATCTCTCTCCTTCCTTCCTTCCTTCCCCTTCAATCTCCTTCCTTCTCCATCTCCTTCCTTTCCCCTTCAATCTTCCTTCCTTCCATCTCCATCACTTCCCCTTCAATCTCTCACTCCTTCCTTCCTTCCTTCCCCTTCAATCTCCTTCCTTGTCCATATCCTTCCTTTCCCTTCAATCTCCTTCCTTCTCCATCTCCTTCCTTTCCCCTTCAATCTTCCTTCCTTCCTTCCATCTCCATCTCCATCCCTTCCTTTTCAATCACTATCTCCTTCCTTCTTTCCTTCCCCTTCAATCTCCTTCCTTGTCCATCTCCTTCAATTCCCCTTCAATCTCCTTCCATCTCCATCTCCTTCGTTTGCTCTTCAATCTTCCTTCCTTCCTTTCCCCTTCAATCTTCTTTCCTTCCTTCCATCTCTATCTCCATCCCTTCCCCTTCAATCTCCTTTTCCTTCCTTTCTCCCTTCCTTCCATCCTTCCTTTCCCCTTCAATCTTCCATCCTTCCTTCCTTCCCCTTCAATCTCCTTCCATCTCCATCTCCATCCATTCCCCTTCAATTTCTTTCTCCTTCCTTCCTTCCTTTCCCCTTCAATCTTCCATCATTCCTTCCTTCCCCTTCAATCTCCTTCCTTGTCCATCTGCTTTATTTCCCCTTCAGTCTTCCTTCCTTCCATCCATTTCCATCTCCGTCCCTTCCTTTTCAATCTCTCTCTCCTTCCTTCCTTCCTTCCTTCCTTCCTTCCTTCCTTCCTTCCTTCCTTCCTTCCGCGTCAATCTCCTTCCTTGTCCATCTGCTTCCTTTCCCCTTTAATCTCCTTCCTTCTCCATCTCCTTCTTTTCCCCTTCAATCTCCTTCCTTCTCCATCTCCTTCCTTTCCCCTTCAATCTTCCTTCCTTCCTTCCTTCCCCTTCAATCTCCTTCCTTGTCCATCTCCTTCAATTCCCCTTCAATCTCCTTCCTTCTCCGTCTCTTTCCTTTCCCCTTCAATCTTCCTTCATTTCTTCCATCTCCATCCCTTCCCTTTCAATCTCTCTCCTTCCTTCCTTCCTTCCTCCTTCAATCTCCTTCCTTGTCCATCTCCTTCCTTTCCCCTTCAATCTTCCTTCCTTCCTTCTCCATCTCCATTCCTTCCCCTTCAATCTCTCTCCTTCCTTCCTTCCTTCCTTCCTTCCTTCCTTCCTTCCTTCCCCCTTCAATCTCCTTCCTTGTCCATCTCCTTCCTTTCCCCTTCAATCTTCCTTCCTTCCTTCCTTCCCCTTCAATCTCCTTCCTTGTCCATCTCCTTCAATTCCCCTTCAATCTCCTTCCTTCTCCGTCTCCTTCCTTTCCCCTTAAATCTTCCTTCATTTCTTCCATCTCCATCCTTTCCCTTTCAATCTCTCTCCTTCCTTCCTTCCTTCCCCTTCAATCTCCTTCCTTCTCCATCTCCTTCCTTTCCCCTTCAATCTTCCTTCCTTCCATCTCCATCACTTCCCCTTCAATCTCTCACTCCTTCCTTCCCCTTCAATCTCCTTCCTTGTCCATATCCTTCCTTTCCCTTCAATCTCCTTCCTTCTCCATCTCCTTCCTTTCCCCTTCAATCTTCCTTCCTTCCTTCCATCTCCATCTCCATCCCTTCCTTTTCAATCACTATCTCCTTCCTTCTTTCCTTCCCCTTCAATCTCCTTCCTTGTCCATCTCCTTCAATTCCCCTTCAATCTCCTTCCATCTCCATCTCCTTCGTTTGCTCTTCAATCTTCCTTCCTTCCTTTCCCCTTCAATCTTCTTTCCTTCCTTTCTCCCTTCCTTCCATCCTTTCCCCTTCAATCTTCCATCCTTCCTTCCTTCCCCTTCAATCTCCTTCCATCTCCATCTCCATCCATTCCCCTTCAATTTCTTTCTCCTTCCTTCCTTCCTTTCCCCTTCAATCTTCCATCATTCCTTCCTTCCCCTTCAATCTCCTTCCTTGTCCATCTGCTTTATTTCCCCTTCAATCTTCCTTCCTTCCTTCCTTACATCTCCATCTCCATCCCTTCCCCTTCAATCTTTCTCCTTCCTTCCTGCCTTCCTTCCTTCCTGCCTGCCTTCCTTCCTTCCTTCCCCTTCAATCTCCTTCCTTCTCCATCTCCTTCCTTTCCCCTTCAATCTTCCTTCCTTCTCCATCTCCTTCCTTTCCCCTTCAATCTTCCTTCCTTCCTTCCTTACATCTCCATCTCCATCCCTTCCCCTTCAATCTTTCTCCTTCCTTCCTGCCTTCCTTCCTTCCTGCCTGCCTTCCTTCCTTCCTTCCCCTTCAATCTCCTTTCTTCTCCATCTCCTTTCTTGCCCCTTCAATCTTCCTTCCTTCTTTCCTTCCTTTCTCTTTCAATCTCCTTCATTCTCCATCTCCTTCCTTTCCCCTTCAATCTTCCTTCCTTCCATCTCCATCACTTCCCCTTCAATCTCTCTCTCCTTCCTTCCTTCCTTCCCCTTCAATCTCCTTCCTTGTCCATATCCTTCCTTTCCCTTCAATCTCCTTCCTTCTCCATCTCCTTCCTTTCCCCTTCAATCTTCCTTCCTTCCTTCCATCTCCATCTCCATTCCTTCCCCTTCAATCTCTCCTTCCTTCCTTCCTTCCTTCCTTCCCCCTTCAATCTCCTTCCTTGTCCATCTCCTTCCTTTCCCCTTCAATCTTCCTTCCTTCCTTCCTTACATCTCCATCTCCATCCCTTCCCCTTCAATCTTTCTCCTTCGTTCCTGCCTTCCTTCCTTCCTGCCTGCCTTCCTTCCTTCCTTCCCCTTCAATCTCCTTTCTTCTCCATCTCTTTTCTTGCCCCTTCAATCTTCCTTCCTTCTTTCCTTCCTTTCTCTTTCAATCTCCTTCATTCTCCATCTCCTTCCTTTCCCCTTCAATCTTCCTTCCTTCCATCTCCATCACTTCCCCTTCAATCTCTCTCTCCTTCCTTCCTTCCTTCCCCTTCAATCTCCTTCCTTGTCCATATCCTTCCTTTCCCTTCAATCTCCTTCCTTCTCCATCTCCTTCCTTTCCCCTTCAATCTTCCTTCCTTCCTTCCATCTCCATCTCCATCCCTTCCTTTTCAATCACTATCTCCTTCCTTCTTTCCTTCCCCTTCAATCTCCTTCCTTCTCCATCTCCATCCCTTCCCCTTCAATCTCTCTCTCCTTCCTTCTTTCCTTCCCCTTCAATCTCCTTCCTTCTCCATCTCCTTCCTTTCCCCTTCAATCTTCTTTCCTTCCTTCCATCTCTATCTCCATCCCTTCCCCTTCAATCTCCTTTTCCTTCCTTTCTCCCTTCCTTCCATCCTTCCTTTCCCCTTCAATCTTCCATCCTTCCTTCCTTCCCCTTCAATCTCCTTCCATCTCCATCTCCATCCATTCCCCTTCAATTTCTTTCTCCTTCCTTCCTTCCTTTCCCCTTCAATCTTCCATCCTTCCTTCCTTCCCCTTCAATCTCCTTCCTTGTCCATCTGCTTTATTTCCCCTTCAGTCTTCCTTACTTCCATCCATTTCCATCTCCGTCCCTTCCTTTTCAATCTCTCTCTCTCTCCTTCCTTCCTTCCTTCCTTCCTTCCTTCCTTCCTTCCCCGTCAATCTCCTTCCTTGTCCATCTGCTTCCTTTCCCCTTTAATCTCCTTCCTTCTCCATCTCCTTCTTTTCCCCTTCAATCTCCTTCCTTCTCCATCTCCTTCCTTTCCCCTTCAATCTTCCTTCCTTCCTTCCTTCCCCTTCAATCTCCTTCCTTGTCCATCTCCTTCAATTCCCCTTCAATCTCCTTCCTTCTCCGTCTCCTTCCTTTCCCCTTAAATCTTCCTTCATTTCTTCCATCTCCATCCTTTCCCTTTCAATCTCTCTCCTTCCTTCCTTCCTTCCCCTTCAATCTCCTTCCTTCTCCATCTCCTTCCTTTCCCCTTCAATCTTCCTTCCTTCCTTCCATCTCCATCTCCATTCCTTCCCCTTCAATCTCTCCTTCCTTCCTTCCTTCCTTCCTCCTTCAATCTCCTTCCTTGTCCATCTCCTTCCTTTCCCCTTCAATCTTCCTTCCTTCCTTCTCCATCTCCATTCCTTCCCCTTCAATCTCTCTCCTTCCTTCCTTCCTTCCTTCCTTCCTTCCTTCCCCCTTCAATCTCCTTCCTTGTCCATCTCCTTCCTTTCCCCTTCAATCTTCCTTCCTTCCTTCCTTCCCCTTCAATCTCCTTCCTTGTCCATCTCCTTCAATTCCCCTTCAATCTCCTTCCTTCTCCGTCTCCTTCCTTTCCCCTTAAATCTTCCTTCATTTCTTCCATCTCCATCCTTTCCCTTTCAATCTCTCTCCTTCCTTCCTTCCTTCCCCTTCAATCTCCTTCCTTCTCCATCTCCTTCCTTTCCCCTTCAATCTTCCTTCCTTCCATCTCCATCACTTCCCCTTCAATCTCTCACTCCTTCCTTCCTTCCTTCCCCTTCAATCTCCTTCCTTGTCCATATCCTTCCTTTCCCTTCAATCTCCTTCCTTCTCCATCTCCTTCCTTTCCCCTTCAATCTTCCTTCCTTCCTTCCATCTCCATCTCCATCCCTTCCTTTTCAATCACTATCTCCTTCCTTCTTTCCTTCCCCTTCAATCTCCTTCCTTGTCCATCTCCTTCAATTCCCCTTCAATCTCCTTCCATCTCCATCTCCTTCGTTTGCTCTTCAATCTTCCTTCCTTCCTTTCCCCTTCAATCTTCTTTCCTTCCTTCCATCTCTATCTCCATCCCTTCCCCTTCAATCTCCTTTTCCTTCCTTTCTCCCTTCCTTCCATCCTTCCTTTCCCCTTCAATCTTCCATCCTTCCTTCCTTCCCCTTCAATCTCCTTCCATCTCCATCTCCATCCATTCCCCTTCAATTTCTTTCCCCTTCCTTCCTTCCTTTCCCCTTCAATCTCTCCATCCTTCCTTCCTTCCCCTTCAATCTCCTTCCTTGTCCATCTGCTTTATTTCCCCTTCAGTCTTCCTTACTTCCATCCATTTCCATCTCCGTCCCTTCCTTTTCAATCTCTCTCTCCTTCCTTCCTTCCTTCCTTCCTTCCTTCCTTCCTTCCTTCCTTCCTTCCTTCCTTCCTTCCTTCCCCGTCAATCTCCTTCCTTGTCCATCTGCTTCCTTTCCCCTTTAATCTCCTTCCTTCTCCATCTCCTTCTTTTCCCCTTCAATCTCCTTCCTTCTCCATCTCCTTCCTTTCCCCTTCAATCTTCCTTCCTTCCTTCCTTCCCCTTCAATCTCCTTCCTTGTCCATCTCCTTCAATTCCCCTTCAATCTCCTTCCTTCTCCGTCTCCTTCCTTTCCCCTTCAATCTTCCTTCATTTCTTCCATCTCCATCCCTTCCCTTTCAATCTCTCTCCTTCCTTCCTTCCTTCCCCTTCAATCTCCTTCCTTCTCCATCTCCTTCCTTTCCCCTTCAATCTTCCTTCCTTCCTTCCATCTCCATCTCCATTCCTTCCCCTTCAATCTCTCCTTCCTTCCTTCCTTCCTTCCTCCTTCAATCTCCTTCCTTGTCCATCTCCTTCCTTTCCCCTTCAATCTTCCTTCCTTCCTTCTCCATCTCCATTCCTTCCCCTTCAATCTCTCTCCTTCCTTCCTTCCTTCCTTCCTTCCTTCCCCCTTCAATCTCCTTCCTTGTCCATCTCCTTCCTTTCCCCTTCAATCTTCCTTCCTTCCTTCCTTCCCCTTCAATCTCCTTCCTTGTCCATCTCCTTCAATTCCCCTTCAATCTCCTTCCTTATCCGTCTCCTTCCTTTCCCCTTAAATCTTCCTTCATTTCTTCCATCTCCATCCTTTCCCTTTCAATCTCTCTCCTTCCTTCCTTCCTTCCCCTTCAATCTCCTTCCTTCTCCATCTCCTTCCTTTCCCCTTCAATCTTCCTTCCTTCCATCTCCATCACTTCCCCTTCAATCTCTCACTCCTTCCTTCCTTCCTTCCCCTTCAATCTCCTTCCTTGTCCATATCCTTCCTTTCCCTTCAATCTCCTTCCTTCTCCATCTCCTTCCTTTCCCCTTCAATCTTCCTTCCTTCCTTCCATCTCCATCTCCATCCCTTCCTTTTCAATCACTATCTCCTTCCTTCTTTCCTTCCCCTTCAATCTCCTTCCGTGTCCATCTCCTTCAATTCCCCTTCAATCTCCTTCCATCTCCATCTCCTTCGTTTGCTCTTCAATCTTCCTTCCTTCCTTTCCCCTTCAATCTTCTTTCCTTCCTTCCATCTCTATCTCCATCCCTTCCCCTTCAATCTCCTTTTCCTTCCTTTCTCCCTTCCTTCCATCCTTCCTTTCCCCTTCAATCTTCCATCCTTCCTTCCTTCCCCTTCAATCTCCTTCCATCTCCATCTCCATCCATTCCCCTTCAATTTCTTTCTCCTTCCTTCCTTCCTTTCCCCTTCAATCTCTCCATCCTTCCTTCCTTCCCCTTCAATCTCCTTCCTTGTCCATCTGCTTTATTTCCCCTTCAGTCTTCCTTACTTCCATCCATTTCCATCTCCGTCCCTTCCTTTTCAATCTCTCTCTCTCCTTCCTTCCTTCCTTCCTTCCTTCCTTCCTTCCTTCCTTCCTTCCCCGTCAATCTCCTTCCTTGTCCATCTGCTTCCTTTCCCCTTTAATCTCCTTCCTTCTCCATCTCCTTCTTTTCCCCTTCAATCTCCTTCCTTCTCCATCTCCTTCCTTTCCCCTTCAATCTTCCTTCCTTCCTTCCTTCCCCTTCAATCTCCTTCCTTGTCCATCTCCTTCAATTCCCCTTCAATCTCCTTCCTTCTCCGTCTCCTTCCTTTCCCCTTCAATCTTCCTTCATTTCTTCCATCTCCATCCCTTCCCTTTCAATCTCTCTCCTTCCTTCCTTCCTTCCCCTTCAATCTCCTTCCTTCTCCATCTCCTTCCTTTCCCCTTCAATCTTCCTTCCTTCCTTCCATCTCCATCTCCATTCCTTCCCCTTCAATCTCTCCTTCCTTCCTTCCTTCCTTCCCCATTCAATCTCCTTCCTTGTCCATCTCCTTCCTTTCCCCTTCAATCTTCCTTCCTTCCTTCCTTCCCCTTCAATCTCCTTCCTTGTCCATCTCCTTCAATTCCCCTTCAATCTCCTTCCTTCTCCGTCTCCTTCCTTTCCCCTTCAATCTTCCTTCATTTCTTCCATCTCCATCCCTTCCCTTTCAATCTCTCTCCTTCCTTCCTTCCTTCCCCTTCAATCTCCTTCCTTCTCCATCTCCTTCCTTTCCCCTTCAATCTTCCTTCCTTCCTTCCATCTCCATCTCCATTCCTTCCCCTTCAATCTCTCCTTCCTTCCTTCCTTCCTTCCTTCCTTCCCCCTTCAATCTCCTTCCTTGTCCATCTCCTTCCTTTCCCCTTCAATCTTCCTTCCTTCCTTCCTTACATCTCCATCTCCATCCCTTCCCCTTCAATCTTTCTCCTTCGTTCCTGCCTTCCTTCCTTCCTGCCTGCCTTCCTTCCTTCCTTCCCCTTCAATCTCCTTTCTTCTCCATCTCTTTTCTTGCCCCTTCAATCTTCCTTCCTTCTTTCCTTCCTTTCTCTTTCAATCTCCTTCATTCTCCATCTCCTTCCTTTCCCCTTCAATCTTCCTTCCTTCCATCTCCATCACTTCCCCTTCAATCTCTCTCTCCTTCCTTCCTTCCTTCCCCTTCAATCTCCTTCCTTGTCCATATCCTTCCTTTCCCTTCAATCTCCTTCCTTCTCCATCTCCTTCCTTTCCCCTTCAATCTTCCTTCCTTCCTTCCATCTCCATCTCCATCCCTTCCTTTTCAATCACTATCTCCTTCCTTCTTTCCTTCCCCTTCAATCTCCTTCCTTCTCCATCTCCATCCCTTCCCCTTCAATCTCTCTCTCCTTCCTTCTTTCCTTCCCCTTCAATCTCCTTCCTTCTCCATCTCCTTCCTTTCCCCTTCAATCTTCTTTCCTTCCTTCCATCTCTATCTCCATCCCTTCCCCTTCAATCTCCTTTTCCTTCCTTTCTCCCTTCCTTCCATCCTTCCTTTCCCCTTCAATCTTCCATCCTTCCTTCCTTCCCCTTCAATCTCCTTCCATCTCCATCTCCATCCATTCCCCTTCAATTTCTTTCTCCTTCCTTCCTTCCTTTCCCCTTCAATCTTCCATCCTTCCTTCCTTCCCCTTCAATCTCCTTCCTTGTCCATCTGCTTTATTTCCCCTTCAGTCTTCCTTACTTCCATCCATTTCCATCTCCGTCCCTTCCTTTTCAATCTCTCTCTCTCTCCTTCCTTCCTTCCTTCCTTCCTTCCTTCCCCGTCAATCTCCTTCCTTGTCCATCTGCTTCCTTTCCCCTTTAATCTCCTTCCTTCTCCATCTCCTTCTTTTCCCCTTCAATCTCCTTCCTTCTCCATCTCCTTCCTTTCCCCTTCAATCTTCCTTCCTTCCTTCCTTCCCCTTCAATCTCCTTCCTTGTCCATGTCCTTCAATTCCCCTTCAATCTCCTTCCTTCTCCGTCTCCTTCCTTTCCCCTTAAATCTTCCTTCATTTCTTCCATCTCCATCCTTTCCCTTTCAATCTCTCTCCTTCCTTCCTTCCTTCCCCTTCAATCTCCTTCCTTCTCCATCTCCTTCCTTTCCCCTTCAATCTTCCTTCCTTCCATCTCCATCACTTCCCCTTCAATCTCTCACTCCTTCCTTCCTTCCTTCCCCTTCAATCTCCTTCCTTGTCCATATCCTTCCTTTCCCTTCAATCTCCTTCCTTCTCCATCTCCTTCCTTTCCCCTTCAATCTTCCTTCCTTCCTTCCATCTCCATCTCCATCCCTTCCTTTTCAATCACTATCTCCTTCCTTCTTTCCTTCCCCTTCAATCTCCTTCCTTGTCCATCTCCTTCAATTCCCCTTCAATCTCCTTCCATCTCCATCTCCTTCGTTTGCTCTTCAATCTTCCTTCCTTCCTTTCCCCTTCAATCTTCTTTCCTTCCTTCCATCTCTATCTCCATCCCTTCCCCTTCAATCTCCTTTTCCTTCCTTTCTCCCTTCCTTCCATCCTTCCTTTCCCCTTCAATCTTCCATCCTTCCTTCCTTCCCCTTCAATCTCCTTCCATCTCCATCTCCATCCATTCCCCTTCAATTTCTTTCTCCTTCCTTCCTTCCTTTCCCCTTCAATCTCTCCATCCTTCCTTCCTTCCCCTTCAATCTCCTTCCTTGTCCATCTGCTTTATTTCCCCTTCAGTCTTCCTTACTTCCATCCATTTCCATCTCCGTCCCTTCCTTTTCAATCTCTCTCTCCTTCCTTCCTTCCTTCCTTCCTTCCTTCCTTCCTTCCTTCCTTCCTTCCTTCCCCGTCAATCTCCTTCCTTCTCCATCTCCTTCCTTTCCCCTTCAATCTTCCTTCCTTCCTTCCTTCCCCTTCAATCTCCTTCCTTGTCCATCTCCTTCAATTCCCCTTCAATCTCCTTCCTTCTCCGTCTCCTTCCTTTCCCCTTCAATCTTCCTTCATTTCTTCCATCTCCATCCCTTCCCTTTCAATCTCTCTCCTTCCTTCCTTCCTTCCCCTTCAATCTCCTTCCTTCTCCATCTCCTTCCTTTCCCCTTCAATCTTCCTTCCTTCCTTCCATCTCCATCTCCATTCCTTCCCCTTCAATCTCTCCTTCCTTCCTTCCTTCCTTCCTCCTTCAATCTCCTTCCTTGTCCATCTCCTTCCTTTCCCCTTCAATCTTCCTTCCTTCCTTCTCCATCTCCATTCCTTCCCCTTCAATCTCTCTCCTTCCTTCCTTCCTTCCTTCCTTCCTTCCCCCTTCAATCTCCTTCCTTGTCCATCTCCTTCCTTTCCCCTTCAATCTTCCTTCCTTCCTTCCTTCCCCTTCAATCTCCTTCCTTGTCCATCTCCTTCAATTCCCCTTCAATCTCCTTCCTTATCCGTCTCCTTCCTTTCCCCTTAAATCTTCCTTCATTTCTTCCATCTCCATCCTTTCCCTTTCAATCTCTCTCCTTCCTTCCTTCCTTCCCCTTCAATCTCCTTCCTTCTCCATCTCCTTCCTTTCCCCTTCAATCTTCCTTCCTTCCATCTCCATCACTTCCCCTTCAATCTCTCACTCCTTCCTTCCTTCCTTCCCCTTCAATCTCCTTCCTTGTCCATATCCTTCCTTTCCCTTCAATCTCCTTCCTTCTCCATCTCCTTCCTTTCCCCTTCAATCTTCCTTCCTTCCTTCCATCTCCATCTCCATCCCTTCCTTTTCAATCACTATCTCCTTCCTTCTTTCCTTCCCCTTCAATCTCCTTCCTTGTCCATCTCCTTCAATTCCCCTTCAATCTCCTTCCATCTCCATCTCCTTCGTTTGCTCTTCAATCTTCCTTCCTTCCTTTCCCCTTCAATCTTCTTTCCTTCCTTCCATCTCTATCTCCATCCCTTCCCCTTCAATCTCCTTTTCCTTCCTTTCTCCCTTCCTTCCATCCTTCCTTTCCCCTTCAATCTTCCATCCTTCCTTCCTTCCCCTTCAATCTCCTTCCATCTCCATCCATTCCCCTTCAATTTCTTTCTCCTTCCTTCCTTCCTTTCCCCTTCAATCTCTCCATCCTTCCTTCCTTCCCCTTCAATCTCCTTCCTTGTCCATCTGCTTTATTTCCCCTTCAGTCTTCCTTACTTCCATCCATTTCCATCTCCGTCCCTTCCTTTTCAATCTCTCTCTCCTTCCTTCCTTCCTTCCTTCCTTCCTTCGTTCCTTCCTTCCTTCCCCGTCAATCTCCTTCCTTGTCCATCTGCTTCCTTTCCCCTTTAATCTCCTTCCTTCTCCATCTCCTTCTTTTCCCCTTCAATCTCCTTCCTTCTCCATCTCCTTCCTTTCCCCTTCAATCTTCCTTCCTTCCTTCCTTCCCCTTCAATCTCCTTCCTTGTCCATCTCCTTCAATTCCCCTTCAATCTCCTTCCTTCTCCGTCTCCTTCCTTTCCCCTTCAATCTTCCTTCATTTCTTCCATCTCCATCCCTTCCCTTTCAATCTCTCTCCTTCCTTCCTTCCTTCCCCTTCAATCTCCTTCCTTCTCCATCTCCTTCCTTTCCCCTTCAATCTTCCTTCCATCTCCATCTCCATCTCCATCTCCATTCCTTCCCCTTCAATCTCTCCTTCCTTCCTTCCTTCCTTCCCCCTTCAATCTCCTTCCTTGTCCATCTCCTTCCTTTCCCCTTCAATCTTCCTTCCTTCCTTCCTTCCCCTTCAATCTCCTTCCTTGTCCATCTCCTTCAATTCCCCTTCAATCTCCTTCCTTCTCCGTCTCCTTCCTTTCCCCTTCAATCTTCCTTCATTTCTTCCATCTCCATCCCTTCCCTTTCAATCTCTCTCCTTCCTTCCTTCCTTCCCCTTCAATCTCCTTCCTTCTCCATCTCCTTCCTTTCCCCTTCAATCTTCCTTCCTTCCTTCCATCTCCATCTCCATTCCTTCCCCTTCAATCTCTCCTTCCTTCCTTCCTTCCTTCCTTCCCCCTTCAATCTCCTTCCTTGTCCATCTCCTTCCTTTCCCCTTCAATCTTCCTTCCTTCCTTCCTTACATCTCCATCTCCATCCCTTCCCCTTCAATCTTTCTCCTTCGTTCCTGCCTTCCTTCCTTCCTGCCTGCCTTCCTTCCTTCCTTCCCCTTCAATCTCCTTTCTTCTCCATCTCTTTTCTTGCCCCTTCAATCTTCCTTCCTTCTTTCCTTCCTTTCTCTTTCAATCTCCTTCATTCTCCATCTCCTTCCTTTCCCCTTCAATCTTCCTTCCTTCCATCTCCATCACTTCCCCTTCAATCTCTCTCTCCTTCCTTCCTTCCTTCCCCTTCAATCTCCTTCCTTGTCCATATCCTTCCTTTCCCTTCAATCTCCTTCCTTCTCCATCTCCTTCCTTTCCCCTTCAATCTTCCTTCCTTCCTTCCATCTCCATCTCCATCCCTTCCTTTTCAATCACTATCTCCTTCCTTCTTTCCTTCCCCTTCAATCTCCTTCCTTCTCCATCTCCATCCCTTCCCCTTCAATCTCTCTCTCCTTCCTTCTTTCCTTCCCCTTCAATCTCCTTCCTTCTCCATCTCCTTCCTTTCCCCTTCAATCTTCTATCCTTCCTTCCATCTCTATCTCCATCCCTTCCCCTTCAATCTCCTTTTCCTTCCTTTCTCCCTTCCTTCCATCCTTCCTTTCCCCTTCAATCTTCCATCCTTCCTTCCTTCCCCTTCAATCTCCTTCCATCTCCATCTCCATCCATTCCCCTTCAATTTCTTTCTCCTTCCTTCCTTCCTTTCCCCTTCAATCTTCCATCCTTCCTTCCTTCCCCTTCAATCTCCTTCCTTGTCCATCTGCTTTATTTCCCCTTCAGTCTTCCTTACTTCCATCCATTTCCATCTCCGTCCCTTCCTTTTCAATCTCTCTCTCTCTCCTTCCTTCCTTCCTTCCTTCCTTCCTTCCTTCCTTCCCCTTCAATCTCCTTCCTTCTCCATCTCCTTCCTTTCCCCTTCAATCTTCCTTCCTTCCTTCCTTCCCCTTCAATCTCCTTCCTTGTCCATCTCCTTCAATTCCCCTTCAATCTCCTTCCTTCTCCGTCTCCTTCCTTTCCCCTTCAATCTTCCTTCATTTCTTCCATCTCCATCCCTTCCCTTTCAATCTCTCTCCTTCCTTCCTTCCTTCCCCTTCAATCTCCTTCCTTCTCCATCTCCTTCCTTTCCCCTTCAATCTTCCTTCCTTCCTTCCATCTCCATCTCCATTCCTTCCCCTTCAATCTCTCCTTCCTTCCTTCCTTCCTTCCTCCTTCAATCTCCTTCCTTGTCCATCTCCTTCCTTTCCCCTTCAATCTTCCTTCCTTCCTTCTCCATCTCCATTCCTTCCCCTTCAATCTCTCTCCTTCCTTCCTTCCTTCCTTCCTTCCTTCCTTCCCCCTTCAATCTCCTTCCTTGTCCATCTCCTTCCTTTCCCCTTCAATCTTCCTTCCTTCCTTCCTTCCCCTTCAATCTCCTTCCTTGTCCATCTCCTTCAATTCCCCTTCAATCTCCTTCCTTATCCGTCTCCTTCCTTTCCCCTTAAATCTTCCTTCATTTCTTCCATCTCCATCCTTTCCCTTTCAATCTCTCTCCTTCCTTCCTTCCTTCCCCTTCAATCTCCTTCCTTCTCCATCTCCTTCCTTTCCCCTTCAATCTTCCTTCCTTCCATCTCCATCACTTCCCCTTCAATCTCTCACTCCTTCCTTCCTTCCTTCCCCTTCAATCTCCTTCCTTGTCCATATCCTTCCTTTCCCTTCAATCTCCTTCCTTCTCCATCTCCTTCCTTTCCCCTTCAATCTTCCTTCCTTCCTTCCATCTCCATCTCCATCCCTTCCTTTTCAATCACTATCTCCTTCCTTCTTTCCTTCCCCTTCAATCTCCTTCCTTGTCCATCTCCTTCAATTCCCCTTCAATCTCCTTCCATCTCCATCTCCTTCGTTTGCTCTTCAATCTTCCTTCCTTCCTTTCCCCTTCAATCTTCTTTCCTTCCTTCCATCTCTATCTCCATCCCTTCCCCTTCAATCTCCTTTTCCTTCCTTTCTCCCTTCCTTCCATCCTTCCTTTCCCCTTCAATCTTCCATCCTTCCTTCCTTCCCCTTCAATCTCCTTCCATCTCCATCTCCATCCATTCCCCTTCAATTTCTTTCTCCTTCCTTCCTTCCTTTCCCCTTCAATCTCTCCATCCTTCCTTCCTTCCCCTTCAATCTCCTTCCTTGTCCATCTGCTTTATTTCCCCTTCAGTCTTCCTTACTTCCATCCATTTCCATCTCCGTCCCTTCCTTTTCAATCTCTCTCTCTCTCCTTCCTTCCTTCCTTCCTTCCTTCCTTCCTTCCTTCCTTCCTTCCCCGTCAATCTCCTTCCTTGTCCATCTGCTTCCTTTCCCCTTTAATCTCCTTCCTTCTCCATCTCCTTCTTTTCCCCTTCAATCTCCTTCCTTCTCCATCTCCTTCCTTTCCCCTTCAATCTTCCTTCCTTCCTTCCTTCCCCTTCAATCTCCTTCCTTGTCCATATCCTTCAATTCCCCTTCAATCTCCTTCCTTCTCCGTCTCCTTCCTTTCCCCTTAAATCTTCCTTCATTTCTTCCATCTCCATCCTTTCCCTTTCAATCTCTCTCCTTCCTTCCTTCCTTCCCCTTCAATCTCCTTCCTTCTCCATCTCCTTCCTTTCCCCTTCAATCTTCCTTCCTTCCATCTCCATCACTTCCCCTTCAATCTCTCACTCCTTCCTTCCTTCCTTCCCCTTCAATCTCCTTCCTTGTCCATATCCTTCCTTTCCCTTCAATCTCCTTCCTTCTCCATCTCCTTCCTTTCCCCTTCAATCTTCCTTCCTTCCTTCCATCTCCATCTCCATCCCTTCCTTTTCAATCACTATCTCCTTCCTTCTTTCCTTCCCCTTCAATCTCCTTCCTTGTCCATCTCCTTCAATTCCCCTTCAATCTCCTTCCATCTCCATCTCCTTCGTTTGCTCTTCAATCTTCCTTCCTTCCTTTCCCCTTCAATCTTCTTTCCTTCCTTCCATCTCTATCTCCATCCCTTCCCCTTCAATCTCCTTTTCCTTCCTTTCTCCCTTCCTTCCATCCTTCCTTTCCCCTTCAATCTTCCATCCTTCCTTCCTTCCCCTTCAATCTCCTTCCATCTCCATCTCCATCCATTCCCCTTCAATTTCTTTCTCCTTCCTTCCTTCCTTTCCCCTTCAATCTCTCCATCCTTCCTTCCTTCCCCTTCAATCTCCTTCCTTGTCCATCTGCTTTATTTCCCCTTCAGTCTTCCTTACTTCCATCCATTTCCATCTCCGTCCCTTCCTTTTCAATCTCTCTCTCCTTCCTTCCTTCCTTCCTTCCTTCCTTCCTTCCTTCCTTCCTTCCTTCCCCGTCAATCTCCTTCCTTGTCCATCTGCTTCCTTTCCCCTTTAATCTCCTTCCTTCTCCATCTCCTTCTTTTCCCCTTCAATCTCCTTCCTTCTCCATCTCCTTCCTTTCCCCTTCAATCTTCCTTCCTTCCTTCCTTCCCCTTCAATCTCCTTCCTTGTCCATCTCCTTCAATTCCCCTTCAATCTCCTTCCTTCTCCGTCTCCTTCCTTTCCCCTTCAATCTTCCTTCATTTCTTCCATCTCCATCCCTTCCCTTTCAATCTCTCTCCTTCCTTCCTTCCTTCCCCTTCAATCTCCTTCCTTCTCCATCTCCTTCCTTTCCCCTTCAATCTTCCTTCCTTCCTTCCATCTCCATCTCCATTCCTTCCCCTTCAATCTCTCCTTCCTTCCTTCCTTCCTTCCTCCTTCAATCTCCTTCCTTGTCCATCTCCTTCCTTTCCCCTTCAATCTTCCTTCCTTCCTTCTCCATCTCCATTCCTTCCCCTTCAATCTCTCTCCTTCCTTCCTTCCTTCCTTCCTTCCTTCCTTCCCCTTCAATCTCCTTCCTTGTCCATCTCCTTCAATTCCCCTTCAATCTCCTTCCATCTCCATCTCCTTCGTTTGCTCTTCAATCTTCCTTCCTTCCTTTCCCCTTCAATCTTCTTTCCTTCCTTCCATCTCTATCTCCATCCCTTCCCCTTCAATCTCCTTTTCCTTCCTTTCTCCCTTCCTTCCATCCTTCCTTTCCCCTTCAATCTTCCATCCTTCCTTCCTTCCCCTTCAATCTCCTTCCATCTCCATCTCCATCCATTCCCCTTCAATTTCTTTCTCCTTCCTTCCTTCCTTTCCCCTTCAATCTCTCCATCCTTCCTTCCTTCCCCTTCAATCTCCTTCCTTGTCCATCTGCTTTATTTCCCCTTCAGTCTTCCTTACTTCCATCCATTTCCATCTCCGTCCCTTCCTTTTCAATCTCTCTCTCTCTCCTTCCTTCCTTCCTTCCTTCCTTCCTTCCTTCCTTCCTTCCTTCCTTCCTTCCTTCCTTCCTTCCCCGTCAATCTCCTTCCTTGTCCATCTGCTTCCTTTCCCCTTTAATCTCCTTCCTTCTCCATCTCCTTCTTTTCCCCTTCAATCTCCTTCCTTCTCCATCTCCTTCCTTTCCCCTTCAATCTTCCTTCCTTCCTTCCTTCCCCTTCAATCTCCTTCCTTGTCCATATCCTTCAATTCCCCTTCAATCTCCTTCCTTCTCCGTCTCCTTCCTTTCCCCTTAAATCTTCCTTCATTTCTTCCATCTCCATCCTTTCCCTTTCAATCTCTCTCCTTCCTTCCTTCCCCTTCAATCTCCTTCCTTCTCCATCTCCTTCCTTTCCCCTTCAATCTTCCTTCCTTCCATCTCCATCACTTCCCCTTCAATCTCTCACTCCTTCCTTCCTTCCTTCCCCTTCAATCTCCTTCCTTGTCCATATCCTTCCTTTCCCTTCAATCTCCTTCCTTCTCCATCTCCTTCCTTTCCCCTTCAATCTTCCTTCCTTCCTTCCATCTCCATCTCCATCCCTTCCTTTTCAATCACTATCTCCTTCCTTCTTTCCTTCCCCTTCAATCTCCTTCCTTGTCCATCTCCTTCAATTCCCCTTCAATCTCCTTCCATCTCCATCTCCTTCGTTTGCTCTTCAATCTTCCTTCCTTCCTTTCCCCTTCAATCTTCTTTCCTTCCTTCCATCTCTATCTCCATCCCTTCCCCTTCAATCTCCTTTTCCTTCCTTTCTCCCTTCCTTCCATCCTTCCTTTCCCCTTCAATCTTCCATCCTTCCTTCCTTCCCCTTCAATCTCCTTCCATCTCCATCTCCATCCATTCCCCTTCAATTTCTTTCTCCTTCCTTCCTTCCTTTCCCCTTCAATCTCTCCATCCTTCCTTCCTTCCCCTTCAATCTCCTTCCTTGTCCATCTGCTTTATTTCCCCTTCAGTCTTCCTTACTTCCATCCATTTCCATCTCCGTCCCTTCCTTTTCAATCTCTCTCTCCTTCCTTCCTTCCTTCCTTCCTTCCTTCCTTCCTTCCCCGTCAATCTCCTTCCTTGTCCATCTGCTTCCTTTCCCCTTTAATCTCCTTCCTTCTCCATCTCCTTCTTTTCCCCTTCAATCTCCTTCCTTCTCCATCTCCTTCCTTTCCCCTTCAATCTTCCTTCCTTCCTTCCTTCCCCTTCAATCTCCTTCCTTGTCCATCTCCTTCAATTCCCCTTCAATCTCCTTCCTTCTCCGTCTCCTTCCTTTCCCCTTCAATCTTCCTTCATTTCTTCCATCTCCATCCCTTCCCTTTCAATCTCTCTCCTTCCTTCCTTCCTTCCCCTTCAATCTCCTTCCTTCTCCATCTCCTTCCTTTCCCCTTCAATCTTCCTTCCTTCCTTCCATCTCCATCTCCATTCCTTCCCCTTCAATCTCTCCTTCCTTCCTTCCTTCCTTCCTCCTTCAATCTCCTTCCTTGTCCATCTCCTTCCTTTCCCCTTCAATCTTCCTTCCTTCCTTCTCCATCTCCATTCCTTCCCCTTCAATCTCTCTCCTTCCTTCCTTCCTTCCTTCCTTCCTTCCCCCTTCAATCTCCTTCCTTGTCCATCTCCTTCCTTTCCCCTTCAATCTTCCTTCCTTCCTTCCTTCCCCTTCAATCTCCTTCCTTGTCCATCTCCTTCAATTCCCCTTCAATCTCCTTCCTTATCCGTCTCCTTCCTTTCCCCTTAAATCTTCCTTCATTTCTTCCATCTCCATCCTTTCCCTTTCAATCTCTCTCCTTCCTTCCTTCCTTCCCCTTCAATCTCCTTCCTTCTCCATCTCCTTCCTTTCCCCTTCAATCTTCCTTCCTTCCATCTCCATCACTTCCCCTTCAATCTCTCACTCCTTCCTTCCTTCCTTCCCCTTCAATCTCCTTCCTTGTCCATATCCTTCCTTTCCCTTCAATCTCCTTCCTTCTCCATCTCCTTCCTTTCCCCTTCAATCTTCCTTCCTTCCTTCCATCTCCATCTCCATCCCTTCCTTTTCAATCACTATCTCCTTCCTTCTTTCCTTCCCCTTCAATCTCCTTCCTTGTCCATCTCCTTCAATTCCCCTTCAATCTCCTTCCATCTCCATCTCCTTCGTTTGCTCTTCAATCTTCCTTCCTTCCTTTCCCCTTCAATCTTCTTTCCTTCCTTCCATCTCTATCTCCATCCCTTCCCCTTCAATCTCCTTTTCCTTCCTTTCTCCCTTCCTTCCATCCTTCCTTTCCCCTTCAATCTTCCATCCTTCCTTCCTTCCCCTTCAATCTCCTTCCATCTCCATCTCCATCCATTCCCCTTCAATTTCTTTCTCCTTCCTTCCTTCCTTTCCCCTTCAATCTCTCCATCCTTCCTTCCTTCCCCTTCAATCTCCTTCCTTGTCCATCTGCTTTATTTCCCCTTCAGTCTTCCTTACTTCCATCCATTTCCATCTCCGTCCCTTCCTTTTCAATCTCTCTCTCCTTCCTTCCTTCCTTCCTTCCTTCCTTCCTTCCTTCCTTCCTTCCCCGTCAATCTCCTTCCTTGTCCATCTGCTTCCTTTCCCCTTTAATCTCCTTCCTTCTCCATCTCCTTCTTTTCCCCTTCAATCTCCTTCCTTCTCCATCTCCTTCCTTTCCCCTTCAATCTTCCTTCCTTCCTTCCTTCCCCTTCAATCTCCTTCCTTGTCCATCTCCTTCAATTCCCCTTCAATCTCCTTCCTTCTCCGTCTCCTTCCTTTCCCCTTCAATCTTCCTTCATTTCTTCCATCTCCATCCCTTCCCTTTCAATCTCTCTCCTTCCTTCCTTCCTTCCCCTTCAATCTCCTTCCTTCTCCATCTCCTTCCTTTCCCCTTCAATCTTCCTTCCTTCCTTCCATCTCCATCTCCATTCCTTCCCCTTCAATCTCTCCTTCCTTCCTTCCTTCCTTCCTTCCCCCTTCAATCTCCTTCCTTGTCCATCTCCTTCCTTTCCCCTTCAATCTTCCTTCCTTCCTTCCTTACATCTCCATCTCCATCCCTTCCCCTTCAATCTTTCTCCTTCGTTCCTGCCTTCCTTCCTTCCTGCCTGCCTTCCTTCCTTCCTTCCCCTTCAATCTCCTTTCTTCTCCATCTCTTTTCTTGCCCCTTCAATCTTCCTTCCTTCTTTCCTTCCTTTCTCTTTCAATCTCCTTCATTCTCCATCTCCTTCCTTTCCCCTTCAATCTTCCTTCCTTCCATCTCCATCACTTCCCCTTCAATCTCTCTCTCCTTCCTTCCTTCCTTCCCCTTCAATCTCCTTCCTTGTCCATATCCTTCCTTTCCCTTCAATCTCCTTCCTTCTCCATCTCCTTCCTTTCCCCTTCAATCTTCCTTCCTTCCTTCCATCTCCATCTCCATCCCTTCCTTTTCAATCACTATCTCCTTCCTTCTTTCCTTCCCCTTCAATCTCCTTCCTTCTCCATCTCCATCCCTTCCCCTTCAATCTCTCTCTCCTTCCTTCTTTCCTTCCCCTTCAATCTCCTTCCTTCTCCATCTCCTTCCTTTCCCCTTCAATCTTCTTTCCTTCCTTCCATCTCTATCTCCATCCCTTCCCCTTCAATCTCCTTTTCCTTCCTTTCTCCTTTCCTTCCATCCTTCCTTTCCCCTTCAATCTTCCATCCTTCCTTCCTTCCCCTTCAATCTCCTTCCATCTCCATCTCCATCCATTCCCCTTCAATTTCTTTCTCCTTCCTTCCTTCCTTTCCCCTTCAATCTTCCATCCTTCCTTCCTTCCCCTTCAATCTCCTTCCTTGTCCATCTGCTTTATTTCCCCTTCAGTCTTCCTTACTTCCATCCATTTCCATCTCCGTCCCTTCCTTTTCAATCTCTCTCTCTCTCCTTCCTTCCTTCCTTCCTTCCTTCCTTCCTTCCTTCCTTCCTTCCTTCCTTCCTTCCTTCCTTCCTTCCTTCCCCGTCAATCTCCTTCCTTGTCCATCTGCTTCCTTTCCCCTTTAATCTCCTTCCTTCTCCATCTCCTTCTTTTCCCCTTCAATCTCCTTCCTTCTCCATCTCCTTCCTTTCCCCTTCAATCTTCCTTCCTTCCTTCCTTCCCCTTCAATCTCCTTCCTTGTCCATCTCCTTCAATTCCCCTTCAATCTCCTTCCTTCTCCGTCTCCTTCCTTTCCCCTTCAATCTTCCTTCATTTCTTCCATCTCCATCCCTTCCCTTTCAATCTCTCTCCTTCCTTCCTTCCTTCCCCTTCAATCTCCTTCCTTCTCCATCTCCTTCCTTTCCCCTTCAATCTTCCTTCCTTCCTTCCATCTCCATCTCCATTCCTTCCCCTTCAATCTCTCCTTCCTTCCTTCCTTCCTTCCTCCTTCAATCTCCTTCCTTGTCCATCTCCTTCCTTTCCCCTTCAATCTTCCTTCCTTCCTTCTCCATCTCCATTCCTTCCCCTTCAATCTCTCTCCTTCCTTCCTTCCTTCCTTCCTTCCTTCCCCCTTCAATCTCCTTCCTTGTCCATCTCCTTCCTTTCCCCTTCAATCTTCCTTCCTTCCTTCCTTCCCCTTCAATCTCCTTCCTTGTCCATCTCCTTCAATTCCCCTTCAATCTCCTTCCTTCTCCGTCTCCTTCCTTTCCCCTTAAATCTTCCTTCATTTCTTCCATCTCCATCCTTTCCCTTTCAATCTCTCTCCTTCCTTCCTTCCTTCCCCTTCAATCTCCTTCCTTGTCCATATCCTTCCTTTCCCTTCAATCTCCTTCCTTCTCCATCTCCTTCCTTTCCCCTTCAATCTTCCTTCCTTCCTTCCATCTCCATCTCCATCCCTTCCTTTTCAATCACTATCTCCTTCCTTCTTTCCTTCCCCTTCAATCTCCTTCCTTGTCCATCTCCTTCAATTCCCCTTCAATCTCCTTCCATCTCCATCTCCTTCGTTTGCTCTTCAATCTTCCTTCCTTCCTTTCCCCTTCAATCTTCTTTCATTCCTTCCATCTCTATCTCCATCCCTTCCCCTTCAATCTCCTTTTCCTTCCTTTCTCCCTTCCTTCCATCCTTCCTTTCCCCTTCAATCTTCCATCCTTCCTTCCTTCCCCTTCAATCTCCTTCCATCTCCATCTCCATCTATTCCCCTTCAATTTCTTTCTCCTTCCTTCCTTCCTTTCCCCTTCAATCTCTCCATCCTTCCTTCCTTCCCCTTCAATCTCCTTCCTTGTCCATCTGCTTTATTTCCCCTTCAGTCTTCCTTCCTTCCATCCATTTCCATCTCCGTCCCTTCCTTTTCAATCTCTCTCTCCTTCCTTCCTTCCTTCCTTCCTTCCTTCCTTCCTTCCTTCCTTCCTTCCTTCCCCGTCAATCTCCTTCCTTGTCCATCTGCTTCCTTTCCCCTTTAATCTCCTTCCTTCTCCATCTCCTTCTTTTCCCCTTCAATCTCCTTCCTTCTCCATCTCCTTCCTTTCCCCTTCAATCTTCCTTCCTTCCTTCCTTCCCCTTCAATCTCCTTCCTTGTCCATCTCCTTCAATTCCCCTTCAATCTCCTTCCTTCTCCGTCTCCTTCCTTTCCCCTTAAATCTTCCTTCATTTCTTCCATCTCCATCCTTTCCCTTTCAATCTCTCTCCTTCCTTCCTTCCTTCCCCTTCAATCTCCTTCCTTCTCCATCTCCTTCCTTTCCCCTTCAATCTTCCTTCCTTCCATCTCCATCACTTCCCCTTCAATCTCTCACTCCTTCCTTCCTTCCTTCCCCTTCAATCTCCTTCCTTGTCCATATCCTTCCTTTCCCTTCAATCTCCTTCCTTCTCCATCTCCTTCCTTTCCCCTTCAATCTTCCTTCCTTCCTTCCATCTCCATCTCCATCCCTTCCTTTTCAATCACTATCTCCTTCCTTCTTTCCTTCCCCTTCAATCTCCTTCCTTGTCCATCTCCTTCAATTCCCCTTCAATCTCCTTCCATCTCCATCTCCTTCGTTTGCTCTTCAATCTTCCTTCCTTCCTTTCCCCTTCAATCTTCTTTCCTTCCTTCCATCTCTATCTCCATCCCTTCCCCTTCAATCTCCTTTTCCTTCCTTTCTCCCTTCCTTCCATCCTTCCTTTCCCCTTCAATCTTCCATCCTTCCTTCCTTCCCCTTCAATCTCCTTCCATCTCCATCTCCATCTATTCCCCTTCAATTTCTTTCTCCTTCCTTCCTTCCTTTCCCCTTCAATCTCTCCATCCTTCCTTCCTTCCCCTTCAATCTCCTTCCTTGTCCATCTGCTTTATTTCCCCTTCAGTCTTCCTTCCTTCCATCCATTTCCATCTCCGTCCCTTCCTTTTCAATCTCTCTCTCCTTCCTTCCTTCCTTCCTTCCTTCCTTCCTTCCTTCCTTCCTTCCTTCCTTCCTTCCCCGTCAATCTCCTTCCTTGTCCATCTGCTTCCTTTCACCTTTAATCTCCTTCCTTCTCCATCTCCTTCTTTTCCCCTTCAATCTCCTTCCTTCTCCATCTCCTTCCTTTCCCCTTCAATCTTCCTTCCTTCCTTCCTTCCCCTTCAATCTCCTTCCTTGTCCATCTCCTTCAATTCCCCTTCAATCTCCTTCCTTCTCCGTCTCCTTCCTTTCCCCTTAAATCTTCCTTCATTTCTTCCATCTCCATCCTTTCCCTTTCAATCTCTCTCCTTCCTTCCTTCCTTCCCCTTCAATCTCCTTCCTTCTCCATCTCCTTCCTTTCCCCTTCAATCTTCCTTCCTTCCATCTCCATCACTTCCCCTTCAATCTCTCACTCCTTCCTTCCTTCCTTCCTTTTCAATCTCCTTCCTTGTCCATATCCTTCCTTTCCCTTCAATCTCCTTCCTTCTCCATCTCCTTCCTTTCCCCTTCAATCTTCCTTCCTTCCTTCCATCTCCATCTCCATCCCTTCCTTTTCAATCACTATCTCCTTCCTTCTTTCCTTCCCCTTCAATCTCCTTCCTTGTCCATCTCCTTCAATTCCCCTTCAATCTCCTTCCATCTCCATCTCCTTCGTTTGCTCTTCAATCTTCCTTCCTTCCTTTCCCCTTCAATCTTCTTTCCTTCCTTCCATCTCTATCTCCATCCCTTCCCCTTCAATCTCCTTTTCCTTCCTTTCTCCCTTCCTTCCATCCTTCCTTTCCCCTTCAATCTTCCATCCTTCCTTCCTTCCCCTTCAATCTCCTTCCATCTCCATCTCCATCCATTCCCCTTCAATTTCTTTCTCCTTCCTTCCTTCCTTTCCCCTTCAATCTTCCATCATTCCTTCCTTCCCCTTCAATCTCCTTCCTTGTCCATCTGCTTTATTTCCCCTTCAGTCTTCCTTCCTTCCATCCATTTCCATCTCCGTCCCTTCCTTTTCAATCTCTCTCTCCTTCCTTCCTTCCTTCCTTCCTTCCTTCCTTCCGCGTCAATCTCCTTCCTTGTCCATCTGCTTCCTTTCCCCTTTAATCTCCTTCCTTCTCCATCTCCTTCTTTTCCCCTTCAATCTCCTTCCTTCTCCATCTCCTTCCTTTCCCCTTCAATCTTCCTTCCTTCCTTCCTTCCCCTTCAATCTCCTTCCTTGTCCATCTCCTTCAATTCCCCTTCAATCTCCTTCCTTCTCCGTCTCTTTCCTTTCCCCTTCAATCTTCCTTCATTTCTTCCATCTCCATCCCTTCCCTTTCAATCTCTCTCCTTCCTTCCTTCCTTCCTCCTTCAATCTCCTTCCTTGTCCATCTCCTTCCTTTCCCCTTCAATCTTCCTTCCTTCCTTCTCCATCTCCATTCCTTCCCCTTCAATCTCTCTCCTTCCTTCCTTCCTTCCTTCCTTCCTTCCTTCCTTCCCCCTTCAATCTCCTTCCTTGTCCATCTCCTTCCTTTCCCCTTCAATCTTCCTTCCTTCCTTCCTTCCCCTTCAATCTCCTTCCTTGTCCATCTCCTTCAATTCCCCTTCAATCTCCTTCCTTCTCCGTCTCCTTCCTTTCCCCTTAAATCTTCCTTCATTTCTTCCATCTCCATCCTTTCCCTTTCAATCTCTCTCCTTCCTTCCTTCCTTCCTTCCCCTTCAATCTCCTTCCTTCTCCATCTCCTTCCTTTCCCCTTCAATCTTCCTTCCTTCCATCTCCATCACTTCCCCTTCAATCTCTCACTCCTTCCTTCCCCTTCAATCTCCTTCCTTGTCCATATCCTTCCTTTCCCTTCAATCTCCTTCCTTCTCCATCTCCTTCCTTTCCCCTTCAATCTTCCTTCCTTCCTTCCATCTCCATCTCCATCCCTTCCTTTTCAATCACTATCTCCTTCCTTCTTTCCTTCCCCTTCAATCTCCTTCCTTGTCCATCTCCTTCAATTCCCCTTCAATCTCCTTCCATCTCCATCTCCTTCGTTTGCTCTTCAATCTTCCTTCCTTCCTTTCCCCTTCAATCTTCTTTCCTTCCTTTCTCCCTTCCTTCCATCCTTTCCCCTTCAATCTTCCATCCTTCCTTCCTTCCCCTTCAATCTCCTTCCATCTCCATCTCCATCCATTCCCCTTCAATTTCTTTCTCCTTCCTTCCTTCCTTTCCCCTTCAATCTTCCATCATTCCTTCCTTCCCCTTCAATCTCCTTCCTTGTCCATCTGCTTTATTTCCCCTTCAATCTTCCTTCCTTCCTTCCTTACATCTCCATCTCCATCCCTTCCCCTTCAATCTTTCTCCTTCCTTCCTGCCTTCCTTCCTTCCTGCCTGCCTTCCTTCCTTCCTTCCCCTTCAATCTCCTTCCTTCTCCATCTCCTTCCTTTCCCCTTCAATCTTCCTTCCTTCTCCATCTCCTTCCTTTCCCCTTCAATCTTCCTTCCTTCCTTCCTTCCTTACATCTCCATCTCCATCCCTTCCCCTTCAATCTTTCTCCTTCCTTCCTGCCTTCCTTCCTTCCTGCCTGCCTTCCTTCCTTCCTTCCCCTTCAATCTCCTTTCTTCTCCATCTCCTTTCTTGCCCCTTCAATCTTCCTTCCTTCTTTCCTTCCTTTCTCTTTCAATCTCCTTCATTCTCCATCTCCTTCCTTTCCCCTTCAATCTTCCTTCCTTCTATCTCCATCACTTCCCCTTCAATCTCTCTCTCCTTCCTTCCTTCCTTCCCCTTCAATCTCCTTCCTTGTCCATATCCTTCCTTTCCCTTCAATCTCCTTCCTTCTCCATCTCCTTCCTTTCCCCTTCAATCTTCCTTCCTTCCTTCCATCTCCATCTCCATCCCTTCCTTTTCAATCACTATCTCCTTCCTTCTTTCCTTCCCCTTCAATCTCCTTCCTTCTCCATCTCCATCCCTTCCCCTTCAATCTCTCTCTCCTTCCTTCCTTCTTTCCCCTTCAATCTCCTTCCTTCTCCATCTCCTTCCTTTCCCCTTCAATCTTCTTTCCTTCCTTCCATCTCTATCTCCATCCCTTCCCCTTCAATCTCCTTTTCCTTCCTTTCTCCCTTCCTTCCATCCTTCCTTTCCCCTTCAATCTTCCATCCTTCCTTCCTTCCCCTTCAATCTCCTTCCATCTCCATCTCCATCCATTCCCCTTCAATTTCTTTCTCCTTCCTTCCTTCCTTTCCCCTTCAATCTCTCCATCCTTCCTTCCTTCCCCTTCAATCTCCTTCCTTGTCCATCTGCTTTATTTCCCCTTCAGTCTTCCTTACTTCCATCCATTTCCATCTCCGTCCCTTCCTTTTCAATCTCTCTCTCCTTCCTTCCTTCCTTCCTTCCTTCCTTCCTTCCTTCCTTCCTTCCTTCCTTCCTTCCTTCCTTCCTTCCTTCCCCGTCAATCTCCTTCCTTGTCCATCTGCTTCCTTTCTCCTTTAATCTCCTTCCTTCTCCATCTCCTTCTTTTCCCCTTCAATCTCCTTCCTTCTCCATCTCCTTCCTTTCCCCTTCAATCTTCCTTCCTTCCTTCCTTCCCCTTCAATCTCCTTCCTTGTCCATCTCCTTCAATTCCCCTTCAATCTCCTTCCTTCTCCGTCTCCTTCCTTTCCCCTTCAATCTTCCTTCATTTCTTCCATCTCCATCCCTTCCCTTTCAATCTCTCTCCTTCCTTCCTTCCTTCCCCTTCAATCTCCTTCCTTCTCCATCTCCTTCCTTTCCCCTTCAATCTTCCTTCCTTCCTTCCATCTCCATCTCCATTCCTTCCCCTTCAATCTCTCCTTCCTTCCTTCCTTCCTTCCCCATTCAATCTCCTTCCTTGTCCATCTCCTTCCTTTCCCCTTCAATCTTCCTTCCTTCCTTCCTTCCCCTTCAATCTCCTTCCTTGTCCATCTCCTTCAATTCCCCTTCAATCTCCTTCCTTCTCCGTCTCCTTCCTTTCCCCTTCAATCTTCCTTCATTTCTTCCATCTCCATCCCTTCCCTTTCAATCTCTCTCCTTCCTTCCTTCCTTCCCCTTCAATCTCCTTCCTTCTCCATCTCCTTCCTTTCCCCTTCAATCTTCCTTCCTTCCTTCCATCTCCATTCCTTCCCCTTCAATCTCTCCTTCCTTCCTTCCTTCCTTCCTTCCCCCTTCAATCTCCTTCCTTGTCCATCTCCTTCCTTTCCCCTTCAATCTTCCTTCCTTCCTTCCTTCCCCTTCAATCTCCTTCCTTGTCCATCTCCTTCAATTCCCCTTCAATCTCCTTCCTTCTCCGTCTCCTTCCTTTCCCCTTAAATCTTCCTTCATTTCTTCCATCTCCATCCTTTCCCTTTCAATCTGTCTCCTTCCTTCCTTCCTTCCCCTTCAATCTCCTTCCTTCTCCATCTCCTTCCTTTCCCCTTCAATCTTCCTTCCTTCCTTCCATCTCCATCTCCATTCCTTCCCCTTCAATCTCTCCTTCCTTCCTTCCTTCCTTCCTCCTTCAATCTCCTTCCTTGTCCATCTCCTTCTTTTCCCCTTCAATCTTCCTTCCTTCCTTCCTTACATCTCCATCTCCATCCCTTCCCCTTCAATCTTTCTCCTTCCTTCCTGCCTTCCTTCCTTCCTGCCTGCCTTCCTTCCTTCCTTCCCCTTCAATCTCCTTTCTTCTCCATCTCCTTTCTTGCCCCTTCAATCTTCCTTCCTTCTTTCCTTCCTTTCTCTTTCAATCTCCTTCATTCTCCATCTCCTTCCTTTCCCCTTCAATCTTCCTTCCTTCCATCTCCATCACTTCCCCTTCAATCTCTCTCTCCTTCCTTCCTTCCTTCCCCTTCAATCTCCTTCCTTGTCCATATCCTTCCTTTCCCTTCAATCTCCTTCCTTCTCCATCTCCTTCCTTTCCCCTTCAATCTTCCTTCCTTCCTTCCATCTCCATCTCCATCCCTTCCTTTTCAATCACTATCTCCTTCCTTCTTTCCTTCCACTTCAATCTCCTTCCTTCTCCATCTCCATCCCTTCCCCTTCAATCTCTCTCTCCTTCCTTCTTTCCTTCCCCTTCAATCTCCTTCCTTCTCCATCTCCTTCCTTTCCCCTTCAATCTTCTTTCCTTCCTTCCATCTCTATCTCCATCCCTTCCCCTTCAATCTCCTTTTCCTTCCTTTCTCCCTTCCTTCCATCCTTCCTTTCCCCTTCAATCTTCCATCCTTCCTTCCTTCCCCTTCAATCTCCTTCCATCTCCATCTCCATCCATTCCCCTTCAATTTCTTTCTCCTTCCTTCCTTCCTTTCCCCTTCAATCTTCCATCATTCCTTCCTTCCCCTTCAATCTCCTTCCTTGTCCATCTGCTATATTTCCCCTTCAGTCTTCCTTCCTTCCATCCATTTCCATCTCCGTCCCTTCCTTTTCAATCTCTCTCTCCTTCCTTCCTTCCTTCCTTCCTTCCTTCCTTCCTTCCTTCCGCGTCAATCTCCTTCCTTGTCCATCTGCTTCCTTTCCCCTTTAATCTCCTTCCTTCTCCATCTCCTTCTTTTCCCCTTCAATCTCCTTCCTTCTCCATCTCCTTCCTTTCCCCTTCAATCTTCCTTCCTTCCTTCCTTCCCCTTCAATCTCCTTCCTTGTCCATCTCCTTCAATTCCCCTTCAATCTCCTTCCTTCTCCGTCTCTTTCCTTTCCCCTTCAATCTTCCTTCATTTCTTCCATCTCCATCCCTTCCCTTTCAATCTCTCTCCTTCCTTCCTTCCTTCCTCCTTCAATCTCCTTCCTTGTCCATCTCCTTCCTTTCCCCTTCAATCTTCCTTCCTTCCTTCTCCATCTCCATTCCTTCCCCTTCAATCTCTCTCCTTCCTTCCTTCCTTCCTTCCTTCCTTCCTTCCTTCCTTCCTTCCTTCCCCCTTCAATCTCCTTCCTTGTCCATCTCCTTCCTTTCCCCTTCAATCTTCCTTCCTTCCTTCCTTCCCCTTCAATCTCCTTCCTTGTCCATCTCCTTCAATTCCCCTTCAATCTCCTTCCTTCTCCGTCTCCTTCCTTTCCCCTTAAATCTTCCTTCATTTCTTCCATCTCCATCCTTTCCCTTTCAATCTCTCTCCTTCCTTCCTTCCTTCCCCTTCAATCTCCTTCCTTCTCCATCTCCTTCCTTTCCCCTTCAATCTTCCTTCCTTCCATCTCCATCACTTCCCCTTCAATCTCTCACTCCTTCCTTCCCCTTCAATCTCCTTCCTTGTCCATATCCTTCCTTTCCCTTCAATCTCCTTCCTTCTCCATCTCCTTCCTTTCCCCTTCAATCTTCCTTCCTTCCTTCCATCTCCATCTCCATCCCTTCCTTTTCAATCACTATCTCCTTCCTTCTTTCCTTCCCCTTCAATCTCCTTCCTTGTCCATCTCCTTCAATTCCCCTTCAATCTCCTTCCATCTCCATCTCCTTCATTTGCTCTTCAATCTTCCTTCCTTCCTTTCCCCTTCAATCTTCTTTCCTTCCTTTCTCCCTTCCTTCCATCCTTCCTTTCCCCTTCAATCTTCCATCCTTCCTTCCTTCCCCTTCAATCTCCTTCCATCTCCATCTCCATCCATTCCCCTTCAATTTCTTTCTCCTTCCTTCCTTCCTTTCCCCTTCAATCTTCCATCATTCCTTCCTTCCCCTTCAATCTCCTTCCTTGTCCATCTGCTTTATTTCCCCTTCAATCTTCCTTCCTTCCTTCCTTACATCTCCATCTCCATCCCTTCCCCTTCAATCTTTCTCCTTCCTTCCTGCCTTCCTTCCTTCCTGCCTGCCTTCCTTCCTTCCTTCCCCTTCAATCTCCTTCCTTCTCCATCTCCTTCCTTTCCCCTTCAATCTTCCTTCCTTCTCCATCTCCTTCCTTTCCCCTTCAATCTTCCTTCCTTCCTTCCTTACATCTCCATCTCAATCCCTTCCCCTTCAATCTTTCTCCTTCCTTCCTGCCTTCCTTCCTTCCTGCCTGCCTTCCTTCCTTCCTTCCCCTTCAATCTCCTTTCTTCTCCATCTCGTTTCTTGCCCCTTCAATCTTCCTTCCTTCTTTCCTTCCTTTCTCTTTCAATCTCCTTCATTCTCCATCTCCTTCCTTTCCCCTTCAATCTTCCTTCCTTCCATCTCCATCACTTCCCCTTCAATCTCTCTCTCCTTCCTTCCTTCCTTCCCCTTCAATCTCCTTCCTTGTCCATATCCTTCCTTTCCCTTCAATCTCCTTCCTTCTCCATCTCCTTCCTTTCCCCTTCAATCTTCCTTCCTTCCTTCCATCTCCATCTCCATCCCTTCCTTTTCAATCACTATCTCCTTCCTTCTTTCCTTCCCCTTCAATCTCCTTCCTTCTCCATCTCCATCCCTTCCCCTTCAATCTCTCTCTCCTTCCTTCCTTCTTTCCCCTTCAATCTCCTTCCTTCTCCATCTCCTTCCTTTCCCCTTCAATCTTCTTTCCTTCCTTCCATCTCTATCTCCATCCCTTCCCCTTCAATCTCCTTTTCCTTCCTTTCTCCCTTCCTTCCATCCTTCCTTTCCCCTTCAATCTTCCATCCTTCCTTCCTTCCCCTTCAATCTCCTTCCATCTCCATCTCCATCCATTCCCCTTCAATTTCTTTCTCCTTCCTTCCTTCCTTTCCCCTTCAATCTCTCCATCCTTCCTTCCTTCCCCTTCAATCTCCTTCCTTGTCCATCTGCTTTATTTCCCCTTCAGTCTTCCTTACTTCCATCCATTTCCATCTCCGTCCCTTCCTTTTCAATCTCTCTCTCCTTCCTTCCTTCCTTCCTTCCTTCCTTCCTTCCTTCCTTCCCCGTCAATCTCCTTCCTTGTCCATCTGCTTCCTTTCCCCTTTAATCTCCTTCCTTCTCCATCTCCTTCTTTTCCCCTTGAATCTCCTTCCTTCTCCATCTCCTTCCTTTCCCCTTCAATCTTCCTTCCTTCCTTCCTTCCCCTTCAATCTCCTTCCTTGTCCATTGTTGTAATATGTTGTGATACATGAGGCTTGGATGGGCTTGCAACAAAGAGACTGTACCATGTGACTTTAACATGCTGTTTGGAGCAACAGGAAATGGAGGAGGAGCCAAGAGATGGAATCCATTGGCCACATCAGAGGGACAAGCCATGTGCTTCAGGACAAAGGACTTGCCATATGGCCTAGGGACAGGAAATGAGGGGGGCTAAGAGGTGGATGGACATTGTACCAAGGTTTGAATCCATTGGCCACAGGGTGGCCCTGCAGTGTAGCCTTGTCATTGGCTACAGAGTATAACATTGTCATTGGATGTTTGTAACCATGTGATGCATTGTGTAACCGCCCACTGTAACATTCAATAAATAGGGGAGGCAGCCTTTTGTCACCATGTTGCTTCACCCAGAGGTCACAAGGTTGCTTCACCCAGAGAAATGTGATCAGCATGTGTCTCTTAATTCGGCGATCGTGAAGGACCCGCCATTGATTGGGGTGCTATGGGGTGCCCCAGATCAGAATTGAAGGCTTGCCTGCGGAGGGCAAAGCTTCAAGTGGTGAACCCTGACGTGATGTGATGTGGAATCACGCCCTTCTGACATCTCACTACCTACCTCGCCTAATAAGGCCCCATCTTTAAGTAAGTATGAGACAGAAGCTTTGCTTAGCTTAGTCAGGAGACCAAATTATGTTCAGAAACTTAATTAGACTGTTTTCCCTGTCACTCAGAAAGAATTGTATCTTTTATTGGCTTTTTTGAGAAAATTGTATCCCTCCTAACTGGGGGAGGGGCAAATTAGACCTCGCCTCATGGCAATAGGCATCTGGCCCCAGCCTCGCCAGATTTAATATCTGGCCCCATTGCTGAGCCTCGCCAGATTTAATATCTGGCCCCATTGCTGAGCCTCGCCAGATTTCCTAGCCCATAGGTATCTGGCTCAACTGCGGAGAGCCTCGCCAGATGTCCTAGCCCATGACAAGGCTGTATTGTCACACGCTTGACTTTACACTATGCAAAAACAGAGCAAGCTAAATTGGCTAATCCTCAGGCTTTCAAAAAGCAAGCCCTGAGACAAAAAATCTTACGATCTGACTCTAAATTTGCCCCACTGGAGGAACAATCCTCCTGGCGTTTCTTCAGCAAGAAACACCCCCCCCCGTGAGTATGTGGGTGGAATTCTCCAAGGATCAAAGGGGGGAGAGCTTTGATGTTAATTGTTAGAACCTTAATTATGCAACTAACAAAGATTCACAAATGTGCCTTCGCGTAAGGAGTTAAAAAGTATTAATGTTTGTTTGGCATTGTCTCTTTTACATCTTAAAGGGACCACAAAAATTGCTGATTGGATTAAAATTGGCTTGTGTGGGGAGCCTCTGCTTCTTTCCAAATTCTCCTTACGTGAAAGAATTGTATGCATGGCTATTTCAAAAGGCTATCTTCCTTTTCTTCTCCTGTAGCTATTGGCTTGGAACATAGTCATTGTTATCAGGATTCTTTCTGTTTCTCTTGCCCTGTCTCCTAAAAAATCTTAAAAGTCTGTTTCCCCTTCAGACTCAGAAAAAGCTTTCCTATGCTAATTCAGTCCTCTCTCTCACCTTTTAACTTGCAAAAAACTCCCTCTGACTCAGAGCAGGCTGAGTTAATAACTGCCTCTGCTTATCTGGTTTGATCTTACTTCTGCTAATTCAGTCTTTACTGCCTCTTACCTTTCAACTTGTTAAAAAATCTGTAAGCCTGTTGCTTCTGATTCCTTATATAAAAAAAAAAAGGGAAAATACTTCCTGAAATATCCATTGATTCAAAATGCCTTGTTTGCTTGTTAACTCTTCCTTCCTTGCAGGGCCATTTTCTCCCCCCCCCTTCTTTTGTCCTTTTCCAGAGGTTTATTTGAAGACTGTTTGTCACCTGAAGACCATAAAGGGGCCAAAACTTTAGGTTTCCAAGGAAAAGGATGGCTGTAAACGGAGACTCAAATTACATTTGAATTGGAATTCCCTTCTCTTTGAATCTGTTCCCGCCTCCTCTCTCTCACCCCCCTTCCTCCTCTTTGAATTCCCTCCTCTCTCACACCCCCCCTCCCTGGTTGTTTCTCAATTTACATATGAATCTGTGTTACCTTCTCTCTCTTATACCTTCCCTCCAGGTTGTTTTGCTTAAATAAACCATAGCTTCTTTTCTTTATTATTTTCTCTGCCAATTTTGCCAATTCTGCCTTTCTGATTCCTCTGCCAATTTTGTGTCTTTCTCATTTCTCCTTGCCTATCTTGAATTTTATATTTCCTAGTCTTAATGAATTTTAATTTTGTCTCTTTCTTATTTCTTTTTGATGATTTAATTTTTGTGACAAATCATTGCTGCTTTGCATTTTGTTTCTCACCATGCTAAAATATATCCAATTGTTGGATCTGATAACATTTCAGCACAGAACAAACATGTTTTCTCCTTAATGGTCTGCCTTATGAGTTTGCCTTGCCTCACAAACCTTTTCCTTAATATGTTCAAATCTCTCTTTCTCTCTCTCTGAATCCTTCCTTACTTTGTGTTAGGCATTAATCACACAGTTTCATCAGTTAGTAACAAGATCTTGTAACAACTATCCCTTGCAGCTAGATTATAAAGCTAAATAATGTGACAAAGAATAACAACAACATGTGCTGATTCTGTTCCTTTGTTTGATTTTGGTAAGATTTTTGAAACTTTGTACAACTTCTCAAAAGACAATGCACTCACATCTGATAAAGATTAGTTCTTATGTGGAAGGAAAATGCACATGGGTCAACACCCCAGAATTGGTCTGGTAAATTTCCATTTCTACAACACACACAACATTTCTGGCACAATGCATCCACAAAACAATCCTTTATCACAAGAAACTGTATGCTTTGTTTTGCTGATTTTCCTGACTACCTAATGCTGGGTGGCTCAAGGAATGGGTTTTCAATATCATAATGTTTCTAGTATTTTGTGTAACAATCTGTTGCTGTGTACAAATGCATTCCCTCCCCTGTTGAACCTGTGTAAAACCTGTGTAAGCCTCCCTCTTCTAACCATCTCCTGGAAAAGAGCCAAGAACCAACTGTTGCCTCTGATGAATGGACAGAGATGTTTTTATGATGGCAACTTCTGAGGACACAGATGACAAGCTTATGTGCCTAGGATCATGTACAGAACCGGATCATGTACAGAACTGAACGGTGCATAGGTGGAAATAACCCACAGCTGCTAAAAATAAAATAAAAAAAGTTGATATGTTGTAATATGTTGTGATACATGAGGCTTGGATGGGCTTGCAACAAAGAGACTGTACCATGTGACTTTAACATGCTGTTTGGAGCAACAGGAAATGGAGGAGGAGCCAAGAGATGGAATCCATTGGCCACATCAGAGGGACAAGCCATGTGCTTCAGGACAAAGGACTTGCCATATGGCCTAGGGACAGGAAATGAGGGGGGCTAAGAGGTGGATGGACATTGTACCAAGGTTTGAATCCATTGGCCACAGGGTGGCCCTGCAGTGTAGCCTTGTCATTGGCTACAGAGTATAACATTGTCATTGGATGTTTGTAACCATGTGATGCATTGTGTAACCGCCCACTGTAACATTCAATAAATAGGGGAGGCAGCCTTTTGTCACCATGTTGCTTCACCCAGAGGTCACAAGGTTGCTTCACCCAGAGAAATGTGATCAGCATGTGTCTCTTAATTCGGCGATCGTGAAGGACCCGCCATTGATTGGGGTGCTATGGGGTGCCCCAGATCAGAATTGAAGGCTTGCCTGCGGAGGGCCAAGCTTCAGTCCATCTCCTTCAATTCCCCTTCAATCTCCTTCCATCTCCATCTCCTTCGTTTGCTCTTCAATCTTCCTTCCTTCCTTTCCCCTTCAATCTTCTTTCCTTCCTTTCTCCCTTCCTTCCATCCTTCCTTTCCCCTTCAATCTTCCATCCTTCCTTCCTTCCCCTTCAATCTCCTTCCATCTCCATCTCCATCCATTCCCCTTCAATTTCTTTCTCCTTCCTTCCTTCCTTTCCCCTTCAATCTTCCATCATTCCTTCCTTCCCCTTCAATCTCCTTCCTTGTCCATCTGCTTTATTTCCCCTTCAATCTTCCTTCCTTCCTTCTTTACATCTCCATCTCCATCCCTTCCCCTTCAATCTTTCTCCTTCCTTCCTGCCTTCCTTCCTTCCTGCCTGCCTTCCTTCCTTCCTTCCCCTTCAATCTCCTTCCTTCTCCATCTCCTTCCTTTCCCCTTCAATCTTCCTTCCTTCTCCATCTCCTTCCTTTCCCCTTCAATCTTCCTTCCTTCCTTCCTTACATCTCCATCTCAATCCCTTCCCCTTCAATCTTTCTCCTTCCTTCCTGCCTTCCTTCCTTCCTGCCTGCCTTCCTTCCTTCCTTCCCCTTCAATCTCCTTTCTTCTCCATCTCGTTTCTTGCCCCTTCAATCTTCCTTCCTTCTTTCCTTCCTTTCTCTTTCAATCTCCTTCATTCTCCATCTCCTTCCTTTCCCCTTCAATCTTCCTTCCTTCCATCTCCATCACTTCCCCTTCAATCTCTCTCTCCTTCCTTCCTTCCTTCCCCTTCAATCTCCTTCCTTGTCCATATCCTTCCTTTCCCTTCAATCTCCTTCCTTCTCCATCTCCTTCCTTTCCCCTTCAATCTTCCTTCCTTCCTTCCATCTCCATCTCCATCCCTTCCTTTTCAATCACTATCTCCTTCCTTCTTTCCTTCCCCTTCAATCTCCTTCCTTCTCCATCTCCATCCCTTCCCCTTCAATCTCTCTCTCCTTCCTTCCTTCTTTCCCCTTCAATCTCCTTCCTTCTCCATCTCCTTCCTTTCCCCTTCAATCTTCTTTCCTTCCTTCCATCTCTATCTCCATCCCTTCCCCTTCAATCTCCTTTTCCTTCCTTTCTCCCTTCCTTCCATCCTTCCTTTCCCCTTCAATCTTCCATCCTTCCTTCCTTCCCCTTCAATCTCCTTCCATCTCCATCTCCATCCATTCCCCTTCAATTTCTTTCTCCTTCCTTCCTTCCTTTCCCCTTCAATCTCTCCATCCTTCCTTCCTTCCCCTTCAATCTCCTTCCTTGTCCATCTGCTTTATTTCCCCTTCAGTCTTCCTTACTTCCATCCATTTCCATCTCCGTCCCTTCCTTTTCAATCTCTCTCTCCTTCCTTCCTTCCTTCCTTCCTTCCTTCCTTCCTTCCCCGTCAATCTCCTTCCTTGTCCATCTGCTTCCTTTCCCCTTTAATCTCCTTCCTTCTCCATCTCCTTCTTTTCCCCTTGAATCTCCTTCCTTCTCCATCTCCTTCCTTTCCCCTTCAATCTTCCTTCCTTCCTTCCTTCCCCTTCAATCTCCTTCCTTGTCCATCTCCTTCAATTCCCCTTCAATCTCCTTCCTTCTCCGTCTCCTTCCTTTCCCCTTCAATCTTCCTTCATTTCTTCCATCTCCATCCCTTCCCTTTCAATCTCTCTCCTTCCTTCCTTCCTTCCCCTTCAATCTCCTTCCTTCTCCATCTCCTTCCTTTCCCCTTCAATCTTCCTTCCTTCCTTCCATCTCCATCTCCATTCCTTCCCCTTCAATCTCTCCTTCCTTCCTTCCTTCCTTCCCCCTTCAATCTCCTTCCTTGTCCATCTCCTTCCTTTCCCCTTCAATCTTCCTTCCTTCCTTCCTTCCCCTTCAATCTCCTTCCTTGTCCATCTCCTTCAATTCCCCTTCAATCTCCTTCCTTCTCCGTCTCCTTCCTTTCCCCTTCAATCTTCCTTCATTTCTTCCATCTCCATCCCTTCCCTTTCAATCTCTCTCCTTCCTTCCTTCCTTCCCCTTCAATCTCCTTCCTTCTCCATCTCCTTCCTTTCCCCTTCAATCTTCCTTCCTTCCTTCCATCTCCATCTCCATTCCTTCCCCTTCAATCTCTCCTTCCTTCCTTCCTTCCTTCCTTCCTTCCCCCTTCAATCTCCTTCCTTGTCCATCTCCTTCCTTTCCCCTTCAATCTTCCTTCCTTCCTTCCTTACATCTCCATCTCCATCCCTTCCCCTTCAATCTTTCTCCTTCGTTCCTGCCTTCCTTCCTTCCTGCCTGCCTTCCTTCCTTCCTTCCCCTTCAATCTCCTTTCTTCTCCATCTCTTTTCTTGCCCCTTCAATCTTCCTTCCTTCTTTCCTTCCTTTCTCTTTCAATCTCCTTCATTCTCCATCTCCTTCCTTTCCCCTTCAATCTTCCTTCCTTCCATCTCCATCACTTCCCCTTCAATCTCTCTCTCCTTCCTTCCTTCCTTCCCCTTCAATCTCCTTCCTTGTCCATATCCTTCCTTTCCCTTCAATCTCCTTCCTTCTCCATCTCCTTCCTTTCCCCTTCAATCTTCCTTCCTTCCTTCCATCTCCATCTCCATCCCTTCCTTTTCAATCACTATCTCCTTCCTTCTTTCCTTCCCCTTCAATCTCCTTCCTTCTCCATCTCCATCCCTTCCCCTTCAATCTCTCTCTCCTTCCTTCTTTCCTTCCCCTTCAATCTCCTTCCTTCTCCATCTCCTTCCTTTCCCCTTCAATCTTCTTTCCTTCCTTCCATCTCTATCTCCATCCCTTCCCCTTCAATCTCCTTTTCCTTCCTTTCTCCCTTCCTTCCATCCTTCCTTTCCCCTTCAATCTTCCATCCTTCCTTCCTTCCCCTTCAATCTCCTTCCATCTCCATCTCCATCCATTCCCCTTCAATTTCTTTCTCCTTCCTTCCTTCCTTTCCCCTTCAATCTTCCATCCTTCCTTCCTTCCCCTTCAATCTCCTTCCTTGTCCATCTGCTTTATTTCCCCTTCAGTCTTCCTTACTTCCATCCATTTCCATCTCCGTCCCTTCCTTTTCAATCTCTCTCTCTCTCCTTCCTTCCTTCCTTCCTTCCTTCCTTCCTTCCTTCCTTCCTTCCTTCCTTCCTTCCCCATCAATCTCCTTCCTTGTCCATCTGCTTCCTTTCCCCTTTAATCTCCTTCCTTCTCCATCTCCTTCTTTTCCCCTTCAATCTCCTTCCTTCTCCATCTCCTTCCTTTCCCCTTCAATCTTCCTTCCTTCCTTCCTTCCTTCCCCTTCAATCTCCTTCCTTGTCCATCTCCTTCAATTCCCCTTCAATCTCCTTCCTTCTCCGTCTCCTTCCTTTCCCCTTCAATCTTCCTTCATTTCTTCCATCTCCATCCCTTCCCTTTCAATCTCTCTCCTTCCTTCCTTCCTTCCCCTTCAATCTCCTTCCTTCTCCATCTCCTTCCTTTCCCCTTCAATCTTCCTTCCTTCCTTCCATCTCCATCTCCATTCCTTCCCCTTCAATCTCTCCTTCCTTCCTTCCTTCCTTCCTCCTTCAATCTCCTTCCTTGTCCATCTCCTTCCTTTCCCCTTCAATCTTCCTTCCTTCCTTCTCCATCTCCATTCCTTCCCCTTCAATCTCTCTCCTTCCTTCCTTCCTTCCTTCCTTCCTTCCTTCCTTCCCCCTTCAATCTCCTTCCTTGTCCATCTCCTTCCTTTCCCCTTCAATCTTCCTTCCTTCCTTCCTTCCCCTTCAATCTCCTTCCTTGTCCATCTCCTTCAATTCCCCTTCAATCTCCTTCCTTCTCCGTCTCCTTCCTTTCCCCTTAAATCTTCCTTCATTTCTTCCATCTCCATCCTTTCCCTTTCAATCTCTCTCCTTCCTTCCTTCCTTCCCCTTCAATCTCCTTCCTTGTCCATATCCTTCCTTTCCCTTCAATCTCCTTCCTTCTCCATCTCCTTCCTTTCCCCTTCAATCTTCCTTCCTTCCTTCCATCTCCATCTCCATCCCTTCCTTTTCAATCACTATCTCCTTCCTTCTTTCCTTCCCCTTCAATCTCCTTCCTTGTCCATCTCCTTCAATTCCCCTTCAATCTCCTTCCATCTCCATCTCCTTCGTTTGCTCTTCAATCTTCCTTCCTTCCTTTCCCCTTCAATCTTCTTTCCTTCCTTCCATCTCTATCTCCATCCCTTCCCCTTCAATCTCCTTTTCCTTCCTTTCTCCCTTCCTTCCATCCTTCCTTTCCCCTTCAATCTTCCATCCTTCCTTCCTTCCCCTTCAATCTCCTTCCATTTCCATCTCCATCTATTCCCCTTCAATTTCTTTCTCCTTCCTTCCTTCCTTTCCCCTTCAATCTCTCCATCCTTCCTTCCTTCCCCTTCAATCTCCTTCCTTGTCCATCTGCTTTATTTCCCCTTCAGTCTTCCTTCCTTCCATCCATTTCCATCTCCGTCCCTTCCTTTTCAATCTCTCTCTCCTTCCTTCCTTCCTTCCTTCCTTCCTTCCTTCCTTCCTTCCTTCCTTCCTTCCCCGTCAATCTCCTTCCTTGTCCATCTGCTTCCTTTCCCCTTTAATCTCCTTCCTTCTCCATCTCCTTCTTTTCCCCTTCAATCTCCTTCCTTCTCCATCTCCTTCCTTTCCCCTTCAATCTTCCTTCCTTCCTTCCTTCCCCTTCAATCTCCTTCCTTGTCCATCTCCTTCAATTCCCCTTCAATCTCCTTCCTTCTCCGTCTCCTTCCTTTCCCCTTAAATCTTCCTTCATTTCTTCCATCTCCATCCTTTCCCTTTCAATCTCTCTCCTTCCTTCCTTCCTTCCCCTTCAATCTCCTTCCTTCTCCATCTCCTTCCTTTCCCCTTCAATCTTCCTTCCTTCCATCTCCATCACTTCCCCTTCAATCTCTCACTCCTTCCTTCCTTCCTTCCCCTTCAATCTCCTTCCTTGTCCATATCCTTCCTTTCCCTTCAATCTCCTTCCTTCTCCATCTCCTTCCTTTCCCCTTCAATCTTCCTTCCTTCCTTCCATCTCCATCTCCATCCCTTCCTTTTCAATCACTATCTCCTTCCTTCTTTCCTTCCCCTTCAATCTCCTTCCTTGTCCATCTCCTTCAATTCCCCTTCAATCTCCTTCCATCTCCATCTCCTTCGTTTGCTCTTCAATCTTCCTTCCTTCCTTTCCCCTTCAATCTTCTTTCCTTCCTTCCATCTCTATCTCCATCCCTTCCCCTTCAATCTCCTTTTCCTTCCTTTCTCCCTTCCTTCCATCCTTCCTTTCCCCTTCAATCTTCCATCCTTCCTTCCTTCCCCTTCAATCTCCTTCCATCTCCATCTCCATCCATTCCCCTTCAATTTCTTTCTCCTTCCTTCCTTCCTTTCCCCTTCAATCTCTCCATCCTTCCTTCCTTCCCCTTCAATCTCCTTCCTTGTCCATCTGCTTTATTTCCCCTTCAGTCTTCCTTACTTCCATCCATTTCCATCTCCGTCCCTTCCTTTTCAATCTCTCTCTCCTTCCTTCCTTCCTTCCTTCCTTCCTTCCTTCCTTCCTTCCCCGTCAATCTCCTTCCTTGTCCATCTGCTTCCTTTCCCCTTTAATCTCCTTCCTTCTCCATCTCCTTCTTTTCCCCTTGAATCTCCTTCCTTCTCCATCTCCTTCCTTTCCCCTTCAATCTTCCTTCCTTCCTTCCTTCCCCTTCAATCTCCTTCCTTGTCCATCTCCTTCAATTCCCCTTCAATCTCCTTCCTTCTCCGTCTCCTTCCTTTCCCCTTCAATCTTCCTTCATTTCTTCCATCTCCATCCCTTCCCTTTCAATCTCTCTCCTTCCTTCCTTCCTTCCCCTTCAATCTCCTTCCTTCTCCATCTCCTTCCTTTCCCCTTCAATCTTCCTTCCTTCCTTCCATCTCCATCTCCATTCCTTCCCCTTCAATCTCTCCTTCCTTCCTTCCTTCCTTCCCCCTTCAATCTCCTTCCTTGTCCATCTCCTTCCTTTCCCCTTCAATCTTCCTTCCTTCCTTCCTTCCCCTTCAATCTCCTTCCTTGTCCATCTCCTTCAATTCCCCTTCAATCTCCTTCCTTCTCCGTCTCCTTCCTTTCCCCTTCAATCTTCCTTCATTTCTTCCATCTCCATCCCTTCCCTTTCAATCTCTCTCCTTCCTTCCTTCCTTCCCCTTCAATCTCCTTCCTTCTCCATCTCCTTCCTTTCCCCTTCAATCTTCCTTCCTTCCTTCCATCTCCATCTCCATTCCTTCCCCTTCAATCTCTCCTTCCTTCCTTCCTTCCTTCCTTCCTTCCTTCCCCCTTCAATCTCCTTCCTTGTCCATCTCCTTCCTTTCCCCTTCAATCTTCCTTCCTTCCTTCCTTACATCTCCATCTCCATCCCTTCCCCTTCAATCTTTCTCCTTCGTTCCTGCCTTCCTTCCTTCCTGCCTGCCTTCCTTCCTTCCTTCCCCTTCAATCTCCTTTCTTCTCCATCTCTTTTCTTGCCCCTTCAATCTTCCTTCCTTCTTTCCTTCCTTTCTCTTTCAATCTCCTTCATTCTCCATCTCCTTCCTTTCCCCTTCAATCTTCCTTCCTTCCATCTCCATCACTTCCCCTTCAATCTCTCTCTCCTTCCTTCCTTCCTTCCCCTTCAATCTCCTTCCTTGTCCATATCCTTCCTTTCCCTTCAATCTCCTTCCTTCTCCATCTCCTTCCTTTCCCCTTCAATCTTCCTTCCTTCCTTCCATCTCCATCTCCATCCCTTCCTTTTCAATCACTATCTCCTTCCTTCTTTCCTTCCCCTTCAATCTCCTTCCTTCTCCATCTCCATCCCTTCCCCTTCAATCTCTCTCTCCTTCCTTCTTTCCTTCCCCTTCAATCTCCTTCCTTCTCCATCTCCTTCCTTTCCCCTTCAATCTTCTTTCCTTCCTTCCATCTCTATCTCCATCCCTTCCCCTTCAATCTCCTTTTCCTTCCTTTCTCCCTTCCTTCCATCCTTCCTTTCCCCTTCAATCTTCCATCCTTCCTTCCTTCCCCTTCAATCTCCTTCCATCTCCATCTCCATCCATTCCCCTTCAATTTCTTTCTCCTTCCTTCCTTCCTTTCCCCTTCAATCTTCCATCCTTCCTTCCTTCCCCTTCAATCTCCTTCCTTGTCCATCTGCTTTATTTCCCCTTCAGTCTTCCTTACTTCCATCCATTTCCATCTCCGTCCCTTCCTTTTCAATCTCTCTCTCTCTCCTTCCTTCCTTCCTTCCTTCCTTCCTTCCTTCCTTCCTTCCTTCCTTCCTTCCTTCCCCATCAATCTCCTTCCTTGTCCATCTGCTTCCTTTCCCCTTTAATCTCCTTCCTTCTCCATCTCCTTCTTTTCCCCTTCAATCTCCTTCCTTCTCCATCTCCTTCCTTTCCCCTTCAATCTTCCTTCCTTCCTTCCTTCCTTCCCCTTCAATCTCCTTCCTTGTCCATCTCCTTCAATTCCCCTTCAATCTCCTTCCTTCTCCGTCTCCTTCCTTTCCCCTTCAATCTTCCTTCATTTCTTCCATCTCCATCCCTTCCCTTTCAATCTCTCTCCTTCCTTCCTTCCTTCCCCTTCAATCTCCTTCCTTCTCCATCTCCTTCCTTTCCCCTTCAATCTTCCTTCCTTCCTTCCATCTCCATCTCCATTCCTTCCCCTTCAATCTCTCCTTCCTTCCTTCCTTCCTTCCTCCTTCAATCTCCTTCTTTGTCCATCTCCTTCCTTTCCCCTTCAATCTTCCTTCCTTCCTTCTCCATCTCCATTCCTTCCCCTTCAATCTCTCTCCTTCCTTCCTTCCTTCCTTCCTTCCTTCCTTCCTTCCTTCCTTCCCCCTTCAATCTCCTTCCTTGTCCATCTCCTTCCTTTCCCCTTCAATCTTCCTTCCTTCCTTCCTTCCCCTTCAATCTCCTTCCTTGTCCATCTCCTTCAATTCCCCTTCAATCTCCTTCCTTCTCCGTCTCCTTCCTTTCCCCTTAAATCTTCCTTCATTTCTTCCATCTCCATCCTTTCCCTTTCAATCTCTCTCCTTCCTTCCTTCCTTCCCCTTCAATCTCCTTCCTTGTCCATATCCTTCCTTTCCCTTCAATCTCCTTCCTTCTCCATCTCCTTCCTTTCCCCTTCAATCTTCCTTCCTTCCTTCCATCTCCATCTCCATCCCTTCCTTTTCAATCACTATCTCCTTCCTTCTTTCCTTCCCCTTCAATCTCCTTCCTTGTCCATCTCCTTCAATTCCCCTTCAATCTCCTTCCATCTCCATCTCCTTCGTTTGCTCTTCAATCTTCCTTCCTTCCTTTCCCCTTCAATCTTCTTTCCTTCCTTCCATCTCTATCTCCATCCCTTCCCCTTCAATCTCCTTTTCCTTCCTTTCTCCCTTCCTTCCATCCTTCCTTTCCCCTTCAATCTTCCATCCTTCCTTCCTTCCCCTTCAATCTCCTTCCATTTCCATCTCCATCTATTCCCCTTCAATTTCTTTCTCCTTCCTTCCTTCCTTTCCCCTTCAATCTCTCCATCCTTCCTTCCTTCCCCTTCAATCTCCTTCCTTGTCCATCTGCTTTATTTCCCCTTCAGTCTTCCTTCCTTCCATCCATTTCCATCTCCGTCCCTTCCTTTTCAATCTCTCTCTCCTTCCTTCCTTCCTTCCTTCCTTCCTTCCTTCCTTCCTTCCTTCCTTCCTTCCTTCCCCGTCAATCTCCTTCCTTGTCCATCTGCTTCCTTTCCCCTTTAATCTCCTTCCTTCTCCATCTCCTTCTTTTCCCCTTCAATCTCCTTCCTTCTCCATCTCCTTCCTTTCCCCTTCAATCTTCCTTCCTTCCTTCCTTCCCCTTCAATCTCCTTCCTTGTCCATCTCCTTCAATTCCCCTTCAATCTCCTTCCTTCTCCGTCTCCTTCCTTTCCCCTTAAATCTTCCTTCATTTCTTCCATCTCCATCCTTTCCCTTTCAATCTCTCTCCTTCCTTCCTTCCTTCCCCTTCAATCTCCTTCCTTCTCCATCTCCTTCCTTTCCCCTTCAATCTTCCTTCCTTCCATCTCCATCACTTCCCCTTCAATCTCTCACTCCTTCCTTCCTTCCTTCCCCTTCAATCTCCTTCCTTGTCCATATCCTTCCTTTCCCTTCAATCTCCTTCCTTCTCCATCTCCTTCCTTTCCCCTTCAATCTTCCTTCCTTCCTTCCATCTCCATCTCCATCCCTTCCTTTTCAATCACTATCTCCTTCCTTCTTTCCTTCCCCTTCAATCTCCTTCCTTGTCCATCTCCTTCAATTCCCCTTCAATCTCCTTCCATCTCCATCTCCTTCGTTTGCTCTTCAATCTTCCTTCCTTCCTTTCCCCTTCAATCTTCTTTCCTTCCTTCCATCTCTATCTCCATCCCTTCCCCTTCAATCTCCTTTTCCTTCCTTTCTCCCTTCCTTCCATCCTTCCTTTCCCCTTCAATCTTCCATCCTTCCTTCCTTCCCCTTCAATCTCCTTCCATCTCCATCTCCATCCATTCCCCTTCAATTTCTTTCTCCTTCCTTCCTTCCTTTCCCCTTCAATCTTCCATCATTCCTTCCTTCCCCTTCAATCTCCTTCCTTGTCCATCTGCTTTATTTCCCCTTCAGTCTTCCTTCCTTCCATCCATTTCCATCTCCGTCCCTTCCTTTTCAATCTCTTTCTCCTTCCTTCCTTCCTTCCTTCCTTCCTTCCTTCCTTCCTTCCGCGTCAATCTCCTTCCTTGTCCATCTGCTTCCTTTCCCCTTTAATCTCCTTCCTTCTCCATCTCCTTCTTTTCCCCTTCAATCTCCTTCCTTCTCCATCTCCTTCCTTTCCCCTTCAATCTTCCTTCCTTCCTTCCTTCCCCTTCAATCTCCTTCCTTCTCCATCTCCTTCAATTCCCCTTCAATCTCCTTCCTTCTCCGTCTCTTTCCTTTCCCCTTCAATCTTCCTTCATTTCTTCCATCTCCATCCCTTCCCTTTCAATCTCTCTCCTTCCTTCCTTCCTTCCTCCTTCAATCTCCTTCCTTGTCCATCTCCTTCCTTTCCCCTTCAATCTTCCTTCCTTCCTTCTCCATCTCCATTCCTTCCCCTTCAATCTCTCTCCTTCCTTCCTTCCTTCCTTCCTTCCTTCCTTCCTTCCTTCCTTCCTTCCCCCTTCAATCTCCTTCCTTGTCCATCTCCTTCCTTTCCCCTTCAATCTTCCTTCCTTCCTTCCTTCCCCTTCAATCTCCTTCCTTGTCCATCTCCTTCAATTCCCCTTCAATCTCCTTCCTTCTCCGTCTCCTTCCTTTCCCCTTAAATCTTCCTTCATTTCTTCCATCTCCATCCTTTCCCTTTCAATCTCTCTCCTTCCTTCCTTCCTTCCCCTTCAATCTCCTTCCTTCTCCATCTCCTTCCTTTCCCCTTCAATCTTCCTTCCTTCCATCTCCATCACTTCCCCTTCAATCTCTCACTCCTTCCTTCCCCTTCAATCTCCTTCCTTGTCCATATCCTTCCTTTCCCTTCAATCTCCTTCCTTCTCCATCTCCTTCCTTTCCCCTTCAATCTTCCTTCCTTCCTTCCATCTCCATCTCCATCCCTTCCTTTTCAATCACTATCTCCTTCCTTCTTTCCTTCCCCTTCAATCTCCTTCCTTGTCCATCTCCTTCAATTCCCCTTCAATCTCCTTCCATCTCCATCTCCTTCGTTTGCTCTTCAATCTTCCATCCTTCCTTTCCCCTTCAATCTTCCATCCTTCCTTCCTTCCCCTTCAATCTCCTTCCATCTCCATCTCCATCCATTCCCCTTCAATTTCTTTCTCCTTCCTTCCTTCCTTTCCCCTTCAATCTTCCATCATTCCTTCCTTCCCCTTCAATCTCCTTCCTTGTCCATCTGCTTTATTTCCCCTTCAATCTTCCTTCCTTCCTTCCTTACATCTCCATCTCCATCCCTTCCCCTTCAATCTTTCTCCTTCCTTCCTGCCTTCCTTCCTTCCTGCCTGCCTTCCTTCCTTCCTTCCCCTTCAATCTCCTTCCTTCTCCATCTCCTTCCTTTCCCCTTCAATCTCCTTTCTTCTCCATCTCCTTTCTTGCCCCTTCAATCTTCCTTCCTTCTTTCCTTCCTTTCTCTTTCAATCTCCTTCATTCTCCATCTCCTTCCTTTCCCCTTCAATCTTCCTTCCTTCCATCTCCATCACTTCCCCTTCAATCTCTCTCTCCTTCCTTCCTTCCCCTTCAATCTCCTTCCTTGTCCATATCCTTCCTTTCCCTTCAATCTCCTTCCTTCTCCATCTCCTTCCTTTCCCCTTCAATCTTCCTTCCTTCCTTCCATCTCCATCTCCATCCCTTCCTTTTCAATCACTATCTCCTTCCTTCTTTCCTTCCCCTTCAATCTCCTTCCTTCTCCATCTCCATCCCTTCCCCTTCAATCTCTCTCTCCTTCCTTCCTTCTTTCCCCTTCAATCTCCTTCCTTCTCCATCTCCTTCCTTTCCCCTTCAATCTTCTTTCCTTCCATCCATCTCTATCTCCATCCCTTCCCCTTCAATCTCCTTTTCCTTCCTTTCTCCCTTCCTTCCATCCTTCCTTTCCCCTTCAATCTTCCATCCTTCCTTCCTTCCCCTTCAATCTCCTTCCATCTCCATCTCCATCCATTCCCCTTCAATTTCTTTCTCCTTCCTTCCTTCCTTTCCCCTTCAATCTCTCCATCCTTCCTTCCTTCCCCTTCAATCTCCTTCCTTGTCCATCTGCTTTATTTCCCCTTCAGTCTTCCTTACTTCCATCCATTTCCATCTCCGTCCCTTCCTTTTCAATCTCTCTCTCCTTCCTTCCTTCCTTCCTTCCTTCCTTCCTTCCTTCCTTCCCCGTCAATCTCCTTCCTTGTCCATCTGCTTCCTTTCCCCTTTAATCTCCTTCCTTCTCCATCTCCTTCTTTTCCCCTTCAATCTCCTTCCTTCTCCATCTCCTTCCTTTCCCCTTCAATCTTCCTTCCTTCCTTCCTTCCCCTTCAATCTCCTTCCTTGTCCATCTCCTTCAATTCCCCTTCAATCTTCCTTCCTTCCTTCCTTCCCCTTCAATCTCCTTCCTTCTCCATCTCCTTCAATTCCCCTTCAATCTCCTTCCTTCTCCGTCTCTTTCCTTTCCCCTTCAATCTTCCTTCATTTCTTCCATCTCCATCCCTTCCCTTTCAATCTCTCTCCTTCCTTCCTTCCTTCCTCCTTCAATCTCCTTCCTTGTCCATCTCCTTCCTTTCCCCTTCAATCTTCCTTCCTTCCTTCTCCATCTCCATTCCTTCCCCTTCAATCTCTCTCCTTCCTTCCTTCCTTCCTTCCTTCCTTCCTTCCTTCCCCCTTCAATCTCCTTCCTTGTCCATCTCCTTCCTTTCCCCTTCAATCTTCCTTCCTTCCCCTTCAATCTCCTTCCTTGTCCATCTCCTTCAATTCCCCTTCAATCTCCTTCCTTCTCCGTCTCCTTCCTTTCCCCTTAAATCTTCCTTCATTTCTTCCATCTCCATCCTTTCCCTTTCAATCTCTCTCCTTCCTTCCTTCCTTCCCCTTCAATCTCCTTCCTTCTCCATCTCCTTCCTTTCCCCTTCAATCTTCCTTCCTTCCATCTCCATCACTTCCCCTTCAATCTCTCACTCCTTCCTTCCCCTTCAATCTCCTTCCTTGTCCATATCCTTCCTTTCCCTTCAATCTCCTTCCTTCTCCATCTCCTTCCTTTCCCCTTCAATCTTCCTTCCTTCCTTCCATCTCCATCTCCATCCCTTCCTTTTCAATCACTATCTCCTTCCTTCTTTCCTTCCCCTTCAATCTCCTTCCTTGTCCATCTCCTTCAATTCCCCTTCAATCTCCTTCCATCTCCATCTCCTTCGTTTGCTCTTCAATCTTCCATCCTTCCTTTCCCCTTCAATCTTCCATCCTTCCTTCCTTCCCCTTCAATCTCCTTCCATCTCCATCTCCATCCATTCCCCTTCAATTTCTTTCTCCTTCCTTCCTTCCTTTCCCCTTCAATCTTCCATCATTCCTTCCTTCCCCTTCAATCTCCTTCCTTGTCCATCTGCTTTATTTCCCCTTCAATCTTCCTTCCTTCCTTCCTTACATCTCCATCTCCATCCCTTCCCCTTCAATCTTTCTCCTTCCTTCCTGCCTTCCTTCCTTCCTGCCTGCCTTCCTTCCTTCCTTCCCCTTCAATCTCCTTCCTTCTCCATCTCCTTCCTTTCCCCTTCAATCTCCTTTCTTCTCCATCTCCTTTCTTGCCCCTTCAATCTTCCTTCCTTCTTTCCTTCCTTTCTCTTTCAATCTCCTTCATTCTCCATCTCCTTCCTTTCCCCTTCAATCTTCCTTCCTTCCATCTCCATCACTTCCCCTTCAATCTCTCTCTCCTTCCTTCCTTCCTTCCCCTTCAATCTCCTTCCTTGTCCATATCCTTCCTTTCCCTTCAATCTCCTTCCTTCTCCATCTCCTTCCTTTCCCCTTCAATCTTCCTTCCTTCCTTCCATCTCCATCTCCATCCCTTCCTTTTCAATCACTATCTCCTTCCTTCTTTCCTTCCCCTTCAATCTCCTTCCTTCTCCATCTCCATCCCTTCCCCTTCAATCTCTCTCTCCTTCCTTCCTTCTTTCCCCTTCAATCTCCTTCCTTCTCCATCTCCTTCCTTTCCCCTTCAATCTTCTTTCCTTCCATCCATCTCTATCTCCATCCCTTCCCCTTCAATCTCCTTTTCCTTCCTTTCTCCCTTCCTTCCATCCTTCCTTTCCCCTTCAATCTTCCATCCTTCCTTCCTTCCCCTTCAATCTCCTTCCATCTCCATCTCCATCCATTCCCCTTCAATTTCTTTCTCCTTCCTTCCTTCCTTTCCCCTTCAATCTCTCCATCCTTCCTTCCTTCCCCTTCAATCTCCTTCCTTGTCCATCTGCTTTATTTCCCCTTCAGTCTTCCTTACTTCCATCCATTTCCATCTCCGTCCCTTCCTTTTCAATCTCTCTCTCCTTCCTTCCTTCCTTCCTTCCTTCCTTCCTTCCTTCCTTCCTTCCCCGTCAATCTCCTTCCTTGTCCATCTGCTTCCTTTCCCCTTTAATCTCCTTCCTTCTCCATCTCCTTCTTTTCCCCTTCAATCTCCTTCCTTCTCCATCTCCTTCCTTTCCCCTTCAATCTTCCTTCCTTCCTTCCTTCCCCTTCAATCTCCTTCCTTGTCCATCTCCTTCAATTCCCCTTCAATCTCCTTCCTTCTCCGTCTCCTTCCTTTCCCCTTCAATCTTCCTTCATTTCTTCCATCTCCATCCCTTCCCTTTCAATCTCTCTCCTTCCTTCCTTCCTTCCCCTTCAATCTCCTTCCTTCTCCATCTCCTTCCTTTCCCCTTCAATCTTCCTTCCTTCCTTCCATCTCCATCTCCATTCCTTCCCCTTCAATCTCTCCTTCCTTCCTTCTTTCCTTCCCCATTCAATCTCCTTCCTTGTCCATCTCCTTCCTTTCCCCTTCAATCTTCCTTCCTTCCTTCCTTCCCCTTCAATCTCCTTCCTTGTCCATCTCCTTCAATTCCCCTTCAATCTCCTTCCTTCTCCGTCTCCTTCCTTTCCCCTTCAATCTTCCTTCATTTCTTCCATCTCCATCCCTTCCCTTTCAATCTCTCTCCTTCCTTCCTTCCTTCCCCTTCAATCTCCTTCCTTCTCCATCTCCTTCCTTTCCCCTTCAATCTTCCTTCCTTCCTTCCATCTCCATTCCTTCCCCTTCAATCTCTCCTTCCTTCCTTCCTTCCTTCCTTCCCCCTTCAATCTCCTTCCTTGTCCATCTCCTTCCTTTCCCCTTCAATCTTCCTTCCTTCCTTCCTTCCCCTTCAATCTCCTTCCTTGTCCATCTCCTTCAATTCCCCTTCAATCTCCTTCCTTCTCCGTCTCCTTCCTTTCCCCTTAAATCTTCCTTCATTTCTTCCATCTCCATCCTTTCCCTTTCAATCTCTCTCCTTCCTTCCTTCCTTCCCCTTCAATCTCCTTCCTTCTCCATCTCCTTCCTTTCCCCTTCAATCTTCCTTCCTTCCTTCCATCTCCATCTCCATTCCTTCCCCTTCAATCTCTCCTTCCTTCCTTCCTTCCTTCCTCCTTCAATCTCCTTCCTTGTCCATCTCCTTCTTTTCCCCTTCAATCTTCCTTCCTTCCTTCCTTACATCTCCATCTCCATCCCTTCCCCTTCAATCTTTCTCCTTCCTTCCTGCCTTCCTTCCTTCCTGCCTGCCTTCCTTCCTTCCTTCCCCTTCAATCTCCTTTCTTCTCCATCTCCTTTCTTGCCCCTTCAATCTTCCTTCCTTCTTTCCTTCCTTTCTCTTTCAATCTCCTTCATTCTCCATCTCCTTCCTTTCCCCTTCAATCTTCCTTCCTTCCATCTCCATCACTTCCCCTTCAATCTCTCTCTCCTTCCTTCCTTCCTTCCCCTTCAATCTCCTTCCTTGTCCATATCCTTCCTTTCCCTTCAATCTCCTTCCTTCTCCATCTCCTTCCTTTCCCCTTCAATCTTCCTTCCTTCCTTCCATCTCCATCTCCATCCCTTCCTTTTCAATCACTATCTCCTTCCTTCTTTCCTTCCCCTTCAATCTCCTTCCTTCTCCATCTCCATCCCTTCCCCTTCAATCTCTCTCTCCTTCCTTCTTTCCTTCCCCTTCAATCTCCTTCCTTCTCCATCTCCTTCCTTTCCCCTTCAATCTTCTTTCCTTCCTTCCATCTCTATCTCCATCCCTTCCCCTTCAATCTCCTTTTCCTTCCTTTCTCCCTTCCTTCCATCCTTCCTTTCCCCTTCAATCTTCCATCCTTCCTTCCTTCCCCTTCAATCTCCTTCCATCTCCATCTCCATCCATTCCCCTTCAATTTCTTTCTCCTTCCTTCCTTCCTTTCCCCTTCAATCTTCCATCATTCCTTCCTTCCCCTTCAATCTCCTTCCTTGTCCATCTGCTTTATTTCCCCTTCAGTCTTCCTTCCTTCCATCCATTTCCATCTCCGTCCCTTCCTTTTCAATCTCTCTCTCCTTCCTTCCTTCCTTCCTTCCTTCCTTCCTTCCTTCCTTCCTTCCTTCCTTCCTTCCTTCCTTCCTTCCGCGTCAATCTCCTTCCTTGTCCATCTGCTTCCTTTCCCCTTTAATCTCCTTCCTTCTCCATCTCCTTCTTTTCCCCTTCAATCTCCTTCCTTCTCCATCTCCTTCCTTTCCCCTTCAATCTTCCTTCCTTCCTTCCTTCCCCTTCAATCTCCTTCCTTGTCCATCTCCTTCAATTCCCCTTCAATCTCCTTCCTTCTCCGTCTCTTTCCTTTCCCCTTCAATCTTCCTTCATTTCTTCCATCTCCATCCCTTCCCTTTCAATCTCTCTCCTTCCTTCCTTCCTTCCTCCTTCAATCTCCTTCCTTGTCCATCTCCTTCCTTTCCCCTTCAATCTTCCTTCCTTCCTTCTCCATCTCCATTCCTTCCCCTTCAATCTCTCTCCTTCCTTCCTTCCTTCCTTCCTTCCTTCCCCCTTCAATCTCCTTCCTTGTCCATCTCCTTCCTTTCCCCTTCAATCTTCCTTCCTTCCTTCCTTCCCCTTCAATCTCCTTCCTTGTCCATCTCCTTCAATTCCCCTTCAATCTCCTTCCTTCTCCGTCTCCTTCCTTTCCCCTTAAATCTTCCTTCATTTCTTCCATCTCCATCCTTTCCCTTTCAATCTCTCTCCTTCCCTCCTTCCTTCCCCTTCAATCTCCTTCCTTCTCCATCTCCTTCCTTTCCCCTTCAATCTTCCTTCCTTCCATCTCCATCACTTCCCCTTCAATCTCTCACTCCTTCCTTCCCCTTCAATCTCCTTCCTTGTCCATCTCCTTCAATTCCCCTTCAATCTCCTTCCTTCTCCGTCTCCTTCCTTTCCCCTTCAATCTTCCTTCCTTCCTTCCTTCCCCTTCAATCTTCCTTCATTTCTTCCATCTCCATCCCTTCCCTTTCAATCTCTCTCCTTCCTTCCTTCCTTCCCCTTTAATCTCCTTCCTTCTCCATCTCCTTCTTTTCCCCTTCAATCTCCTTCCTTCTCCATCTCCTTCCTTTCCCCTTCAATCTTCCTTCCTTCCTTCCTTCCCCTTCAATCTCCTTCCTTGTCCATCTCCTTCAATTCCCCTTCAATCTCCTTCCTTCTCCGTCTCCTTCCTTTCCCCTTCAATCTTCCTTCATTTCTTCCATCTCCATCCCTTCCCTTTCAATCTCTCTCCTTCCTTCCTTCCTTCCCCTTTAATCTCCTTCCTTCTCCATCTCCTTCTTTTCCCCTTCAATCTCCTTCCTTCTCCATCTCCTTCCTTTCCCCTTCAATCTTCCTTCCTTCCTTCCTTCCCCTTCAATCTCCTTCCTTGTCCATCTCCTTCAATTCCCCTTCAATCTCCTTCCTTCTCCGTCTCCTTCCTTTCCCCTTCAATCTTCCTTCATTTCTTCCATCTCCATCCCTTCCCTTTCAATCTCTCTCCTTCCTTCCTTCCTTCCCCTTCAATCTCCTTCCTTCTCCATCTCCTTCCTTTCCCCTTCAATCTTCCTTCCTTCCTTCCATCTCCATCTCCATTCCTTCCCCTTCAATCTCTCCTTCCTTCCTTCCTTCCTTCCTCCTTCAATCTCCTTCCTTGTCCATCTCCTTCCTTTCCCCTTCAATCTTCCTTCCTTCCTTCTCCATCTCCATTCCTTCCCCTTCAATCTCTCTCCTTCCTTCCTTCCTTCTTTCCCCTTCAATCTCCTTCCTTCTCCATCTCCTTCCTTTCCCCTTCAATCTTCTTTCCTTCCTTCCATCTCTATCTCCATCCCTTCCCCTTCAATCTCCTTTTCCTTCCTTTCTCCCTTCCTTCCATCCTTCCTTTCCCCTTCAATCTTCCATCCTTCCTTCCTTCCCCTTCAATCTCCTTCCATCTCCATCTCCATCCATTCCCCTTCAATTTCTTTCTCCTTCCTTCCTTCCTTTCCCCTTCAATCTCTCCATCCTTCCTTCCTTCCCCTTCAATCTCCTTCCTTGTCCATCTGCTTTATTTCCCCTTCAGTCTTCCTTACTTCCATCCATTTCCATCTCCGTCCCTTCCTTTTCAATCTCTCTCTCCTTCCTTCCTTCCTTCCTTCCTTCCTTCCTTCCTTCCTTCCTTCCTTCCTTCCTTCCCCGTCAATCTCCTTCCTTGTCCATCTGCTTCCTTTCCCCTTTAATCTCCTTCCTTCTCCATCTCCTTCTTTTCCCCTTCAATCTCCTTCCTTCTCCATCTCCTTCCTTTCCCCTTCAATCTTCCTTCCTTCCTTCCTTCCCCTTCAATCTCCTTCCTTGTCCATCTCCTTCAATTCCCCTTCAATCTCCTTCCTTCTCCGTCTCCTTCCTTTCCCCTTCAATCTTCCTTCATTTCTTCCATCTCCATCCCTTCCCTTTCAATCTCTCTCCTTCCTTCCTTCCTTCCCCTTCAATCTCCTTCCTTCTCCATCTCCTTCCTTTCCCCTTCAATCTTCCTTCCTTCCTTCCATCTCCATCTCCATTCCTTCCCCTTCAATCTCTCCTTCCTTCCTTCCTTCCTTCCCCATTCAATCTCCTTCCTTGTCCATCTCCTTCCTTTCCCCTTCAATCTTCCTTCCTTCCTTCCTTCCCTTCAATCTCCTTCCTTGTCCATCTCCTTCAATTCCCTTCAATCTCCTTCCTTCTCCGTCTCCTTCCTTTCCCCTTCAATCTTCCTTCATTTCTTCCATCTCCATCCCTTCCCTTTCAATCTCTCTCCTTCCTTCCTTCCTTCCCCTTCAATCTCCTTCCTTCTCCATCTCCTTCCTTTCCCCTTCAATCTTCCTTCCTTCCTTCCATCTCCATTCCTTCCCCTTCAATCTCTCCTTCCTTCCTTCCTTCCTTCCTTCCTTCCCCCTTCAATCTCCTTCCTTGTCCATCTCCTTCCTTCCCCTTCAATCTTCCTTCCTTCCTTCCTTCCCCTTCAATCTCCTTCCTTGTCCATCTCCTTCAATTCCCCTTCAATCTCCTTCCTTCTCCGTCTCCTTCCTTTCCCCTTAAATCTTCCTTCATTTCTTCCATCTCCATCCTTTCCCTTTCAATCTCTCTCCTTCCTTCCTTCCTTCCCCTTCAATCTCCTTCCTTCTCCATCTCCTTCCTTTCCCCTTCAATCTTCCTTCCTTCCTTCCATCTCCATCTCCATTCCTTCCCCTTCAATCTCTCCTTCCTTCCTTCCTTCCTTCCTCCTTCAATCTCCTTCCTTGTCCATCTCCTTCTTTTCCCCTTCAATCTTCCTTCCTTCCTTCCTTACATCTCCATCTCCATCCCTTCCCCTTCAATCTTTCTCCTTCCTTCCTGCCTTCCTTCCTTCCTTCCTGCCTTCCTTCCTTCCTTCCCCTTCAATCTCCTTTCTTCTCCATCTCCTTTCTTGCCCCTTCAATCTTCCTTCCTTCTTTCCTTCCTTTCTCTTTCAATCTCCTTCATTCTCCATCTCCTTCCTTTCCCCTTCAATCTTCCTTCCTTCCATCTCCATCACTTCCCCTTCAATCTCTCTCTCCTTCCTTCCTTCCCTTCCCCTTCAATCTCCTTCCTTGTCCATATCCTTCCTTTCCCTTCAATCTCCTTCCTTCTCCATCTCCTTCCTTTCCCCTTCAATCTTCCTTCCTTCCTTCCATCTCCATCTCCATCCCTTCCTTTTCAATCACTATCTCCTTCCTTCTTTCCTTCCCCTTCAATCTCCTTCCTTCTCCATCTCCATCCCTTCCCCTTCAATCTCTCTCTCCTTCCTTCTTTCCTTCCCCTTCAATCTCCTTCCTTCTCCATCTCCTTCCTTTCCCCTTCAATCTTCTTTCCTTCCTTCCATCTCTATCTCCATCCCTTCCCCTTCAATCTCCTTTTCCTTCCTTTCTCCCTTCCTTCCATCCTTCCTTTCCCCTTCAATCTTCCATCCTTCCTTCCTTCCCCTTCAATCTCCTTCCATCTCCATCTCCATCCATTCCCCTTCAATTTCTTTCTCCTTCCTTCCTTCCTTTCCCCTTCAATCTTCCATCCTTCCTTCCTTCCCCCTTCAATCTCCTTCCTTGTCCATCTGCTTTATTTCCCCTTCAGTCTTCCTTACTTCCATCCATTTCCATCTCCGTCCCTTCCTTTTCAATCTCTCTCTCCTTCCTTCCTTCCTTCCTTCCTTCCTTCCTTCCTTCCTTCCTTCCCCGTCAATCTCCTTCCTTGTCCATCTGCTTCCTTTCCCCTTTAATCTCCTTCCTTCTCCATCTCCTTCTTTTCCCCTTCAATCTCCTTCCTTCTCCATCTCCTTCCTTTCCCCTTCAATCTTCCTTCCTTCCTTCCTTCCCCTTCAATCTCCTTCCTTGTCCATCTCCTTCAATTCCCCTTCAATCTCCTTCCTTCTCCGTCTCCTTCCTTTCCCCTTCAATCTTCCTTCATTTCTTCCATCTCCATCCCTTCCCTTTCAATCTCTCTCCTTCCTTCCTTCCTTCCCCTTCAATCTCCTTCCTTCTCCATCTCCTTCCTTTCCCCTTCAATCTTCCTTCCTTCCTTCCATCTCCATCTCCATTCCTTCCCCTTCAATCTCTCCTTCCTTCCTTCCTTCCTTCCCTCCTTCAATCTCCTTCCTTGTCCATCTCCTTCCTTTCCCCTTCAATCTTCCTTCCTTCCTTCTCCATCTCCATTCCTTCCCCTTCAATCTCTCTCCTTCCTTCCTTCCTTCCTTCCTTCCTTCCTTCCTTCCTTCCTTCCTTCCTTCCTTCCTTCCCCCTTCAATCTCCTTCCTTGTCCATCTCCTTCCTTTCCCCTTCAATCTTCCTTCCTTCCTTCCTTCCCCTTCAATCTCCTTCCTTGTCCATCTCCTTCAATTCCCCTTCAATCTCCTTCCTTCTCCATCTCCTTCCTTTCCCCTTCAATCTTCCTTCCTTCCATCTCCATCACTTCCCCTTCAATCTCTCACTCCTTCCTTCCTTCCTTCCCCTTCAATCTCCTTCCTTGTCCATATCCTTCCTTTCCCTTCAATCTCCTTCCTTCTCCATCTCCTTCCTTTCCCCTTCAATCTTCCTTCCTTCCTTCCATCTCCATCTCCATCCCTTCCTTTTCAATCACTATCTCCTTCCTTCTTTCCTTCCCCTTCAATCTCCTTCCTTGTCCATCTCCTTCAATTCCCCTCAATCTCCTTCCATCTCCATCTCCTTCGTTTGCTCTTCAATCTTCCTTCCTTCCTTTCCCCTTCAATCTTCTTTCCTTCCTTCCATCTCTATCTCCATCCCTTCCCCTTCAATCTCCTTTTCCTTCCTTTCTCCCTTCCTTCCATCCTTCCTTTCCCCTTCAATCTTCCATCTTTCCTTCCTTCCCCTTCAATCTCCTTCCATCTCCATCTCCATCCATTCCCCTTCAATTTCTTTCTCCTTCCTTCCTTCCTTCCTTCCTTCCTTCCTTCCTTCCCCGTCAATCTCCTTCCTTGTCCATTTCCTTCCTTTCTCCTTTAATCTCCTTCCTTCTCCATCTCCTTCTTTTCCCCTTCAATCTCCTTCCTTTTCCATCTCCTTCCTTTCCCCTTCAATCTTCCTTCCTTCCTTCCCCTTCAATCTCCTTCCTTGTCCATCTTCTTCAATTCCCCTTCAATCTCCTTCCTTCTCCGTCTCCTTCCTTTCCCCTTCAATCTTCCTTCATTTCTTCCATCTCCATCCCTTCCCTTTCAATCTCTCTCCTTCCTTCCTTCCTTCCTTCCTTCCTTCCTTCCTTCCTTCCTTCCTTCCTGCCTTCCTTCCTTCCCCTTCAATCTCCTTTCTTCTCCATCTCCTTTCTTTCCCCTTCAATCTTCCTTCCTTCTTTCCTTCCTTTCTCTTTCAATCTCCTTCATTCTCCATCTCCTTCCTTTCCCCTTCAATCTTCCTTCGTTCCATCTCCATCACTTCCCCTTCAATCTCTCTCTCTCCTTCCTTTCTTCCCTTCCCCTTCAATCTCCTTCCTTCTCCATCTCCTTCCTTTCCCCTTCAATCTTCCTTCCTTCTCCATCTCCTTCCTTTCCCCTTCAATCTTCCTTCCTTCCTTCCTTACATCTCCATCTCCATCCCTTCCCCTTCAATCTTTATCCTTCCTTCCTGCCTTCCTTCCTTCCTGCCTTCCTTCCTTCCTTCCCCTTCAATCTCCTTTCTTCTCCATCTCCTTTCTTGCCCCTTCAATCTTCCTTCCTTCTTTCCTTCCTTTCTCTTTCAATCTCCTTCATTCTCCATCTCCTTCCTTTCCCCTTCAATCTTCCTTCCTTCCATCTCCATCACTTCCCCTTCAATCTCTCTCTCCTTCCTTCCTTCCTTCCCCTTCAATCTCCTTCCTTGTCCATATCCTTCCTTTCCCTTCAATCTCCTTCCTCCTCCATCTCCTTCCTTTCCCCTTCAATCTTCCTTCCTTCCTTCCATCTCCATCTCCATCCCTTCCTTTTCAATCACTATCTCCTTCCTTCTTTCCTTCCCCTTCAATCTCCTTCCTTTTTCCATCTCCATCCCTTCCCCTTCAATCTCTCTCTCCTTCCTTCCTTCTTTCCCCTTCAATCCCCTTCCTTCTCCATCTCCTTCCTTTCCCCTTCAATCTTCTTTCCTTCCTTCCATCTCTATCTCCATCCCTTCCCCTTCAATCTCCTTTTCCTTCCTTTCTCCCTTCCTTCCATCCTTCCTTTCCCCTTCAATCTTCCATCCTTCCTTCCTTCCCCTTCAATCTCCTTCCATCTCCATCTCCATCCATTCCCCTTCAATTTCTTTCTCCTTCCTTCCTTCCTTTCCCCTTCAATCTCTCCATCCTTCCTTCCTTCCCCTTCAATCTCCTTCCTTGTCCATCTGCTTTATTTCCCCTTCAGTCTTCCTTCCTTCCATCCATTTCCATCTCCGTCCCTTCCTTTTCAATCTCTCTCTCCTTCCTTCCTTCCTTCCTTCCTTCCTTCCTTCCTTCCTTCCTTCCTTCCCCGTCAATCTCCTTCCTTGTCCATCTCCTTCCTTTCTCCTTTAATCTCCTTCCTTCTCCATCTCCTTCTTTTCCCCTTCAATCTCCTTCCTTTTCCATCTCCTTCCTTTCCCCTTCAATCTTCCTTCCTTCCTTCCCCTTCAATCTCCTTCCTTGTCCATCTTCTTCAATTCCCCTTCAATCTCCTTCCTTCTCCGTCTCCTTCCTTTCCCCTTCAATCTTCCTTCATTTCTTCCATCTCCATCCCTTCCCTTTCAATCTCTCTCCTTCCTTCCTTCCTTCCTTCCTTCCTTCCTTCCTTCCTTCCTTCCTTCCTTCCTTCCTTCCTTCCTTCCTGCCTTCCTTCCTTCCCCTTCAATCTCCTTTCTTCTCCATCTCCTTTCTTTCCCCTTCAATCTTCCTTCCTTCTTTCCTTCCTTTCTCTTTCAATCTCCTTCATTCTCCATCTCCTTCCTTTCCCCTTCAATCTTCCTTCGTTCCATCTCCATCACTTCCCCTTCAATCTCTCTCTCTCCTTCCTTTCTTCCCTTCCCCTTCAATCTCCTTCCTTCTCCATCTCCTTCCTTTCCCCTTCAATCTTCCTTCCTTCTCCATCTCCTTCCTTCCCCTTCAATCTTCCTTCCTTCCTTCCTTACATCTCCATCTCCATCCCTTCCCCTTCAATCTTTATCCTTCCTTCCTGCCTTCCTTCCTTCCTGCCTGCCTTCCTTCCTTCCTTCCCCTTCAATCTCCTTTCTTCTCCATCTCCTTTCTTGCCCCTTCAATCTTCCTTCCTTCTTTCCTTCCTTTCTCTTTCAATCTCCTTCATTCTCCATCTCCTTCCTTTCCCCTTCAATCTTCCTTCCTTCCATCTCCATCACTTCCCCTTCAATCTCTCTCTCCTTCCTTCCTTCCTTCCCCTTCATCTCCTTCCTTGTCCATATCCTTCCTTTCCCTTCAATCTCCTTCCTCCTCCATCTCCTTCCTTTCCCCTTCAATCTTCCTTCCTTCCTTCCATCTCCATCTCCATCCCTTCCTTTTCAATCACTATCTCCTTCCTTCTTTCCTTCCCCTTCAATCTCCTTCCTTTTTCCATCTCCATCCCTTCCCCTTCAATCTCTCTCTCCTTCCTTCCTTCTTTCCCCTTCAATCCCCTTCCTTCTCCATCTCCTTCCTTTCCCCTTCAATCTTCTTTCCTTCCTTCCATCTCTATCTCCATCCCTTCCCCTTCAATCTCCTTTTCCTTCCTTTCTCCCTTCCTTCCATCCTTCCTTTCCCCTTCAATCTTCCATCCTTCCTTCCTTCCCCTTCAATCTCCTTCCATCTCCATCTCCATCCATTCCCCTTCAATTTCTTTCTCCTTCCTTCCTTCCTTTCCCCTTCAATCTCTCCATCCTTCCTTCCTTCCCCTTCAATCTCCTTCCTTGTCCATCTGCTTTATTTCCCCTTCAGTCTTCCTTACTTCCATACATCTCCATCTCCATCCCTTCCTTTTCAATCTCTCCATCCTTCCTTCCTTCCTTCATTCCTTCCTTCCTTCCTTCCTTCCCCGTCAATCTCCTTCTTTGTCCATCTCCTTCCTTTCCCCTTTAATCTCCTTCCTTCTCCATCTCCTTCTTTTCCCCTTCAATCTCCTTCCTTCTCCATCTCCTTCCTTTCCCCTTCAATCTTCCTTCCTTCCTTCCTTCCCCTTCAATCTCCTTCCTTGTCCATCTCCTTCAATTCCCCTTCAATCTCCTTCCTTCTCCGTCTCCTTCCTTTCCCCTTAAATCTTCCTTCATTTCTTCCATCTCCATCCTTTCCCTTTCAATCTCTCTCCTTCCTTCCTTCCTTCCCCTTCAATCTCCTTCCTTCTCCATCTCCTTCCTTTCCCCTTCAATCTTCCTTCCTTCCATCTCCATCACTTCCCCTTCAATCTCTCACTCCTTCCTTCCTTCCTTCCCCTTCAATCTCCTTCCTTGTCCATATCCTTCCTTTCCCTTCAATCTCCTTCCTTCTCCATCTCCTTCCTTTCCCCTTCAATCTTCCTTCCTTCCTTCCATCTCCATCTCCATCCCTTCCTTTTCAATCACTATCTCCTTCCTTCTTTCCTTCCCCTTCAATCTCCTTCCTTGTCCATCTCCTTCAATTCCCCTTCAATCTCCTTCCATCTCCATCTCCTTCGTTTGCTCTTCAATCTTCCTTCCTTCCTTTCCCCTTCAATCTTCTTTCCTTCCTTCCATCTCTATCTCCATCCCTTCCCCTTCAATCTCCTTTTCCTTCCTTTCTCCCTTCCTTCCATCCTTCCTTTCCCCTTCAATCTTCCATCCTTCCTTCCTTCCCCTTCAATCTCCTTCCATCTCCATCTCCATCCATTCCCCTTCAATTTCTTTCTCCTTCCTTCCTTCCTTTCCCCTTCAATCTTCCATCATTCCTTCCTTCCCCTTCAATCTCCTTCCTTGTCCATCTGCTTTATTTCCCCTTCAGTCTTCCTTCCTTCCATCCATTTCCATCTCCGTCCCTTCCTTTTCAATCTCTCTCTCCTTCCTTCCTTCCTTCCTTCCTTCCTTCCTTCCTTCCTTCCTTCCTTCCTTCCTTCCGCGTCAATCTCCTTCCTTGTCCATCTGCTTCCTTTCCCCTTTAATCTCCTTCCTTCTCCATCTCCTTCTTTTCCCCTTCAATCTCCTTCCTTCTCCATCTCCTTCCTTTCCCCTTCAATCTTCCTTCCTTCCTTCCTTCCCCTTCAATCTCCTTCCTTCTCCATCTCCTTCAATTCCCCTTCAATCTCCTTCCTTCTCCGTCTCTTTCCTTTCCCCTTCAATCTTCCTTCATTTCTTCCATCTCCATCCCTTCCCTTTCAATCTCTCTCCTTCCTTCCTTCCTTCCTCCTTCAATCTCCTTCCTTGTCCATCTCCTTCCTTTCCCCTTCAATCTTCCTTCCTTCCTTCTCCATCTCCATTCCTTCCCCTTCAATCTCTCTCCTTCCTTCCTTCCTTCCTTCCTTCCTTCCTTCCTTCCTTCCTTCCTTCCTTCCCCCTTCAATCTCCTTCCTTGTCCATCTCCTTCCTTTCCCCTTCAATCTTCCTTCCTTCCTTCCTTCCCCTTCAATCTCCTTCCTTGTCCATCTCCTTCAATTCCCCTTCAATCTCCTTCCTTCTCCGTCTCCTTCCTTTCCCCTTAAATCTTCCTTCATTTCTTCCATCTCCATCCTTTCCCTTTCAATCTCTCTCCTTCCTTCCTTCCTTCCCCTTCAATCTCCTTCCTTCTCCATCTCCTTCCTTTCCCCTTCAATCTTCCTTCCTTCCATCTCCATCACTTCCCCTTCAATCTCTCACTCCTTCCTTCCCCTTCAATCTCCTTCCTTGTCCATATCCTTCCTTTCCCTTCAATCTCCTTCCTTCTCCATCTCCTTCCTTTCCCCTTCAATCTTCCTTCCTTCCTTCCATCTCCATCTCCATCCCTTCCTTTTCAATCACTATCTCCTTCCTTCTTTCCTTCCCCTTCAATCTCCTTCCTTGTCCATCTCCTTCAATTCCCCTTCAATCTCCTTCCATCTCCATCTCCTTCGTTTGCTCTTCAATCTTCCTTCCTTCCTTTCCCCTTCAATCTTCTTTCCTTCCTTTCTCCCTTCCTTCCATCCTTCCTTTCCCCTTCAATCTTCCATCCTTCCTTCCTTCCCCTTCAATCTCCTTCCATCTCCATCTCCATCCATTCCCTTCAATTTCTTTCTCCTTCCTTCCTTCCTTTCCCCTTCAATCTTCCATCATTCCTTCCTTCCCCTTCAATCTCCTTCCTTGTCCATCTGCTTTATTTCCCCTTCAATCTTCCTTCCTTCCTTCCTTACATCTCCATCTCCATCCCTTCCCCTTCAATCTTTCTCCTTCCTTCCTGCCTTCCTTCCTTCCTGCCTGCCTTCCTTCCTTCCTTCCCCTTCAATCTCCTTCCTTCTCCATCTCCTTCCTTTCCCCTTCAATCTCCTTTCTTCTCCATCTCCTTTCTTGCCCCTTCAATCTTCCTTCCTTCTTTCCTTCCTTTCTCTTTCAATCTCCTTCATTCTCCATCTCCTTCCTTTCCCCTTCAATCTTCCTTCCTTCCATCTCCATCACTTCCCCTTCAATCTCTCTCTCCTTCCTTCCTTCCTTCCCCTTCAATCTCCTTCCTTGTCCATCTCCTTCCTTTCCCCTTCAATCTTCCTTCCTTCCTTCCATCTCCATCTCCATTCCTTCCCCTTCAATCTCTCCTTCCTTCCTTCCTTCCTTCCCCATTCAATCTCCTTCCTTGTCCATCTCCTTCCTTTCCCCTTCAATCTTCCTTCCTTCCTTCCTTCCCCTTCAATCTCCTTCCTTGTCCATCTCCTTCAATTCCCCTTCAATCTCCTTCCTTCTCCGTCTCCTTCCTTTCCCCTTCAATCTTCCTTCATTTCTTCCATCTCCATCCCTTCCCTTTCAATCTCTCTCCTTCCTTCCTTCCTTCCCCTTCAATCTCCTTCCTTCTCCATCTCCTTCCTTTCCCCTTCAATCTTCCTTCCTTCCTTCCATCTCCATTCCTTCCCCTTCAATCTCTCCTTCCTTCCTTCCTTCCTTCCTTCCTTCCTTCCCCCTTCAATCTCCTTCCTTGTCCATCTCCTTCCTTTCCCCTTCAATCTTCCTTCCTTCCTTCCTTCCCCTTCAATCTCCTTCCTTGTCCATCTCCTTCAATTCCCCTTCAATCTCCTTCCTTCTCCGTCTCCTTCCTTTCCCCTTAAATCTTCCTTCATTTCTTCCATCTCCATCCTTTCCCTTTCAATCTCTCTCCTTCCTTCCTTCCTTCCCCTTCAATCTCCTTCCTTCTCCATCTCCTTCCTTTCCCCTTCAATCTTCCTTCCTTCCTTCCATCTCCATCTCCATTCCTTCCCCTTCAATCTCTCCTTCCTTCCTTCCTTCCTTCCTCCTTCAATCTCCTTCCTTGTCCATCTCCTTCTTTTCCCCTTCAATCTTCCTTCCTTCCTTCCTTACATCTCCATCTCCATCCCTTCCCCTTCAATCTTTCTCCTTCCTTCCTGCCTTCCTTCCTTCCTTCCTGCCTTCCTTCCTTCCTTCCCCTTCAATCTCCTTTCTTCTCCATCTCCTTTCTTGCCCCTTCAATCTTCCTTCCTTCTTTCCTTCCTTTCTCTTTCAATCTCCTTCATTCTCCATCTCCTTCCTTTCCCCTTCAATCTTCCTTCCTTCCATCTCCATCACTTCCCCTTCAATCTCTCTCTCCTTCCTTCCTTCCTTCCCCTTCAATCTCCTTCCTTGTCCATATCCTTCCTTTCCCTTCAATCTCCTTCCTTCTCCATCTCCTTCCTTTCCCCTTCAATCTTCCTTCCTTCCTTCCATCTCCATCTCCATCCCTTCCTTTTCAATCACTATCTCCTTCCTTCTTTCCTTCCCCTTCAATCTCCTTCCTTCTCCATCTCCATCCCTTCCCCTTCAATCTCTCTCTCCTTCCTTCTTTCCTTCCCCTTCAATCTCCTTCCTTCTCCATCTCCTTCCTTTCCCCTTCAATCTTCTTTCCTTCCTTCCATCTCTATCTCCATCCCTTCCCCTTCAATCTCCTTTTCCTTCCTTTCTCCCTTCCTTCCATCCTTCCTTTCCCCTTCAATCTTCCATCCTTCCTTCCTTCCCCTTCAATCTCCTTCCATCTCCATCTCCATCCATTCCCCTTCAATTTCTTTCTCCTTCCTTCCTTCCTTTCCCCTTCAATCTTCCATCCTTCCTTCCTTCCCCTTCAATCTCCTTCCTTGTCCATCTGCTTTATTTCCCCTTCAGTCTTCCTTACTTCCATCCATTTCCATCTCCGTCCCTTCCTTTTCAATCTCTCTCTCCTTCCTTCCTTCCTTCCTTCCTTCCTTCCTTCCTTCCTTCCTTCCTTCCCCGTCAATCTCCTTCCTTGTCCATCTGCTTCCTTTCCCCTTTAATCTCCTTCCTTCTCCATCTCCTTCTTTTCCCCTTCAATCTCCTTCCTTCTCCATCTCCTTCCTTTCCCCTTCAATCTTCCTTCCTTCCTTCCTTCCCCTTCAATCTCCTTCCTTGTCCATCTCCTTCAATTCCCCTTCAATCTCCTTCCTTCTCCGTCTCCTTCCTTTCCCCTTCAATCTTCCTTCATTTCTTCCATCTCCATCCCTTCCCTTTCAATCTCTCTCCTTCCTTCCTTCCTTCCCCTTCAATCTCCTTCCTTCTCCATCTCCTTCCTTTCCCCTTCAATCTTCCTTCCTTCCTTCCATCTCCATCTCCATTCCTTCCCCTTCAATCTCTCCTTCCTTCCTTCCTTCCTTCCTCCTTCAATCTCCTTCCTTGTCCATCTCCTTCCTTTCCCCTTCAATCTTCCTTCCTTCCTTCTCCATCTCCATTCCTTCCCCTTCAATCTCTCTCCTTCCTTCCTTCCTTCCTTCCTTCCTTCCTTCCTTCCTTCCTTCCTTCCTTCCTTCCCCCTTCAATCTCCTTCCTTGTCCATCTCCTTCCTTTCCCCTTCAATCTTCCTTCCTTCCTTCCTTCCCCTTCAATCTCCTTCCTTGTCCATCTCCTTCAATTCCCCTTCAATCTCCTTCCTTCTCCATCTCCTTCCTTTCCCCTTCAATCTTCCTTCCTTCCATCTCCATCACTTCCCCTTCAATCTCTCACTCCTTCCTTCCTTCCTTCCCCTTCAATCTCCTTCCTTGTCCATATCCTTCCTTTCCCTTCAATCTCCTTCCTTCTCCATCTCCTTCCTTTCCCCTTCAATCTTCCTTCCTTCCTTCCATCTCCATCTCCATCCCTTCCTTTTCAATCACTATCTCCTTCCTTCTTTCCTTCCCCTTCAATCTCCTTCCTTGTCCATCTCCTTCAATTCCCCTTCAATCTCCTTCCATCTCCATCTCCTTCGTTTGCTCTTCAATCTTCCTTCCTTCCTTTCCCCTTCAATCTTCTTTCCTTCCTTCCATCTCTATCTCCATCCCTTCCCCTTCAATCTCCTTTTCCTTCCTTTCTCCCTTCCTTCCATCCTTCCTTTCCCCTTCAATCTTCCATCTTTCCTTCCTTCCCCTTCAATCTCCTTCCATCTCCATCTCCATCCATTCCCCTTCAATTTCTTTCTCCTTCCTTCCTTCCTTCCTTCCTTCCTTCCTTCCTTCCCCGTCAATCTCCTTCCTTGTCCATTTCCTTCCTTTCTCCTTTAATCTCCTTCCTTCTCCATCTCCTTCTTTTCCCCTTCAATCTCCTTCCTTTTCCATCTCCTTCCTTTCCCCTTCAATCTTCCTTCCTTCCTTCCCCTTCAATCTCCTTCCTTGTCCATCTTCTTCAATTCCCCTTCAATCTCCTTCCTTCTCCGTCTCCTTCCTTTCCCCTTCAATCTTCCTTCATTTCTTCCATCTCCATCCCTTCCCTTTCAATCTCTCTCCTTCCTTCCTTCCTTCCTTCCTTCCTTCCTTCCTTCCTTCCTTCCTGCCTTCCTTCCTTCCCCTTCAATCTCCTTTCTTCTCCATCTCCTTTCTTTCCCCTTCAATCTTCCTTCCTTCTTTCCTTCCTTTCTCTTTCAATCTCCTTCATTCTCCATCTCCTTCCTTTCCCCTTCAATCTTCCTTCGTTCCATCTCCATCACTTCCCCTTCAATCTCTCTCTCTCCTTCCTTTCTTCCCTTCCCCTTCAATCTCCTTCCTTCTCCATCTCCTTCCTTTCCCCTTCAATCTTCCTTCCTTCTCCATCTCCTTCCTTTCCCCTTCAATCTTCCTTCCTTCCTTCCTTACATCTCCATCTCCATCCCTTCCCCTTCAATCTTTATCCTTCCTTCCTGCCTTCCTTCCTTCCTGCCTTCCTTCCTTCCTTCCCCTTCAATCTCCTTTCTTCTCCATCTCCTTTCTTGCCCCTTCAATCTTCCTTCCTTCTTTCCTTCCTTTCTCTTTCAATCTCCTTCATTCTCCATCTCCTTCCTTTCCCCTTCAATCTTCCTTCCTTCCATCTCCATCACTTCCCCTTCAATCTCTCTCTCCTTCCTTCCTTCCTTCCCCTTCAATCTCCTTCCTTGTCCATATCCTTCCTTTCCCTTCAATCTCCTTCCTCCTCCATCTCCTTCCTTTCCCCTTCAATCTTCCTTCCTTCCTTCCATCTCCATCTCCATCCCTTCCTTTTCAATCACTATCTCCTTCCTTCTTTCCTTCCCCTTCAATCTCCTTCCTTTTTCCATCTCCATCCCTTCCCCTTCAATCTCTCTCTCCTTCCTTCCTTCTTTCCCCTTCAATCCCCTTCCTTCTCCATCTCCTTCCTTTCCCCTTCAATCTTCTTTCCTTCCTTCCATCTCTATCTCCATCCCTTCCCCTTCAATCTCCTTTTCCTTCCTTTCTCCCTTCCTTCCATCCTTCCTTTCCCCTTCAATCTTCCATCCTTCCTTCCTTCCCCTTCAATCTCCTTCCATCTCCATCTCCATCCATTCCCCTTCAATTTCTTTCTCCTTCCTTCCTTCCTTTCCCCTTCAATCTCTCCATCCTTCCTTCCTTCCCCTTCAATCTCCTTCCTTGTCCATCTGCTTTATTTCCCCTTCAGTCTTCCTTCCTTCCATCCATTTCCATCTCCGTCCCTTCCTTTTCAATCTCTCTCTCCTTCCTTCCTTCCTTCCTTCCTTCCTTCCTTCCTTCCTTCCTTCCTTCCCCGTCAATCTCCTTCCTTGTCCATCTCCTTCCTTTCTCCTTTAATCTCCTTCCTTCTCCATCTCCTTCTTTTCCCCTTCAATCTCCTTCCTTTTCCATCTCCTTCCTTTCCCCTTCAATCTTCCTTCCTTCCTTCCCCTTCAATCTCCTTCCTTGTCCATCTTCTTCAATTCCCCTTCAATCTCCTTCCTTCTCCGTCTCCTTCCTTTCCCCTTCAATCTTCCTTCATTTCTTCCATCTCCATCCCTTCCCTTTCAATCTCTCTCCTTCCTTCCTTCCTTCCTTCCTTCCTTCCTTCCTTCCTTCCTTCCTTCCTTCCTTCCTTCCTTCCTTCCTGCCTTCCTTCCTTCCCCTTCAATCTCCTTTCTTCTCCATCTCCTTTCTTTCCCCTTCAATCTTCCTTCCTTCTTTCCTTCCTTTCTCTTTCAATCTCCTTCATTCTCCATCTCCTTCCTTTCCCCTTCAATCTTCCTTCGTTCCATCTCCATCACTTCCCCTTCAATCTCTCTCTCTCCTTCCTTTCTTCCCTTCCCCTTCAATCTCCTTCCTTCTCCATCTCCTTCCTTTCCCCTTCAATCTTCCTTCCTTCTCCATCTCCTTCCTTTCCCCTTCAATCTTCCTTCCTTCCTTCCTTACATCTCCATCTCCATCCCTTCCCCTTCAATCTTTATCCTTCCTTCCTGCCTTCCTTCCTTCCTGCCTGCCTTCCTTCCTTCCTTCCCCTTCAATCTCCTTTCTTCTCCATCTCCTTTCTTGCCCCTTCAATCTTCCTTCCTTCTTTCCTTCCTTTCTCTTTCAATCTCCTTCATTCTCCATCTCCTTCCTTTCCCCTTCAATCTTCCTTCCTTCCATCTCCATCACTTCCCCTTCAATCTCTCTCTCCTTCCTTCCTTCCTTCCCCTTCAATCTCCTTCCTTGTCCATATCCTTCCTTTCCCTTCAATCTCCTTCCTCCTCCATCTCCTTCCTTTCCCCTTCAATCTTCCTTCCTTCCTTCCATCTCCATCTCCATCCCTTCCTTTTCAATCACTATCTCCTTCCTTCTTTCCTTCCCCTTCAATCTCCTTCCTTTTTCCATCTCCATCCCTTCCCCTTCAATCTCTCTCTCCTTCCTTCCTTCTTTCCCCTTCAATCCCCTTCCTTCTCCATCTCCTTCCTTTCCCCTTCAATCTTCTTTCCTTCCTTCCATCTCTATCTCCATCCCTTCCCCTTCAATCTCCTTTTCCTTCCTTTCTCCCTTCCTTCCATCCTTCCTTTCCCCTTCAATCTTCCATCCTTCCTTCCTTCCCCTTCAATCTCCTTCCATCTCCATCTCCATCCATTCCCCTTCAATTTCTTTCTCCTTCCTTCCTTCCTTTCCCCTTCAATCTCTCCATCCTTCCTTCCTTCCCCTTCAATCTCCTTCCTTGTCCATCTGCTTTATTTCCCCTTCAGTCTTCCTTACTTCCATACATCTCCATCCCTTCCTTTTCAATCTCTCCATCCTTCCTTCCTTCCTTCATTCCTTCCTTCCTTCCTTCCTTCCCCGTCAATCTCCTTCTTTGTCCATCTCCTTCCTTTCCCCTTTAATCTCCTTCCTTCTCCATCTCCTTCTTTTCCCCTTCAATCTCCTTCCTTCTCCATCTCCTTCCTTTCCCCTTCAATCTTCCTTCCTTCCTTCCTTCCCCTTCAATCTCCTTCCTTGTCCATCTCCTTCAATTCCCCTTCAATCTCCTTCCTTCTCCGTCTCCTTCCTTTCCCCTTAAATCTTCCTTCATTTCTTCCATCTCCATCCTTTCCCTTTCAATCTCTCTCCTTCCTTCCTTCCTTCCCCTTCAATCTCCTTCCTTCTCCATCTCCTTCCTTTCCCCTTCAATCTTCCTTCCTTCCATCTCCATCACTTCCCCTTCAATCTCTCACTCCTTCCTTCCTTCCTTCCCCTTCAATCTCCTTCCTTGTCCATATCCTTCCTTTCCCTTCAATCTCCTTCCTTCTCCATCTCCTTCCTTTCCCCTTCAATCTTCCTTCCTTCCTTCCATCTCCATCTCCATCCCTTCCTTTTCAATCACTATCTCCTTCCTTCTTTCCTTCCCCTTCAATCTCCTTCCTTGTCCATCTCCTTCAATTCCCCTTCAATCTCCTTCCATCTCCATCTCCTTCGTTTGCTCTTCAATCTTCCTTCCTTCCTTTCCCCTTCAATCTTCTTTCCTTCCTTCCATCTCTATCTCCATCCCTTCCCCTTCAATCTCCTTTTCCTTCCTTTCTCCCTTCCTTCCATCCTTCCTTTCCCCTTCAATCTTCCATCCTTCCTTCCTTCCCCTTCAATCTCCTTCCATCTCCATCTCCATCCATTCCCCTTCAATTTCTTTCTCCTTCCTTCCTTCCTTTCCCCTTCAATCTTCCATCATTCCTTCCTTCCCCTTCAATCTCCTTCCTTGTCCATCTGCTTTATTTCCCCTTCAGTCTTCCTTCCTTCCATCCATTTCCATCTCCGTCCCTTCCTTTTCAATCTCTCTCTCCTTCCTTCCTTCCTTCCTTCCTTCCTTCCTTCCTTCCTTCCTTCCTTCCTTCCGCGTCAATCTCCTTCCTTGTCCATCTGCTTCCTTTCCCCTTTAATCTCCTTCCTTCTCCATCTCCTTCTTTTCCCCTTCAATCTCCTTCCTTCTCCATCTCCTTCCTTTCCCCTTCAATCTTCCTTCCTTCCTTCCTTCCCCTTCAATCTCCTTCCTTCTCCATCTCCTTCAATTCCCCTTCAATCTCCTTCCTTCTCCGTCTCTTTCCTTTCCCCTTCAATCTTCCTTCATTTCTTCCATCTCCATCCCTTCCCTTTCAATCTCTCTCCTTCCTTCCTTCCTTCCTCCTTCAATCTCCTTCCTTGTCCATCTCCTTCCTTTCCCCTTCAATCTTCCTTCCTTCCTTCTCCATCTCCATTCCTTCCCCTTCAATCTCTCTCCTTCCTTCCTTCCTTCCTTCCTTCCTTCCTTCCTTCCTTCCTTCCTTCCTTCCCCCTTCAATCTCCTTCCTTGTCCATCTCCTTCCTTTCCCCTTCAATCTTCCTTCCTTCCTTCCTTCCCCTTCAATCTCCTTCCTTGTCCATCTCCTTCAATTCCCCTTCAATCTCCTTCCTTCTCCGTCTCCTTCCTTTCCCCTTAAATCTTCCTTCATTTCTTCCATCTCCATCCTTTCCCTTTCAATCTCTCTCCTTCCTTCCTTCCTTCCCCTTCAATCTCCTTCCTTCTCCATCTCCTTCCTTTCCCCTTCAATCTTCCTTCCTTCCATCTCCATCACTTCCCCTTCAATCTCTCACTCCTTCCTTCCCCTTCAATCTCCTTCCTTGTCCATATCCTTCCTTTCCCTTCAATCTCCTTCCTTCTCCATCTCCTTCCTTTCCCCTTCAATCTTCCTTCCTTCCTTCCATCTCCATCTCCATCCCTTCCTTTTCAATCACTATCTCCTTCCTTCTTTCCTTCCCCTTCAATCTCCTTCCTTGTCCATCTCCTTCAATTCCCCTTCAATCTCCTTCCATCTCCATCTCCTTCGTTTGCTCTTCAATCTTCCTTCCTTCCTTTCCCCTTCAATCTTCTTTCCTTCCTTTCTCCCTTCCTTCCATCCTTCCTTTCCCCTTCAATCTTCCATCCTTCCTTCCTTCCCCTTCAATCTCCTTCCATCTCCATCTCCATCCATTCCCCTTCAATTTCTTTCTCCTTCCTTCCTTCCTTTCCCCTTCAATCTTCCATCATTCCTTCCTTCCCCTTCAATCTCCTTCCTTGTCCATCTGCTTTATTTCCCCTTCAATCTTCCTTCCTTCCTTCCTTACATCTCCATCTCCATCCCTTCCCCTTCAATCTTTCTCCTTCCTTCCTGCCTTCCTTCCTTCCTGCCTGCCTTCCTTCCTTCCTTCCCCTTCAATCTCCTTCCTTCTCCATCTCCTTCCTTTCCCCTTCAATCTCCTTTCTTCTCCATCTCCTTTCTTGCCCCTTCAATCTTCCTTCCTTCTTTCCTTCCTTTCTCTTTCAATCTCCTTCATTCTCCATCTCCTTCCTTTCCCCTTCAATCTTCCTTCCTTCCATCTCCATCACTTCCCCTTCAATCTCTCTCTCCTTCCTTCCTTCCTTCCCCTTCAATCTCCTTCCTTGTCCATATCCTTCCTTTCCCTTCAATCTCCTTCCTTCTCCATCTCCTTCCTTTCCCCTTCAATCTTCCTTCCTTCCTTCCATCTCCATCTCCATCCCTTCCTTTTCAATCACTATCTCCTTCCTTCTTTCCTTCCCCTTCAATCTCCTTCCTTCTCCATCTCCATCCCTTCCCCTTCAATCTCTCTCTCCTTCCTTCCTTCTTTCCCCTTCAATCTCCTTCCTTCTCCATCTCCTTCCTTTCCCCTTCAATCTTCTTTCCTTCCTTCCATCTCTATCTCCATCCCTTCCCCTTCAATCTCCTTTTCCTTCCTTTCTCCCTTCCTTCCATCCTTCCTTTCCCCTTCAATCTTCCATCCTTCCTTCCTTCCCCTTCAATCTCCTTCCTTGTCCATCTGCTTTATTTCCCCTTCAGTCTTCCTTACTTCCATCCATTTCCATCTCCGTCCCTTCCTTTTCAATCTCTCTCTCCTTCCTTCCTTCCTTCCTTCCTTCCTTCCTTCCTTCCTTCCTTCCTTCCTTCCCCGTCAATCTCCTTCCTTGTCCATCTGCTTCCTTTCCCCTTTAATCTCCTTCCTTCTCCATCTCCTTCTTTTCCCCTTCAATCTCCTTCCTTCTCCATCTCCTTCCTTTCCCCTTCAATCTTCCTTCCTTCCTTCCTTCCCCTTCAATCTCCTTCCTTGTCCATCTCCTTCAATTCCCCTTCAATCTCCTTCCTTCTCCGTCTCCTTCCTTTCCCCTTCAATCTTCCTTCATTTCTTCCATCTCCATCCCTTCCCTTTCAATCTCTCTCCTTCCTTCCTTCCTTCCCTTCAATCTCCTTCCTTCTCCATCTCCTTCCTTTCCCCTTCAATCTTCCTTCCTTCCTTCCATCTCCATCTCCATTCCTTCCCCTTCAATCTCTCCTTCCTTCCTTCCTTCCTTCCCCATTCAATCTCCTTCCTTGTCCATCTTCTTCCTTTCCCCTTCAATCTTCCTTCCTTCCTTCCTTCCCCTTCAATCTCCTTCCTTGTCCATCTCCTTCAATTCCCCTTCAATCTCCTTCCTTCTCCGTCTCCTTCCTTTCCCCTTCAATCTTCCTTCATTTCTTCCATCTCCATCCCTTCCCTTTCAATCTCTCTCCTTCCTTCCTTCCTTCCCCTTCAATCTCCTTCCTTCTCCATCTCCTTCCTTTCCCCTTCAATCTTCCTTCCTTCCTTCCATCTCCATTCCTTCCCCTTCAATCTCTCCTTCCTTCCTTCCTTCCTTCCTTCCCCCTTCAATCTCCTTCCTTGTCCATCTCCTTCGTTTCCCCTTCAATCTTCCTTCCTTCCTTCCTTCCCCTTCAATCTCCTTCCTTGTCCATCTCCTTCAATTCCCCTTCAATCTCCTTCCTTCTCCGTCTCCTTCCTTTCCCCTTAAATCTTCCTTCATTTCTTCCATCTCCATCCTTTCCCTTTCAATCTCTCTCCTTCCTTCCTTCCTTCCCCTTCAATCTCCTTCCTTCTCCATCTCCTTCCTTTCCCCTTCAATCTTCCTTCCTTCCTTCCATCTCCATCTCCATTCCTTCCCCTTCAATCTCTCCTTCCTTCCTTCCTTCCTTCCTCCTTCAATCTCCTTCCTTGTCCATCTCCTTCTTTTCCCCTTCAATCTTCCTTCCTTCCTTCCTTACATCTCCATCTCCATCCCTTCCCCTTCAATCTTTCTCCTTCCTTCCTGCCTTCCTTCCTTCCTGCCTGCCTTCCTTCCTTCCTTCCCCTTCAATCTCCTTTCTTCTCCATCTCCTTTCTTGCCCCTTCAATCTTCCTTCCTTCTTTCCTTCCTTTCTCTTTCAATCTCCTTCATTCTCCATCTCCTTCCTTTCCCCTTCAATCTTCCTTCCTTCCATCTCCATCACTTCCCCTTCAATCTCTCTCTCCTTCCTTCCTTCCTTCCCCTTCAATCTCCTTCCTTGTCCATATCCTTCCTTTCCCTTCAATCTCCTTCCTTCTTCATCTCCTTCCTTTCCCCTTCAATCTTCCTTCCTTCCTTCCATCTCCATCTCCATCCCTTCCTTTTCAATCACTATCTCCTTCCTTCTTTCCTTCCCCTTCAATCTCCTTCCTTCTCCATCTCCATCCCTTCCCCTTCAATCTCTCTCTCCTTCCTTCTTTCCTTCCCCTTCAATCTCCTTCCTTCTCCATCTCCTTCCTTTCCCCTTCAATCTTCTTTCCTTCCTTCCATCTCTATCTCCATCCCTTCCCCTTCAATCTCCTTTTCCTTCCTTTCTCCCTTCCTTCCATCCTTCCTTTCCCCTTCAATCTTCCATCCTTCCTTCCTTCCCCTTCAATCTCCTTCCATCTCCATCTCCATCCATTCCCCTTCAATTTCTTTCTCCTTCCTTCCTTCCATCTCCATCTCCATTCCTTCCCCTTCAATCTCTCCTTCCTTCCTTCCTTCCTTCCCCATTCAATCTCCTTCCTTGTCCATCTTCTTCCCTTCCCCTTCAATCTCCTTTTCCTTCCTTTCTCCCTTCCTTCCATCCTTCCTTTCCCCTTCAATCTTCCATCCTTCCTTCCTTCCCCTTCAATCTCCTTCCTTGTCCATCTGCTTTATTTCCCCTTCAGTCTTCCTTACTTCCATCCATTTCCATCTCCGTCCCTTCCTTTTCAATCTCTCTCTCCTTCCTTCCTTCCTTCCTTCCTTCCTTCCTTCCTTCCTTCCTTCCTTCCTTCCCCGTCAATCTCCTTCCTTGTCCATCTGCTTCCTTTCCCCTTTAATCTCCTTCCTTCTCCATCTCCTTCTTTTCCCCTTCAATCTCCTTCCTTCTCCATCTCCTTCCTTTCCCCTTCAATCTTCCTTCCTTCCTTCCTTCCCCTTCAATCTCCTTCCTTGTCCATCTCCTTCAATTCCCCTTCAATCTCCTTCCTTCTCCGTCTCCTTCCTTTCCCCTTCAATCTTCCTTCATTTCTTCCATCTCCATCCCTTCCCTTTCAATCTCTCTCCTTCCTTCCTTCCTTCCCCTTCAATCTCCTTCCTTCTCCATCTCCTTCCTTTCCCCTTCAATCTTCCTTCCTTCCTTCCATCTCCATCTCCATTCCTTCCCCTTCAATCTCTCCTTCCTTCCTTCCTTCCTTCCCCATTCAATCTCCTTCCTTGTCCATCTTCTTCCTTTCCCCTTCAATCTTCCTTCCTTCCTTCCTTCCCCTTCAATCTCCTTCCTTGTCCATCTCCTTCAATTCCCCTTCAATCTCCTTCCTTCTCCGTCTCCTTCCTTTCCCCTTCAATCTTCCTTCATTTCTTCCATCTCCATCCCTTCCCTTTCAATCTCTCTCCTTCCTTCCTTCCTTCCCCTTCAATCTCCTTCCTTCTCCATCTCCTTCCTTTCCCCTTCAATCTTCCTTCCTTCCTTCCATCTCCATTCCTTCCCCTTCAATCTCTCCTTCCTTCCTTCCTTCCTTCCTTCCCCCTTCAATCTCCTTCCTTGTCCATCTCCTTCGTTTCCCCTTCAATCTTCCTTCCTTCCTTCCTTCCCCTTCAATCTCCTTCCTTGTCCATCTCCTTCAATTCCCCTTCAATCTCCTTCCTTCTCCGTCTCCTTCCTTTCCCCTTAAATCTTCCTTCATTTCTTCCATCTCCATCCTTTCCCTTTCAATCTCTCTCCTTCCTTCCTTCCTTCCCCTTCAATCTCCTTCCTTCTCCATCTCCTTCCTTTCCCCTTCAATCTTCCTTCCTTCCTTCCATCTCCATCTCCATTCCTTCCCCTTCAATCTCTCCTTCCTTCCTTCCTTCCTTCCTCCTTCAATCTCCTTCCTTGTCCATCTCCTTCTTTTCCCCTTCAATCTTCCTTCCTTCCTTCCTTACATCTCCATCTCCATCCCTTCCCCTTCAATCTTTCTCCTTCCTTCCTGCCTTCCTTCCTTCCTGCCTGCCTTCCTTCCTTCCTTCCCCTTCAATCTCCTTTCTTCTCCATCTCCTTTCTTGCCCCTTCAATCTTCCTTCCTTCTTTCCTTCCTTTCTCTTTCAATCTCCTTCATTCTCCATCTCCTTCCTTTCCCCTTCAATCTTCCTTCCTTCCATCTCCATCACTTCCCCTTCAATCTCTCTCTCCTTCCTTCCTTCCTTCCCCTTCAATCTCCTTCCTTGTCCATATCCTTCCTTTCCCTTCAATCTCCTTCCTTCTTCATCTCCTTCCTTTCCCCTTCAATCTTCCTTCCTTCCTTCCATCTCCATCTCCATCCCTTCCTTTTCAATCACTATCTCCTTCCTTCTTTCCTTCCCCTTCAATCTCCTTCCTTCTCCATCTCCATCCCTTCCCCTTCAATCTCTCTCTCCTTCCTTCTTTCCTTCCCCTTCAATCTCCTTCCTTCTCCATCTCCTTCCTTTCCCCTTCAATCTTCTTTCCTTCCTTCCATCTCTATCTCCATCCCTTCCCCTTCAATCTCCTTTTCCTTCCTTTCTCCCTTCCTTCCATCCTTCCTTTCCCCTTCAATCTTCCATCCTTCCTTCCTTCCCCTTCAATCTCCTTCCATCTCCATCTCCATCCATTCCCCTTCAATTTCTTTCTCCTTCCTTCCTTCCATCTCCATCTCCATTCCTTCCCCTTCAATCTCTCCTTCCTTCCTTCCTTCCTTCCCCATTCAATCTCCTTCCTTGTCCATCTTCTTCCTTTCCCCTTCAATCTTCCTTCCTTCCTTCCTTCCCCTTCAATCTCCTTCCTTGTCCATCTCCTTCAATTCCCCTTCAATCTCCTTCCTTCTCCGTCTCCTTCCTTTCCCCTTCAATCTTCCTTCATTTCTTCCATCTCCATCCCTTCCCTTTCAATCTCTCTCCTTCCTTCCTTCCTTCCCCTTCAATCTCCTTCCTTCTCCATCTCCTTCCTTTCCCCTTCAATCTTCCTTCCTTCCTTCCATCTCCATTCCTTCCCCTTCAATCTCTCCTTCCTTCCTTCCTTCCTTCCTTCCCCCTTCAATCTCCTTCCTTGTCCATCTCCTTCCTTTCCCCTTCAATCTTCCTTCCTTCCTTCCTTCCCCTTCAATCTCCTTCCTTGTCCATCTCCTTCAATTCCCCTTCAATCTCCTTCCTTCTCCGTCTCCTTCCTTTCCCCTTAAATCTTCCTTCATTTCTTCCATCTCCATCCTTTCCCTTTCAATCTCTCTCCTTCCTTCCTTCCTTCCCCTTCAATCTCCTTCCTTCTCCATCTCCTTCCTTTCCCCTTCAATCTTCCTTCCTTCCTTCCATCTCCATCTCCATTCCTTCCCCTTCAATCTCTCCTTCCTTCCTTCCTTCCTTCCTCCTTCAATCTCCTTCCTTGTCCATCTCCTTCTTTTCCCCTTCAATCTTCCTTCCTTCCTTCCTTACATCTCCATCTCCATCCCTTCCCCTTCAATCTTTCTCCTTCCTTCCTGCCTTCCTTCCTTCCTGCCTGCCTTCCTTCCTTCCTTCCCCTTCAATCTCCTTTCTTCTCCATCTCCTTTCTTGCCCCTTCAATCTTCCTTCCTTCTTTCCTTCCTTTCTCTTTCAATCTCCTTCATTCTCCATCTCCTTCCTTTCCCCTTCAATCTTCCTTCCTTCCATCTCCATCACTTCCCCTTCAATCTCTCTCTCCTTCCTTCCTTCCTTCCCCTTCAATCTCCTTCCTTGTCCATATCCTTCCTTTCCCTTCAATCTCCTTCCTTCTTCATCTCCTTCCTTTCCCCTTCAATCTTCCTTCCTTCCTTCCATCTCCATCTCCATCCCTTCCTTTTCAATCACTATCTCCTTCCTTCTTTCCTTCCCCTTCAATCTCCTTCCTTCTCCATCTCCATCCCTTCCCCTTCAATCTCTCTCTCCTTCCTTCTTTCCTTCCCCTTCAATCTCCTTCCTTCTCCATCTCCTTCCTTTCCCCTTCAATCTTCTTTCCTTCCTTCCATCTCTATCTCCATCCCTTCCCCTTCAATCTCCTTTTCCTTCCTTTCTCCCTTCCTTCCATCCTTCCTTTCCCCTTCAATCTTCCATCCTTCCTTCCTTCCCCTTCAATCTCCTTCCATCTCCATCTCCATCCATTCCCCTTCAATTTCTTTCTCCTTCCTTCCTTCCTTTCCCCTTCAATCTTCCATCATTCCTTCCTTCCCCTTCAATCTCCTTCCTTGTCCATCTGCTTTATTTCCCCTTCAGTCTTCCTTCCTTCCATCCATTTCCATCTCCGTCCCTTCCTTTTCAATCTCTCTCTCCTTCCTTCCTTCCTTCCTTCCTTCCTTCCTTCCTTCCGCGTCAATCTCCTTCCTTGTCCATCTGCTTCCTTTCCCCTTTAATCTCCTTCCTTCTCCATCTCCTTCTTTTCCCCTTCAATCTCCTTCCTTCTCCATCTCCTTCCTTTCCCCTTCAATCTTCCTTCCTTCCTTCCTTCCCCTTCAATCTCCTTCCTTGTCCATCTCCTTCTTTTCCCCTTCAATCTTCCTTCATTTCTTCCATCTCCATCCCTTCCCTTTCAATCTCTCTCCTTCCTTCCTTCCTTCCTCCTTCAATCTCCTTCCTTGTCCATCTCCTTCCTTTCCCCTTCAATCTTCCTTCCTTCCTTCTCCATCTCCATTCCTTCCCCTTCAATCTCTCTCCTTCCTTCCTTCCTTCCTTCCTTCCTTCCCCCTTCAATCTCCTTCCTTGTCCATCTCCTTCCTTTCCCCTTCAATCTTCCTTCCTTCCTTCCTTCCCCTTCAATCTCCTTCCTTGTCCATCTCCTTCAATTCCCCTTCAATCTCCTTCCTTCTCCGTCTCCTTCCTTTCCCCTTAAATCTTCCTTCATTTCTTCCATCTCCATCCTTTCCCTTTCAATCTCTCTCCTTCCTTCCTTCCTTCCCCTTCAATCTCCTTCCTTCTCCATCTCCTTCCTTTCCCCTTCAATCTTCCTTCCTTCCATCTCCATCACTTCCCCTTCAATCTCTCACTCCTTCCTTCCCCTTCAATCTCCTTCCTTGTCCATATCCTTCCTTTCCCTTCAATCTCCTTCCTTCTCCATCTCCTTCCTTTCCCCTTCAATCTTCCTTCCTTCCTTCCATCTCCATCTCCATCCCTTCCTTTTCAATCAGTATCTCCTTCCTTCTTTCCTTCCCCTTCAATCTCCTTCCTTGTCCATCTCCTTCAATTCCCCTTCAATCTCCTTCCATCTCCATCTCCTTCGTTTGCTCTTCAATCTTCCTTCCTTCCTTTCCCCTTCAATCTTCTTTCCTTCCTTTCTCCCTTCCTTCCATCCTTCCTTTCCCCTTCAATCTTCCATCCTTCCTTCCTTCCCCTTCAATCTCCTTCCTTGTCCATCTGCTTTATTTCCCCTTCAATCTTCCTTCCTTCCTTCCTTACATCTCCATCTCCATCCCTTCCCCTTCAATCTTTCTCCTTCCTTCCTGCCTTCCTTCCTTCCTGCCTGCCTTCCTTCCTTCCTTCCCCTTCAATCTCCTTCCTTCTCCATCTCCTTCCTTTCCCCTTCAATCTTCCTTCCTTCTCCATCTCCTTCCTTTCCCCTTCAATCTTCCTTCCTTCCTTCCTTACATCTCCATCTCAATCCCTTCCCCTTCAATCTTTCTCCTTCCTTCCTGCCTTCCTTCCTTCCTGCCTGCCTTCCTTCCTTCCTTCCCCTTCAATCTCCTTTCTTCTCCATCTCGTTTCTTGCCCCTTCAATCTTCCTTCCTTCTTTCCTTCCTTTCTCTTTCAATCTCCTTCATTCTCCATCTCCTTCCTTTCCCCTTCAATCTTCCTTCCTTCCATCTCCATCACTTCCCCTTCAATCTCTCTCTCCTTCCTTCCTTCCTTCCCCTTTAATCTCCTTCCTTGTCCATATCCTTCCTTTCCCTTCAATCTCCTTCCTTCTCCATCTCCTTCCTTTCCCCTTCAATCTTCCTTCCTTCCTTCCATCTCCATCTCCATCCCTTCCTTTTCAATCACTATCTCCTTCCTTCTTTCCTTCCCCTTCAATCTCCTTCCTTCTCCATCTCCATCCCTTCCCCTTCAATCTCTCTCTCCTTCCTTCCTTCTTTCCCCTTCAATCTCCTTCCTTCTCCATCTCCTTCCTTTCCCCTTCAATCTTCTTTCCTTCCTTCCATCTCTATCTCCATCCCTTCCCCTTCAATCTCCTTTTCCTTCCTTTCTCCCTTCCTTCCATCCTTCCTTTCCCCTTCAATCTTCCATCCTTCCTTCCTTCCCCTTCAATCTCCTTCCATCTCCATCTCCATCCATTCCCCTTCAATTTCTTTCTCCTTCCTTCCTTCCTTTCCCCTTCAATCTCTCCATCCTTCCTTCCTTCCCCTTCAATCTCCTTCCTTGTCCATCTGCTTTATTTCCCCTTCAGTCTTCCTTACTTCCATCCATTTCCATCTCCGTCCCTTCCTTTTCAATCTCTCTCTCCTTCCTTCCTTCCTTCCTTCCTTCCTTCCTTCCTTCCTTCCTTCCCCGTCAATCTCCTTCCTTGTCCATCTGCTTCCTTTCCCCTTTAATCTCCTTCCTTCTCCATCTCCTTCTTTTCCCCTTCAATCTCCTTCCTTCTCCATCTCCTTCCTTTCCCCTTCAATCTTCCTTCCTTCCTTCCTTCCCCTTCAATCTCCTTCCTTGTCCATCTCCTTCAATTCCCCTTCAATCTCCTTCCTTCTCCGTCTCCTTCCTTTCCCCTTCAATCTTCCTTCATTTCTTCCATCTCCATCCCTTCCCTTTCAATCTCTCTCCTTCCTTCCTTCCTTCCCCTTCAATCTCCTTCCTTCTCCATCTCCTTCCTTTCCCCTTCAATGTTCCTTCCTTCCTTCCATCTCCATCTCCATTCCTTCCCCTTCAATCTCTCCTTCCTTCCTTCCTTCCTTCCCCATTCAATCTCCTTCCTTGTCCATCTCCTTCCTTTCCCCTTCAATCTTCCTTCCTTCCTTCCTTCCCCTTCAATCTCCTTCCTTGTCCATCTCCTTCAATTCCCCTTCAATCTCCTTCCTTCTCCGTCTCCTTCCTTTCCCCTTCAATCTTCCTTCATTTCTTCCATCTCCATCCCTTCCCTTTCAATCTCTCTCCTTCCTTCCTTCCTTCCCCTTCAATCTCCTTCCTTCTCCATCTCCTTCCTTTCCCCTTCAATCTTCCTTCCTTCCTTCCATCTCCATTCCTTCCCCTTCAATCTCTCCTTCCTTCCTTCCTTCCTTCCTTCCTTCCTTCCTTCCTTCCCCCTTCAATCTCCTTCCTTGTCCATCTCCTTCCTTTCCCCTTCAATCTTCCTTCCTTCCTTCCATCTCCATCTCCATTCCTTCCCCTTCAATCTCTCCTTCCTTCCTTCCTTCCTTCCTCCTTCAATCTCCTTCCTTCTCCGTCTCCTTCCTTTCCCCTTCAATCTTCCTTCATTTCTTCCATCTCCATCCCTTCCCTTTCAATCTCTCTCCTTCCTTCCTTCCTTCCCCTTCAATCTCCTTCCTTCTCCATCTCCTTCCTTTCCCCTTCAATCTTCCTTCCTTCCTTCCATCTCCATCTCCATTCCTTCCCCTTCAATCTCTCCTTCCTTCCTTCCTTCCTTCCCCATTCAATCTCCTTCCTTGTCCATCTCCTTCCTTTCCCCTTCAATCTTCCTTCCTTCCTTCCTTCCCCTTCAATCTCCTTCCTTGTCCATCTCCTTCAATTCCCCTTCAATCTCCTTCCTTCTCCGTCTCCTTCCTTTCCCCTTCAATCTTCCTTCATTTCTTCCATCTCCATCCCTTCCCTTTCAATCTCTCTCCTTCCTTCCTTCCTTCCCCTTCAATCTCCTTCCTTCTCCATCTCCTTCCTTTCCCCTTCAATCTTCCTTCCTTCCTTCCATCTCCATTCCTTCCCCTTCAATCTCTCCTTCCTTCCTTCCTTCCTTCCTTCCCCCTTCAATCTCCTTCCTTGTCCATCTCCTTCCTTTCCCCTTCAATCTTCCTTCCTTCCTTCCTTCCCCTTCAATCTCCTTCCTTGTCCATCTCCTTCAATTCCCCTTCAATCTCCTTCCTTCTCCGTCTCCTTCCTTTCCCCTTAAATCTTCCTTCATTTCTTCCATCTCCATCCTTTCCCTTTCAATCTCTCTCCTTCCTTCCTTCCTTCCCCTTCAATCTCCTTCCTTCTCCATCTCCTTCCTTTCCCCTTCAATCTTCCTTCCTTCCTTCCATCTCCATCTCCATTCCTTCCCCTTCAATCTCTCCTTCCTTCCTTCCTTCCTTCCTCCTTCAATCTCCTTCCTTGTCCATCTCCTTCTTTTCCCCTTCAATCTTCCTTCCTTCCTTCCTTACATCTCCATCTCCATCCCTTCCCCTTCAATCTTTCTCCTTCCTTCCTGCCTTCCTTCCTTCCTGCCTGCCTTCTTTCCTTCCTTTCTCTTTCAATCTCCTTCATTCTCCATCTCCTTCCTTTCCCCTTCAATCTTCCTTCCTTCCATCTCCATCACTTCCCCTTCAATCTCTCTCTCCTTCCTTCCTTCCTTCCCCTTCAATCTCCTTCCTTGTCCATATCCTTCCTTTCCCTTCAATCTCCTTCCTTCTCCATCTCCTTCCTTTCCCCTTCAATCTTCCTTCCTTCCTTCCATCTCCATCTCCATCCCTTCCTTTTCAATCACTATCTCCTTCCTTCTTTCCTTCCCCTTCAATCTCCTTCCTTCTCCATCTCCATCCCTTCCCCTTCAATCTCTCTCTCCTTCCTTCTTTCCTTCCCCTTCAATCTCCTTCCTTCTCCATCTCCTTCCTTTCCCCTTCAATCTTCTTTCCTTCCTTCCATCTCTATCTCCATCCCTTCCCCTTCAATCTCCTTTTCCTTCCTTTCTCCCTTCCTTCCATCCTTCCTTTCCCCTTCAATCTTCCATCCTTCCTTCCTTCCCCTTCAATCTCCTTCCATCTCCATCTCCATCCATTCCCCTTCAATTTCTTTCTCCTTCCTTCCTTCCTTTCCCCTTCAATCTTCCATCCTTCCTTCCTTCCCCTTCAATCTCCTTCCTTGTCCATCTGCTTTATTTCCCCTTCAGTCTTCCTTACTTCCATCCATTTCCATCTCCGTCCCTTCCTTTTCAATCTCTCTCTCCTTCCTTCCTTCCTTCCTTCCTTCCTTCCTTCCTTCCTTCCTTCCTTCCTTCCTTCCTTCCCCGTCAATCTCCTTCCTTGTCCATCTGCTTCCTTTCCCCTTTAATCTCCTTCCTTCTCCATCTCCTTCTTTTCCCCTTCAATCTCCTTCCTTCTCCATCTCCTTCCTTTCCCCTTCAATCTTCCTTCCTTCCTTCCTTCCCCTTCAATCTCCTTCCTTGTCCATCTCCTTCAATTCCCCTTCAATCTCCTTCCTTCTCCGTCTCCTTCCTTTCCCCTTCAATCTTCCTTCATTTCTTCCATCTCCATCCCTTCCCTTTCAATCTCTCTCCTTCCTTCCTTCCTTCCCCTTCAATCTCCTTCCTTCTCCATCTCCTTCCTTTCCCCTTCAATCTTCCTTCCTTCCTTCCATCTCCATCTCCATTCCTTCCCCTTCAATCTCTCCTTCCTTCCTTCCTTCCTTCCTCCTTCAATCTCCTTCCTTGTCCATCTCCTTCCTTTCCCCTTCAATCTTCCTTCCTTCCTTCTCCATCTCCATTCCTTCCCCTTCAATCTCTCTCCTTCCTTCCTTCCTTCCTTCCTTCCTTCCTTCCTTCCTTCCTTCCTTCCCCCTTCAATCTCCTTCCTTGTCCATCTCCTTCCTTTCCCCTTCAATCTTCCTTCCTTCCTTCAATTCCCCTTCAATCTCCTTCCTTCTCCATCTCCTTCCTTTCCCCTTCAATCTTCCTTCCTTCCATCTCCATCACTTCCCCTTCAATCTCTCACTCCTTCCTTCCTTCCTTCCCCTTCAATCTCCTTCCTTGTCCATATCCTTCCTTTCCCTTCAATCTCCTTCCTTCTCCATCTCCTTCCTTTCCCCTTCAATCTTCCTTCCTTCCTTCCATCTCCATCTCCATCCCTTCCTTTTCAATCACTATCTCCTTCCTTCTTTCCTTCCCCTTCAATCTCCTTCCTTGTCCATTTCCTTCAATTCCCCTTCAATCTCCTTCCATCTCCATCTCCTTCGTTTGCTCTTCAATCTTCCTTCCTTCCTTTCCCCTTCAATCTTCTTTCCTTCCTTCCATCTCTATCTCCATCCCTTCCCCTTCAATCTCCTTTTCCTTCCTTTCTCCCTTCCTTCCATCCTTCCTTTCCCCTTCAATCTTCCATCTTTCCTTCCTTCCCCTTCAATCTCCTTCCATCTCCATCTCCATCCATTCCCCTTCAATTTCTTTCTCCTTCCTTCCTTCCTTCCTTCCTTCCTTCCCCGTCAATCTCCTTCCTTGTCCATTTCCTTCCTTTCTCCTTTAATCTCCTTCCTTCTCCATCTCCTTCTTTTCCCCTTCAATCTCCTTCCTTTTCCATCTCCTTCCTTTCCCCTTCAATCTTCCTTCCTTCCTTCCCCTTCAATCTCCTTCCTTGTCCATCTTCTTCAATTCCCCTTCAATCTCCTTCCTTCTCCGTCTCCTTCCTTTCCCCTTCAATCTTCCTTCATTTCTTCCATCTCCATCCCTTCCCATTCAATCTCTCTCCTTCCTTCCTTCCTTCCTTCCTTCCTTCCTTCCTTCCTTCCTTCCTTCCTTCCTTCCTTCCTGCCTTCCTTCCTTCCCCTTCAATCTCCTTTCTTCTCCATCTCCTTTCTTTCCCCTTCAATCTTCCTTCCTTCTTTCCTTCCTTTCTCTTTCAATCTCCTTCATTCTCCATCTCCTTCCTTTCCCCTTCAATCTTCCTTCGTTCCATCTCCATCACTTCCCCTTCAATCTCTCTCTCTCCATCCTTTCTTCCCTTCCCCTTCAATCTCCTTCCTTCTCCATCTCCTTCCTTTCCCCTTCAATCTTCCTTCCTTCTCCATCTCCTTCCTTTCCCCTTCAATCTTCCTTCCTTCCTTCCTTACATCTCCATCTCCATCCCTTCCCCTTCAATCTTTATCCTTCCTTCCTGCCTTCCTTCCTTCCTGCCTGCCTTCCTTCCTTCCTTCCCCTTCAATCTCCTTTCTTCTCCATCTCCTTTCTTGCCCCTTCAATCTTCCTTCCTTCTTTCCTTCCTTTCTCTTTCAATCTCCTTCATTCTCCATCTCCTTCCTTTCCCCTTCAATCTTCCTTCCTTCCATCTCCATCACTTCCCCTTCAATCTCTCTCTCCTTCCTTCCTTCCTTCCCCTTCAATCTCCTTCCTTGTCCATATCCTTCCTTTCCCTTCAATCTCCTTCCTCCTCCATCTCCTTCCTTTCCCCTTCAATCTTCCTTCCTTCCTTCCATCTCCATCTCCATCCCTTCCTTTTCAATCACTATCTCCTTCCTTCTTTCCTTCCCCTTCAATCTCCTTCCTTTTTCCATCTCCATCCCTTCCCCTTCAATCTCTCTCTCCTTCCTTCCTTCTTTCCCCTTCAATCCCCTTCCTTCTCCATCTCCTTCCTTTCCCCTTCAATCTTCTTTCCTTCCTTCCATCTCTATCTCCATCCCTTCCCCTTCAATCTCCTTTTCCTTCCTTTCTCCCTTCCTTCCATCCTTCCTTTCCCCTTCAATCTTCCATCCTTCCTTCCTTCCCCTTCAATCTCCTTCCATCTACATCTCCATCCATTCCCCTTCAATTTCTTTCTCCTTCCTTCCTTCCTTTCCCCTTCAATCTCTCCATCCTTCCTTCCTTCCCCTTCAATCTCCTTCCTTGTCCATCTGCTTTATTTCCCCTTCAGTCTTCCTTACTTCCATACATCTCCATCTCCATCCCTTCCTTTTCAATCTCTCCATCCTTCCTTCCTTCCTTCATTCCTTCCTTCCTTCCTTCCTTCCTTCCCCGTCAATCTCCTTCTTTGTCCATCTCCTTCCTTTCCCCTTTAATCTCCTTCCTTCTCCATCTCCTTCCTTTCCCCTTCAATCTTCCTTCCTTCCTTCCTTCCCCTTCAATCTCCTTCCTTGTCCATCTCCTTCAATTCCCCTTCAATCTCCTTCCTTCTCCGTCTCCTTCCTTTCCCCTTAAATCTTCCTTCATTTCTTCCATCTCCATCCTTTCCCTTTCAATCTCTCTCCTTCCTTCCTTCCTTCCCCTTCAATCTCCTTCCTTCTCCATCTCCTTCCTTTCCCCTTCAATCTTCCTTCCTTCCTTCCATCTCCATCTCCATTCCTTCCCCTTCAATCTCTACTTCCTTCCTTCCTTCCTTCCTTCCTTCCCCCTTCAATCTCCTTCCTTGTCCATCTCCTTCCTTTCCCCTTCAATCTTCCTTCCTTCCTTCTCCATCTCCATCCCTTCCCCTTCAATCTCTCTCCTTCCTCCCTTCCTTCCTTCCTTCCTTCCTTCCTTCCTTCCTTCCCCCTTCAATCTCCTTCCTTGTCCATCTCCTTCCTTTCCCCTTCAATCTTCCTTCCTTCCTTCTCCATCTCCATCCCTTCCCCTTCAATCTCTCTCTCTCCTTCCTTCCTTCCTTCCTTCCTTCCTTCCCCCTTCAATCTCCTTCCTTCCTTCTCCATTTCCATCCCTTCCCCTTCAATCTCTCTCCTTCCTTCCTTCCTTCTTTCCTTCCTCCTTCAATCTCCTTCCTTGTCCATCTCCTTCCTTTCCCCTTCAATCTTCCTTCCTTCCTTCTCCATCTCCATCCCTTCCCCTTCAATCTCTCTCCTTCCTTCCTTCCTTCCTTCCCCCTTCAATCTCCTTCCTTCTCCATCTCCTTCCTTTCCCCTTCAATCTTCCTTCCTTCCTTCTCCATCTCCATCCCTTCCCCTTCAATCTCTCTCCCTCCTTCCTTCCTTCCTTCCTTCCTTCCTTCCCCCTTCAATCTCCTTCCTTCTCCATCTCCTTCCTTTCCCCTTCAATCTTCCTTCCTTCCTTCCATCTCCATCCCTTCCCCTTCAATCTCTCTAATTCCTTCCCTCCCCTTCAATCTCCTTCCTTCTCCATCTCCTTCGTTTCCCCTTCAATCTTCCTTCCTTCCTTTCCCCTTCAATCTCCTTCCTTCTCCATCTCCTTCCTTTCCCCTTCAATCTCCTTCCATCTCCATCTCTATCCCTTCCCCTTCAATTTCTTTCTCCTTCCTTCCTTCCTTTCTTTCCCCTACAATCTTCCTTCCTTCCATCTCCATCACTTCCCCTTCAATCTCTCTCTCCTTCCTTTCTTCCTTCCCCTTCAATCTCCTTCCTCGTCCATTTCCTTCCTTTCCATTCAATCTCCTTCATTCTCCATATCCTTCCTTTCCCCTTCAATCTTCCTTCCTTCCTTCCATCTCCATCTCTTCCTTTTCAATCACTCTCTCCTTCCTTCCTTCCTTCCTTCCTCCTTTAATTTCCTTCCTTCTCCATCTCCTTCCTCTCCCCTTCAATCTCCTTCCATCTGCATCTCCTTCGTTTCCTCTTCAATCTTCCTTCCTTCCTTTCCCCTTCAATCTCCTTCCTTCTCCATCTCCTTCCTTTCCCCTTCAATCTCCTTCCATCTCCATCTCTATCCCTTCCCCTTCAATTTCTTTCTCCTTCCTTCCTTCCTTCCTTCCTTCCTTCCATCCTTCCTTTCCCCTTCAATCTTCCTTCCTTCCATCTCCATCACTTCCCCTTCAGTCTCTCTCCCTCCTTCCTTTCTTCCCTTCCCCTTCAATCTCCTTCCTTCTCCATCTCCTTTTATTATTATTATTTTATTTATTATTTATTAGACTTATAAGCCGCTCTTCTCCAGGGGACCCAGAGCGGCTTACAACATAGATAATAACAATCGCATTAAAGTCTAATATAAATTAAATTAAAATGATCATAAAGTAAAAAACAATACCCCAAATTTTTAATAAAAAACATTCATCCAACATTCAACACCAATCATTCCCAGATCTGCCGACACAAATAAGTTTTTAATTCTTTTCGGAAGGCCAGAAGAGTGGGAGCGGTCCGAATCCCCGGAGGGAGCTGATTCCAGAGGGTAGGGGCCGCAACAGAGAAGGCCCTTCTCCTGGGGCCTGCCAGCCTACATTGACTGGTCGACGGGACCCGGAGAAGACCAACTCTGTGCTCTCTGACCGGTCGTGATGAGGTATGAGGCAAAAGACGGTCCTGCAAGTAACCTGGTCCTAGGCCATGTAGGGCTTTATAGGTAATAACCAACACTTTGAATTGCGAGCGGAGACTAATAGGTAGCCAGTGCAGCTCGCGGAGCGTTGGTGAAATGTGGGCATACCGAGGTAAGCCCACGATTGCTCGCGCGGCTGCATTCTGGACTAATTGAAGTCTCCGAACACTCTTCAAGGGTAGCCCCATGTAGAGAGCATTGCAGTAGTCGATCCTCGAGGTGATAAGGGCATGAGCGACTGTGAGCAAGGCCTCCCTGTCCAGATAAGGTCGCAACTGGTGCACCAGGCGAACCTGGGCAAATGCTCCCCTCGTCACAGCCGCCAAATGTTGGTCTAAGTGCAGCTGTGGATCGAGGAGAACACCCAAGTTACGAACCTTCTCCGAGGGGTTCAAAGTTTCCCCCCCCAGAGTAATGGACGGACAGTTGGTCTTGTCCTTGGGAGGGAGAACCCACAGCCACTCCGTCTTGTCGGGATTAAGCTTTAGTCTGTTCTCACCCATCCAGGCCCTCACAGCCTCCAAACACCGGCACATCACTTCTGCTGCTTCGCTGACTTGGCACGGGGTGGAAACGTACAACTGGGTATCATCAGCGTACTGATGGTAACTCACCCCGTGTCTATGGATGATCTCACCCAGCGGCCTCATGTAAATATTAAACAGCAGGGGCGAAAGAACCGACCCCTGCGGCACCCCACAAGGGAGGAGCCTAGAGGTCGATCTTTGATCCCCTACCAACACCGACTGCGACCGGCCAGAAAGGTAGGAGGAGAACCACTGGAGAACAGTGCCTCCCACCCCCAACCCCTCCAGTCGGCGCAGAAGGATACCATGGTCAATGGTATCGAAAGCCGCTGAGAGGTCAAGAAGCACCAGGATAGAAGATAAACCCCTATCCCGGGCCCGCCAGAGATCATCCATCAGCGCGACCAAAGCAGTTTCCGTAGAGTAACCGGGTCTGAATCCCGACTGCAAGGGACCCAGATAATCGGTTTCCTCCAAGGCCCGTTGGAGTTGAAGTGCCACCACCTTCTCAACAACCTTCCCCACATAGGGAAGGTTGGAGACAGGACGATAGTTCGAAAGAATGGCTGAATCTAGGGAAGGCTTCTTGAGGAGTGGGCGCACAAGTGCCTCCTTTAAAGGAGCCGGAAAGGACCCATCCCTCAAAGAAGCGATGACTATCTCCTGGATCCAGCTCCGTGATACCTCCCTGCTGGCCGAAACCAGCCAGGAGGGACACGGGTCCAACAAGCAGGTGGCATTACTAACAGCTCCAATGGCCTTGTCCACTTCATCAGGTGTAACAGCTTCAAACTCATCTCCTTCCTTCCTTCCTTCCTTCCTTCCCACTTCAATCTCCTTCCTTCTCCATCTCCTTCCTTTCCCCTTCAATCTTCCTTCCTTCCTTCCATCTCCATCCCTTCCCCTTCAATCTCTCTAATTCCTTCCTTCCCCTTCAATCTCCTTTCTTCTCCATCTCCTTCCTTTCCCCTTCAATCTTCCTTCCTTCCATCTCCATCTCCATCTCTTCCCCTTCAATCTCTCTCTCCTTCCTTCTTTCCTTCCTTTCCCTTTCAATCACCTTCATTCTCCATCTCCTTCCTTTCCCCTTCAATCTTCTTTCCTTCCTTTCCTCCATCTCCATCCCTTCCCCTTCAATCCTTCCCATTCCTTCCTTCCCCGTCAATCTCCTTCCTTCTCCACCTCCTTCCTTTCCCCTTCAATCTCCTTCCTTCTCCATCTCCTTCGTTTCCCCTTCAATCTTCCTTACTTCCTTTCCCCTTCAATCTCCTTCCTTCTCCATCTCCTTCCTTTCCCCTTCAATCTCCTTCCATCTCCATCTCTATCCCTTCCCCTTCAATTTCTTTCTCCTTCCTTCCTTCCTTTCCCCTTCAGTCTTCCTTCCTTCCATCTCCATCACTTCCCCTTCAATCTCTCTCTCTCCTTCCTTTCTTCCTTCCCCTTCAATCTCCTTCCTTGTCCATATCCTTCCTTTCCCTTCAATCTCCTTCCTTCTCCATCTCCTTCCTTTCCCCTTCAATCTTCCTTCCTTCCTTCCATCTCCATCTCCATCCCTTCCTTTTCAATCACTATCTCCTTCCTTCTTTCCTTCCCCTTCAATCTCCTTCCTTCTCCATCTCCATCCCTTCCCCTTCAATCTCTCTCTCCTTCCTTCTTTCCTTCCCCTTCAATCTCCTTCCTTCTCCATCTCCTTCCTTTCCCCTTCAATCTTCTTTCCTTCCTTCCATCTCTATCTCCATCCCTTCCCCTTCAATCTCCTTTTCCTTCCTTTCTCCCTTCCTTCCATCCTTCCTTTCCCCTTCAATCTTCCATCCTTCCTTCCTTCCCCTTCAATCTCCTTCCATCTCCATCTCCATCCATTCCCCTTCAATTTCTTTCTCCTTCCTTCCTTCCTTTCCCCTTCAATCTTCCATCCTTCCTTCCTTCCCCTTCAATCTCCTTCCTTGTCCATCTGCTTTATTTCCCCTTCAGAGTTCCTTCCTTCCATCCATTTCCATCTCCGTCCCTTCCTTTTCAATCTCTCTCTCTCTCCTTCCTTCCTTCCTTCCTTCCTTCCTTCCTTCCTTCCTTCCCCGTCAATCTCCTTCCTTGTCCATCTCCTTCCTTTCCCCTTTAATCTCCTTCCTTCTCCATCTCCTTCTTTTCCCCTTCAATCTCCTTCCTTTTCCATCTCCTTCCTTTCCCCTTCAATCTTCCTTCCTTCCTTCCTTCCCCTTCAATCTCCTTCCTTGTCCATCTTCTTCAATTCCCCTTCAATCTCCTTCCTTCTCCGTCTCCTTCCTTTCCCCTTCAATCTTCCTTCATTTCTTCCATCTCCATCCCTTCCCTTTCAATCTCTCTCCTTCCTTCCTTCCTTCCCCTTCAATCTCCTTCCTTCTCCATCTCCTTCCTTTCCCCTTCAATCTTCCTTCCTTCCTTCCATCTCCATCTCCATTCCTTCCCCTTCAATCTCTCCTTCCTTCCTTCTCCATCTCCATCCCTTCCCAATCAATCTCTCTCCTTCCTTCCTTCCTTCCTTCCTTCCTTCCTTCCTTCCTTCCTTCCCCCTTCAATCTCCTTCCTTGTCTATCTCCTTCCTTTCCCCTTCAATCTTCCTTCCTTCTTTCTCCATCTCCATCCCTTCCCCTTCAATCTCTCTCCTTCCTTCCGTCCTTCCTTCCCCCTTCAATCTCCTTCCTTGTCCATCTCCTTCCTTTCCCCTTCAATCTTCCTTCCTTCCTTCTCCATCTCCATCCCTTCCCCTTCAATCTCTCTCCTTCCTTCCTTCCTTCCTTCCTTCCTTCCTTCCTCCTTCAATCTCCTTCCTTGTCCATCTCCTTCCTTTCCCCTTCAATCTTCCTTCCTTCCTTCTCCATCTCCATCCCTTCCCCTTCAATCTCTCTCTCTCCTTCTTTCCTTCCTTCCTCCTTCAATCTCCTTCCTTCTCCATCTCCTTCCTTTCCCCTTCAATCTTCCTTCCTTCCTTCTATCTCCATCCCTTCCCCTTCAATCTCTCTAATTCCTTCCCTCCCCTTCAATCTCCTTCCTTCTCCATCTCCTTCGTTTCCCCTTCAATTTTCCTTCCTTCCTTTCCCCTTCAATCTCCTTCCTTCTCCATCTCCTTCCTTTCCCCTTCAATCTCCTTCCATCTCCATCTCTATCCCTTCCCCTTCAATTTCTTTCTCCTTCCTTCCTTCCTTCCTTTCCCCTTCAATCTTCCTTCCTTCCATCTCCATCACTTCCCCTTCAATCTCTCTCTCTCCTTCCTTTCTTCCTTCCCCTTCAATCTCCTTCCTCGTCCATCTCCTTCCTTTCCATTCAATCTCCTTCATTCTCCATCTCCTTCCTTTCCCCTTCAATCTTCCTTCCTTCCTTCCATCTCCATCTCTTCCTTTTCAATCACTCTCTCCTTCCTTCCTTCCTTCCTTCCTTCCTTCCTTCCTTCCTCCTTCAATCTCCTTCCTTCTCCATCTCCTTCCTCTCCCCTTCAATCTCCTTCCATCTCCATCTCCTTCGTTTCCTCTTCAATCTTCCTTCTTTCCTTTCCCCTTCAATCTCCTTCCTTCTCCATCTCCTTCCTTTCCCCTTCAATCTCCTTCCATCTCCATCTCTATCCCTTCCCCTTCAATTTCTTTCTCCTTCCTTCCTTCCTTCCATACTTCCTTTCTCCTTCAATCTTCCTTCCTTCCATCTCCATCACTTCCCCTTTAATCTCTCTCTCTCCTTCCTTTCTTCCCTTCCCCTTCAATCTCCTTCCTTCTCCATCTCCTTCGTTTCCCCTTCAATCTTCCTTCCTTCCTTCCTTTCCCCTTCAATTTCCTTCCTTCTCCATCTCCTTCCTTTCCCCTTCAATCTTCTTTCCTTCCTTCCATCTCTATCTCCATCCCTTCCCCTTCAATCTCTTTTTCCTTCCTTTCTTCCTTCCTTCCATTCTTCCTTTCCCCTTCAATCTTCCTTCCTTCCTTCCTTTCCCCTTCAATTTCCTTCCTTCTCCATCTCCTTCCTTTCCCCTTCAATCTTCTTTCCTTCCTTCCATCTCTATCTCCATCCCTTCCCCTTCAATCTCTTTTTCCTTCCTTTCTTCCTTCCTTCCATTCTTCCTTTCCCCTTCAATCTTCCTTCCTTCCATCCATTTCCATCTCCATCCCTTCCCTTTCAATCTCTCTCCATCCTTCCTTCCTTCCTTCCTTCCTTCCTTCCCCTTCAATCTCCTTCCTTCTCCATCTCCTTCCTTTCCCCTTCAATCTTCCTTCCTTCCTTCCATCTCCATCTCCATTCCTTCCCCTTCAATCTCTCCTTCCTTCCTTCCTTCCTCCTTCAATCTCCTTCCTTGTCCATCTCCTTCCTTTCCCCTTCAATCTTCCTTCCTTCCTTCTCCATCCCTTCCCCTTCAATCTCTCTCCTTCCTTCCTTCCTTCCTTCCTTCCTTCCCCCTTCAATCTCCTTCCTTCTCCATCTCCTTCCTTTCCCCTTCAATCTTCCTTCCTTCCTTCCATCTCCATCCCTTCCCCTTCAATCTCTCTAATTCCTTCCTTCCCCTTCAATCTCCTTCCTTGTCCATCTTCTTCAATTCCCCTTCAATCTCCTTCCTTCTCCGTCTCCTTCCTTTCCCCTTCAATCTTCCTTCATTTCTTCCATCTCCATCCCTTCCCTTTCAATCTCTCTCCTTCCTTCCTTCCTTCCCCTTCAATCTCCTTCCTTCTCCATCTCCTTCCTTTCCCCTTCAATCTTCCTTCCTTCCTTCCATCTCCATCTCCATTCCTTCCCCTTCAATCTCTCCTTCCTTCCTTCTCCATCTCCATCCCTTCCCAATCAATCTCTCTCCTTCCTTACTTCCTTCCTTCCTTCCTTCCTTCCTTCCTTCCTTCCTTCCCCCTTCAATCTCCTTCCTTGTCTATCTCCTTCCTTTCCCCTTCAATCTTCCTTCCTTCTTTCTCCATCTCCATCCCTTCCCCTTCAATCTCTCTCCTTCCTTCCGTCCTTCCTTCCCCCTTCAATCTCCTTCCTTGTCCATCTCCTTCCTTTCCCCTTCAATCTTCCTTCCTTCCTTCTCCATCTCCATCCCTTCCCCTTCAATCTCTCTCCTTCCTTCCTTCCTTCCTTCCTTCCTTCCTTCCTCCTTCAATCTCCTTCCTTGTCCATCTCCTTCCTTTCCCCTTCAATCTTCCTTCCTTCCTTCTCCATCTCCATCCCTTCCCCTTCAATCTCTCTCTCTCCTTCTTTCCTTCCTTCCTCCTTCAATCTCCTTCCTTCTCCATCTCCTTCCTTTCCCCTTCAATCTTCCTTCCTTCCTTCTATCTCCATCCCTTCCCCTTCAATCTCTCTAATTCCTTCCCTCCCCTTCAATCTCCTTCCTTCTCCATCTCCTTCGTTTCCCCTTCAATTTTCCTTCCTTCCTTTCCCCTTCAATCTCCTTCCTTCTCCATCTCCTTCCTTTCCCCTTCAATCTCCTTCCATCTCCATCTCTATCCCTTCCCCTTCAATTTCTTTCTCCTTCCTTCCTTCCTTCCTTTCCCCTTCAATCTTCCTTCCTTCCATCTCCATCACTTCCCCTTCAATCTCTCTCTCTCCTTCCTTTCTTCCTTCCCCTTCAATCTCCTTCCTCGTCCATCTCCTTCCTTTCCATTCAATCTCCTTCATTCTCCATCTCCTTCCTTTCCCCTTCAATCTTCCTTCCTTCCTTCCATCTCCATCTCTTCCTTTTCAATCACTCTCTCCTTCCTTCCTTCCTTCCTTCCTTCCTTCCTTCCTCCTTCAATCTCCTTCCTTCTCCATCTCCTTCCTCTCCCCTTCAATCTCCTTCCATCTCCATCTCCTTCGTTTCCTCTTCAATCTTCCTTCTTTCCTTTCCCCTTCAATCTCCTTCCTTCTCCATCTCCTTCCTTTCCCCTTCAATCTCCTTCCATCTCCATCTCTATCCCTTCCCCTTCAATTTCTTTCTCCTTCCTTCCTTCCTTCCATACTTCCTTTCCCCTTCAATCTTCCTTCCTTCCATCTCCATCACTTCCCCTTTAATCTCTCTCTCTCCTTCCTTTCTTCCCTTCCCCTTCAATCTCCTTCCTTCTCCATCTCCTTCGTTTCCCCTTCAATCTTCCTTCCTTCCTTCCTTTCCCCTTCAATTTCCTTCCTTCTCCATCTCCTTCCTTTCCCCTTCAATCTTCTTTCCTTCCTTCCATCTCTATCTCCATCCCTTCCCCTTCAATCTCTTTTTCCTTCCTTTCTTCCTTCCTTCCATTCTTCCTTTCCCCTTCAATCTTCCTTCCTTCCTTCCTTTCCCCTTCAATTTCCTTCCTTCTCCATCTCCTTCCTTTCCCCTTCAATCTTCTTTCCTTCCTTCCATCTCTATCTCCATCCCTTCCCCTTCAATCTCTTTTTCCTTCCTTTCTTCCTTCCTTCCATTCTTCCTTTCCCCTTCAATCTTCCTTCCTTCCATCCATTTCCATCTCCATCCCTTCCCTTTCAATCTCTCTCCATCCTTCCTTCCTTCCTTCCTTCCTTCCCCTTCAATCTCCTTCCTTCTCCATCTCCTTCCTTTCCCCTTCAATCTTCCTTCCTTCCTTCCATCTCCATCTCCATTCCTTCCCCTTCAATCTCTCCTTCCTTCCTTCCTTCCTCCTTCAATCTCCTTCCTTGTCCATCTCCTTCCTTTCCCCTTCAATCTTCCTTCCTTCCTTCTCCATCCCTTCCCCTTCAATCTCTCTCCTTCCTTCCTTCCTTCCTTCCTTCCTTCCCCCTTCAATCTCCTTCCTTCTCCATCTCCTTCCTTTCCCCTTCAATCTTCCTTCCTTCCTTCCATCTCCATCCCTTCCCCTTCAATCTCTCTAATTCCTTCCTTCCCCTTCAATCTCCTTCCTTGTCCATCTTCTTCAATTCCCCTTCAATCTCCTTCCTTCTCCGTCTCCTTCCTTTCCCCTTCAATCTTCCTTCATTTCTTCCATCTCCATCCCTTCCCTTTCAATCTCTCTCCTTCCTTCCTTCCTTCCCCTTCAATCTCCTTCCTTCTCCATCTCCTTCCTTTCCCCTTCAATCTTCCTTCCTTCCTTCCATCTCCATCTCCATTCCTTCCCCTTCAATCTCTCCTTCCTTCCTTCTCCATCTCCATCCCTTCCCAATCAATCTCTCTCCTTCCTTCCTTCCTTCCTTCCTTCCTTCCTTCCTTCCCCCTTCAATCTCCTTCCTTGTCTATCTCCTTCCTTTCCCCTTCAATCTTCCTTCCTTCCTTCTCCATCTCCATCCCTTCCCCTTCAATCTCTCTCCTTCCTTCCGTCCTTCCTTCCCCCTTCAATCTCCTTCCTTGTCCATCTCCTTCCTTTCCCCTTCAATCTTCCTTCCTTCCTTCTCCATCTCCATCCCTTCCCCTTCAATCTCTCTCCTTCCTTCCTTCCTTCCTTCCTTCCTCCTTCAATCTCCTTCCTTGTCCATCTCCTTCCTTTCCCCTTCAATCTTCCTTCCTTCCTTCTCCATCTCCATCCCTTCCCCTTCAATCTCTCTCCTTCCTTCCTTCCTTCCTTCCTCCTTCAATCTCCTTCCTTCTCCATCTCCTTCCTTTCCCCTTCAATCTTCCTTCCTTCCTTCTATCTCCATCCCTTCCCCTTCAATCTCTCTAATTCCTTCCCTCCCCTTCAATCTCCTTCCTTCTCCATCTCCTTCGTTTCCCCTTCAATTTTCCTTCCTTCCTTTCCCCTTCAATCTCCTTCCTTCTCCATCTCCTTCCTTTCCCCTTCAATCTCCTTCCATCTCCATCTCTATCCCTTCCCCTTCAATTTCTTTCTCCTTCCTTCCTTCCTTCCTTTCCCCTTCAATCTTCCTTCCTTCCATCTCCATCACTTCCCCTTCAATCTCTCTCTCTCCTTCCTTTCTTCCTTCCCCTTCAATCTCCTTCCTCGTCCATCTCCTTCCTTTCCATTCAATCTCCTTCATTCTCCATCTCCTTCCTTTCCCCTTCAATCTTCCTTCCTTCCTTCCATCTCCATCTCTTCCTTTTCAATCACTCTCTCCTTCCTTCCTTCCTTCCTTCCTTCCTTCCTTCCTCCTTCAATCTCCTTCCTTCTCCACCTCCTTCCTCTCCCCTTCAATCTCCTTCCATCTCCATCTCCTTCGTTTCCTCTTCAATCTTCCTTCTTTCCTTTCCCCTTCAATCTCCTTCCTTCTCCATCTCCTTCCTTTCCCCTTCAATCTCCTTCCATCTCCATCTCTATCCCTTCCCCTTCAATTTCTTTCTCCTTCCTTCCTTCCTTCCATACTTCCTTTCCCCTTCAATCTTCCTTCCTTCCATCTCCATCACTTCCCCTTTAATCTCTCTCTCTCCTTCCTTTCTTCCCTTCCCCTTCAATCTCCTTCCTTCTCCATCTCCTTCGTTTCCCCTTCAATCTTCCTTCCTTCCTTCCTTTCCCCTTCAATTTCCTTCCTTCTCCATCTCCATCCCTTCCCCTTCAATCTCTCTCCTTCCTTCCTTCCTTCCTTCCTCCTTCAATCTCCTTCCTTCTCCATCTCCTTCCTTTCCCCTTCAATCTTCCTTCCTTCCTTCTATCTCCATCCCTTCCCCTTCAATCTCTCTAATTCCTTCCCTCCCCTTCAATCTCCTTCCTTCTCCATCTCCTTCGTTTCCCCTTCAATTTTCCTTCCTTCCTTTCCCCTTCAATCTCCTTCCTTCTCCATCTCCTTCCTTTCCCCTTCAATCTCCTTCCATCTCCATCTCTATCCCTTCCCCTTCAATTTCTTTCTCCTTCCTTCCTTCCTTCCTTTCCCCTTCAATCTTCCTTCCTTCCATCTCCATCACTTCCCCTTCAATCTCTCTCTCTCCTTCCTTTCTTCCTTCCCCTTCAATCTCCTTCCTCGTCCATCTCCTTCCTTTCCATTCAATCTCCTTCATTCTCCATCTCCTTCCTTTCCCCTTCAATCTTCCTTCCTTCCTTCCATCTCCATCTCTTCCTTTTCAATCACTCTCTCCTTCCTTCCTTCCTTCCTTCCTTCCTTCCTTCCTTCCTTCCTTCCTCCTTCAATCTCCTTCCTTCTCCATCTCCTTCCTCTCCCCTTCAATCTCCTTCCATCTCCATCTCCTTCGTTTCCTCTTCAATCTTCCTTCTTTCCTTTCCCCTTCAATCTCCTTCCTTCTCCATCTCCTTCCTTTCCCCTTCAATCTCCTTCCATCTCCATCTCTATCCCTTCCCCTTCAATTTCTTTCTCCTTCCTTCCTTCCTTCCTTCCTTCCTTCCTTTCCCCTTCAATTTCCTTCCTTCTCCATCTCCTTCCTTTCCCCTTCAATCTTCTTTCCTTCCTTCCATCTCTATCTCCATCCCTTCCCCTTCAATCTCTTTTTCCTTCCTTTCTTCCTTTCTTCCATTCTTCCTTTCCCCTTCAATCTTCCTTCCTTCCTTCCTTTCCCCTTCAATTTCCTTCCTTCTCCATCTCCTTCCTTTCCCCTTCAATCTTCTTTCCTTCCTTCCATCTCTATCTCCATCCCTTCCCCTTCAATCTCTTTTTCCTTCCTTTCTTCCTTCCTTCCATTCTTCCTTTCCCCTTCAATCTTCCTTCCTTCCATCCATTTCCATCTCCATCCCTTCCCTTTCAATCTCTCTCCATCCTTCCTTCCTTCCTTCCTTCCTTCCCCTTCAATCTCCTTCCTTCTCCATCTCCTTCCTTTCCCCTTCAATCTTCCTTCCTTCCTTCCATCTCCATCTCCATTCCTTCCCCTTCAATCTCTCCTTCCTTCCTTCCTTCCTCCTTCAATCTCCTTCCTTGTCCATCTCCTTCCTTTCCCCTTCAATCTTCCTTCCTTCCTTCTCCATCCCTTCCCCTTCAATCTCTCTCCTTCCTTCCTTCCTTCTTTCCTTCCCCCTTCAATCTCCTTCCTTCTCCATCTCCTTCCTTTCCCCTTCAATCTTCCTTCCTTCCTTCCATCTACATCCCTTCCCCTTCAATCTCTCTAATTCCTTCCTTCCCCTTCAATCTCCTTCCTTGTCCATCTTCTTCAATTCCCCTTCAATCTCCTTCCTTCTCCGTCTCCTTCCTTTCCCCTTCAATCTTCCTTCATTTCTTCCATCTCCATCCCTTCCCCTTCAATCTCTCTAATTCCTTCCCTCCCCTTCAATCTCCTTCCTTCTCCATCTCCTTCGTTTCCCCTTCAATTTTCCTTCCTTCCTTTCCCCTTCAATCTCCTTCCTTCTCCATCTCCTTCCTTTCCCCTTCAATCTTCCTTCCTTCCTTCTATCTCCATCCCTTCCCCTTCAATCTCTCTAATTCCTTCCCTCCCCTTCAATCTCCTTCCTTCTCCATCTCCTTCGTTTCCCCTTCAATTTTCCTTCCTTCCTTTCCCCTTCAATCTCCTTCCTTCTCCATCTCCTTCCTTTCCCCTTCAATCTCCTTCCATCTCCATCTCTATCCCTTCCCCTTCAATTTCTTTCTCCTTCCTTCCTTCCTTCCTTTCCCCTTCAATCTTCCTTCCTTCCATCTCCATCACTTCCCCTTCAATCTCTCTCTCTCCTTCCTTCCTTCCTTCCTCCTTCAATCTCCTTCCTTCTCCATCTCCTTCCTTTCCCCTTCAATCTTCCTTCCTTCCTTCTATCTCCATCCCTTCCCCTTCAATCTGTCTAATTCCTTCCCTCCCCTTCAATCTCCTTCCTTCTCCATCTCCTTCGTTTCCCCTTCAATTTTCCTTCCTTCCTTTCCCCTTCAATCTCCTTCCTTCTCCATCTCCTTCCTTTCCCCTTCAATCTCCTTCCATCTCCATCTCTATCCCTTCCCCTTCAATTTCTTTCTCCTTCCTTCCTTCCTTCGTTTCCCCTTCAATCTTCCTTCCTTCCATCTCCATCACTTCCCCTTCAATCTCTCTCTCTCCTTCCTTTCTTCCTTCCCCTTCAATCTCCTTCCTCGTCCATCTCCTTCCTTTCCATTCAATCTCCTTCATTCTCCATCTCCTTCCTTTCCCCTTCAATCTTCCTTCCTTCCTTCCATCTCCATCTCTTCCTTTTCAATCACTCTCTCCTTCCTTCCTTCCTTTCTTCCTTCCTTCCTTCCTTCCTCCTTCAATCTCCTTCCTTCTCCATCTCCTTCCTCTCCCCTTCAATCTCCTTCCATCTCCATCTCCTTCGTTTCCTCTTCAATCTTCCTTCTTTCCTTTCCCCTTCAATCTCCTTCCTTCTCCATCTCCTTCCTTTCCCCTTCAATCTCCTTCCATCTCCATCTCTATCCCTTCCCCTTCAATTTCTTTCTCCTTCCTTCCTTCCTTCCATACTTCCTTTCCCCTTCAATCTTCCTTCCTTCCATCTCCATCACTTCCCCTTTAATCTCTCTCTCTCCTTCCTTTCTTCCCTTCCCCTTCAATCTCCTTCCTTCTCCATCTCCTTCGTTTCCCCTTCAATCTTCCTTCCTTCCTTCCTTTCCCCTTCAATTTCCTTCCTTCTCCATCTCCATCCCTTCCCCTTCAATCTCTCTCCTTCCTTCCTTCCTTCCTTCCTCCTTCAATCTCCTTCCTTCTCCATCTCCTTCCTTTCCCCTTCAATCTTCCTTCCTTCCTTCTATCTCCATCCCTTCCCCTTCAATCTCTCTAATTCCTTCCCTCCCCTTCAATCTCCTTCCTTCTCCATCTCCTTCGTTTCCCCTTCAATTTTCCTTCCTTCCTTTCCCCTTCAATCTCCTTCCTTCTCCATCTCCTTCCTTTCCCCTTCAATCTCCTTCCATCTCCATCTCTATCCCTTCCCCTTCAATTTCTTTCTCCTTCCTTCCTTCCTTCCTTTCCCCTTCAATCTTCCTTCCTTCCATCTCCATCACTTCCCCTTCAATCTCTCTCTCTCCTTCCTTTCTTCCTTCCCCTTCAATCTCCTTCCTCGTCCATCTCCTTCCTTTCCATTCAATCTCCTTCATTCTCCATCTCCTTCCTTTCCCCTTCAATCTTCCTTCCTTCCTTCCATCTCCATCTCTTCCTTTTCAATCACTCTCTCCTTCCTTCCTTCCTTCCTTCCTTCCTTCCTTCCTTCCTTCCTTCCTTCCTTCCTCCTTCAATCTCCTTCCTTCTCCATCTCCTTCCTCTCCCCTTCAATCTCCTTCCATCTCCATCTCCTTCGTTTCCTCTTCAATCTTCCTTCTTTCCTTTCCCCTTCAATCTCCTTCCTTCTCCATCTCCTTCCTTTCCCCTTCAATCTCCTTCCATCTCCATCTCTATCCCTTCCCCTTCAATTTCTTTCTCCTTCCTTCCTTCCTTCCTTCCTTCCTTTCCCCTTCAATTTCCTTCCTTCTCCATCTCCTTCCTTTCCCCTTCAATCTTCTTTCCTTCCTTCCATCTCTATCTCCATCCCTTCCCCTTCAATCTCTTTTTCCTTCCTTTCTTCCTTTCTTCCATTCTTCCTTTCCCCTTCAATCTTCCTTCCTTCCTTCCTTTCCCCTTCAATTTCCTTCCTTCTCCATCTCCTTCCTTTCCCCTTCAATCTTCTTTCCTTCCTTCCATCTCTATCTCCATCCCTTCCCCTTCAATCTCTTTTTCCTTCCTTTCTTCCTTCCTTCCATTCTTCCTTTCCCCTTCAATCTTCCTTCCTTCCATCCATTTCCATCTCCATCCCTTCCCTTTCAATCTCTCTCCATCCTTCCTTCCTTCCTTCCTTCCTTCCCCTTCAATCTCCTTCCTTCTCCATCTCCTTCCTTTCCCCTTCAATCTTCCTTCCTTCCTTCCATCTCCATCTCCATTCCTTCCCCTTCAATCTCTCCTTCCTTCCTTCCTTCCTCCTTCAATCTCCTTCCTTGTCCATCTCCTTCCTTTCCCCTTCAATCTTCCTTCCTTCCTTCTCCATCCCTTCCCCTTCAATCTCTCTCCTTCCTTCCTTCCTTCCTTCCTTCCCCCTTCAATCTCCTTCCTTCTCCATCTCCTTCCTTTCCCTTTCAATCTTCCTTCCTTCCTTCCATCTACATCCCTTCCCCTTCAATCTCTCTAATTCCTTCCTTCCCCTTCAATCTCCTTCCTTGTCCATCTTCTTCAATTCCCCTTCAATCTCCTTCCTTCTCCGTCTCCTTCCTTTCCCCTTCAATCTTCCTTCATTTCTTCCATCTCCATCCCTTCCCTTTCAATCTCTCTCCTTCCTTCCTTCCTTCCTTCCTTCCTTCCTTCCTTCCCCTTCAATCTCCTTCCTTCTCCATCTCCTTCCTTTTCCCCTTCAATCTTCCTTCCTTCCTTCCATCTCCATCTCCATTCCTTCCCCTTCAATCTCTCCTTCCTTCCTTCTCCATCTCCATCCCTTCCCAATCAATCTCTCTCCTTCCTTCCTTCCTTCCTTCCTTCCTTCCTTCCTTCCTTCCTTCCCCCTTCAATCTCCTTCCTTGTCCATCTCCTTCCTTTCCCCTTCAATCTTCCTTCCTTCCTTCTCCATCTCCATCCCTTCCCCTTCAATCTCTCTCCTTCCTTCCTTCCTTCCTTCCTTCCTTCCTCCTTCAATCTCCTTCCTTGTCCATCTCCTTCCTTTCCCCTTCAATCTTCCTTCCTTCCTTCTCCATCTCCATCCCTTCCCCTTCAATCTCTCTCCTTCCTTCCTTCCTTCCTTCCTCCTTCAATCTCCTTCCTTCTCCATCTCCTTCCTTTCCCCTTCAATCTTCCTTCCTTCCTTCTATCTCCATCCCTTCCCCTTCAATCTCTCTAATTCCTTCCCTCCCCTTCAATCTCCTTCCTTCTCCATCTCCTTCGTTTCCCCTTCAATTTTCCTTCCTTCCTTTCCCCTTCAATCTCCTTCCTTCTCCATCTCCTTCCTTTCCCCTTCAATCTCCTTCCATCTCCATCTCTATCCCTTCCCCTTCAATTTCTTTCTCCTTCCTTCCTTCCTTCCTTTCCCCTTCAATCTTCCTTCCTTCCATCTCCATCACTTCCCCTTCAATCTCTCTCTCTCCTTCCTTTCTTCCTTCCCCTTCAATCTCCTTCCTCGTCCATCTCCTTCCTTTCCATTCAATCTCCTTCATTCTCCATCTCCTTCCTTTCCCCTTCAATCTTCCTTCCTTCCTTCCATCTCCATCTCTTCCTTTTCAATCACTCTCTCCTTCCTTCCTTCCTTCCTTCCTTCCTTCCTTCCTCCTTCAATCTCCTTCCTTCTCCATCTCCTTCCTCTCCCCTTCAATCTCCTTCCATCTCCATCTCCTTCGTTTCCTCTTCAATCTTCCTTCTTTCCTTTCCCCTTCAATCTCCTTCCTTCTCCATCTCCTTCCTTTCCCCTTCAATCTCCTTCCATCTCCATCTCTATCCCTTCCCCTTCAATTTCTTTCTCCTTCCTTCCTTCCTTCCATACTTCCTTTCCCCTTCAATCTTCCTTCCTTCCATCTCCATCACTTCCCCTTTAATCTCTCTCTCTCCTTCCTTTCTTCCCTTCCCCTTCAATCTCCTTCCTTCTCCATCTCCTTCGTTTCCCCTTCAATCTTCCTTCCTTCCTTCCTTTCCCCTTCAATTTCCTTCCTTCTCCATCTCCTTCCTTTCCCCTTCAATCTTCTTTCCTTCCTTCCATCTCTATCTCCATCCCTTCCCCTTCAATCTCTTTTTCCTTCCTTTCTTCCTTCCTTCCATTCTTCCTTTCCCCTTCAATCTTCCTTCCTTCCTTCCTTTCCCCTTCAATTTCCTTCCTTCTCCATCTCCTTCCTTTCCCCTTCAATCTTCTTTCCTTCCTTCCATCTCTATCTCCATCCCTTCCCCTTCAATCTCTTTTTCCTTCCTTTCTTCCTTCCTTCCATTCTTCCTTTCCCCTTCAATCTTCCTTCCTTCCATCCATTTCCATCTCCATCCCTTCCCTTTCAATCTCTCTCCATCCTTCCTTCCTTCCTTCCTTCCTTCCTTCCCCTTCAATCTCCTTCCTTCTCCATCTCCTTCCTTTCCCCTTCAATCTTCCTTCCTTCCTTCCATCTCCATCTCCATTCCTTCCCCTTCAATCTCTCCTTCCTTCCTTCCTTCCTCCTTCAATCTCCTTCCTTGTCCATCTCCTTCCTTTCCCCTTCAATCTTCCTTCCTTCCTTCTCCATCCCTTCCCCTTCAATCTCTCTCCTTCCTTCCTTCCTTCCTTCCTTCCCCCTTCAATCTCCTTCCTTCTCCATCTCCTTCCTTTCCCCTTCAATCTTCCTTCCTTCCTTCCATCTCCATCCCTTCCCCTTCAATCTCTCTAATTCCTTCCTTCCCCTTCAATCTCCTTTCTTCTCCATCTCCTTCCTTTCCCCTTCAATCTTCCTTCCTTCCATCTCCATCTCCATCCCTTCCCCTTCAATCTTTCTCCTTCCTTCCTTCCTTCCCCTTCAATCTCCTTCCTTCTCCATCTCCTCCGTTTCCCCTTCAATCTTCCTTCCTTCCTTTCCCCTTCAATCTCCTTCCTTCTCCATCTCCTTCCTTTCCCCTTCAATCTCCTTCCATCTCCATCTCTATCCCTTCCCCTTCAATTTCTTTCTCCTTCCTTCCTTTCTTCCTTCCCCTTCAATCTCCTTCCTCGTCCATCTCCTTCCTTTCCATTCAATCTCCTTCATTCTCCATCTTCTTCCTTTCCCCTTCAATCTTCCTTCCTTCCTTCCATCTCCATCCCTTCCTTTTCAATCACTCTCTCCTTCCTTTCTTCCTTCCTTCCTTCCTCCTTCAATCTCCTTTCTTCTCCATCTCCTTCCTCTCCCCTTCAATCTCCTTCCATCTCCATCTCCTTCGTTTGCTCTTCAATCTTCCTTCCTTCCTTTCCCCTTCAATCTTCTTTCCTTCCTTCCATCTCTATCTCCATCCCTTCCCCTTCAATCTCCTTTTCCTTCCTTTCTCCCTTCCTTCCATCCTTCCTTTCCCCTTCAATCTTCCATCCTTCCTTCCTTCCCCTTCAATCTCCTTCCATCTCCATCTCCATCCATTCCCCTTCAATTTCTTTCTCCTTCCTTCCTTCCTTTCCCCTTCAATCTTCCATCCTTCCTTCCTTCCCCTTCAATCTCCTTCCTTGTCCATCTGCTTTATTTCCCCTTCAGTCTTCCTTCCTTCCATCCATTTCCATCTCCGTCCCTTCCTTTTCAATCTCTCTCTCTCTCCTTCCTTCCTTCCTTCCTTCCCCGTCAATCTCCTTCCTTGTCCATCTCCTTCCTTTCACCTTTAATCTCCTTCCTTCTCCATCTCCTTCTTTTCCCCTTCAATCTCCTTCCTTTTCCATCTCCTTCCTTTCCCCTTCAATCTTCCTTCCTTCCTTCCTTCCCCTTCAATCTCCTTCCTTGTCCATCTTCTTCAATTCCCCTTCAATCTCCTTCCTTCTCCGTCTCCTTCCTTTCCCCTTCAATCTTCCTTCATTTCTTCCATCTCCATCCCTTCCCTTTCAATCTCTCTCCTTCCTTCCTTCCTTCCCCTTCAATCTCCTTCCTTCTCCATCTCCTTCCTTTCCCCTTCAATCTTCCTTCCTTCCTTCCATCTCCATCTCCATTCCTTCCCCTTCAATCTCTCCTTCCTTCCTTCCTTCCTTCCTCCTTCAATCTCCTTCCTTGTCCATCTCCTTCCTTTCCCCTTCAATCTTCCTTCCTTCCTTCTCCATCTCCATCCCTTCCCCTTCAATCTCTCTCCTTCCTTCCTTCCTTCCTTCCTTCCTTCCTTCCTTCCTTCCTTCCTTCCTTCCCCCTTCAATCTCCTTCCTTGTCCATCTCCTTCCTTTCCCCTTCAATCTTCCTTCCTTCCTTCTCCATCTCCATCCCTTCCCCTTCAATCTCTCTCCTTCCTTCCTTCCTTCCTTCCCCCTTCAATCTCCTTCCTTTCCCCTTCAATCTTCCTTCCTTCCTTCTCCATCTCCATCCCTTCCCCTTCAATCTCTCTCCTTCCTTCCTTCCTTCCTTCCCCCTTCAATCTCCTTCCTTGTTCATCTCCTTCCTTTCCCCTTCAATCTTCCTTCCTTCCTTCTCCATCTCCATCCCTTCCCCTGAAGCTTGGCCCTCCGCAGGCAAGCCTTCAATTCTGATCTGGGGCACCCCATAGCACCCCAATCAATGGCGGGTCCTTCACGATCGCCGAATTAAGAGACACATGCTGATCACATTTCTCTGGGTGAAGCAACTCGTGACAAAAGGCTGCCTCCCCTATTTATTGAATGTTACAGTGGGTGGTTACACAATGCATCACATGGTTACAAACAGCCAATGACAATGTTATACTCTGTAGCCAATGACAAGGCTACACTGCAGGGCCACCCTGTGGCCAATGGATTCAAACCTTGGTACAACTGTCCATCCACCTGTTGGCCCCTCCCTCATTTCCTGTCCCAGGCCATATGGCAAGTCCTTTGTTCCAGGGCATGTGGTCAATGGACTCCATCTCTTGGCTCCGCCTCCATTTCCTGTTGCTCCAAACAGCATGGTAAAGTCACATGGTACAGTCTTTTTGTTGCAAGCCCATCCAAGCCTCATGTATCACAACATATTACAACATATCAACTTTTTTTATTTTATTTTTAGCAGCTGTGGGTTGTTTCACCTATGCACCGTCCAGTTCTGTACACGATCCTAGGCACATAAGCTTGTCATCTGTGTCCTCAGAGGTTGCCATCATAAAAACATCTCTGTCCATTCATAAGAGGCAGGAGTTGGTTCTTGGCTCTTTTACAGGAGATGGTTAGAATAGGGAGGCTTACACAGGTTCAGCAGGGGAGAAATACATTTGTACACAGCAACAGATTGTTACACAAAATAACCCAATTCCTTGAGCCACCCAGCATTAGGTAGTCAGGAAAATCAACAAAACAAGGCATACAGTTTCTTGTGATAAAGGATTGTTTTGTACCATATTTTCCATGTGAGCAATTGTGGCAGTAATGTTGTGTGTGTTGTCATTTTTTCCACATAAGATCTAATCTTTATCAGATGTGAGAGCATTGTATTCTGAGAAGTTGTACAAAGTTTCAAAGTTTTCACCAAAATCAAACAAGGGAACAGAATCAGCACATGTTGTTGTTATTCTTTGTCACATTATTTAGCTTTATAATCTAGCTGCAAGGGATAGTTGTTACAAGATCTTGTTACTAACTGATGAAACTGTGTGATTCACAACACAAAGTAAGGAAGGATTCAAAGTTAAAGAGAGAGATAGAGAGATTTCATTCATAGGCACACTATAAAGGCATACACGTTTGCTTCTGTGTTTGTTCTGTGCTGACATGTATCCAACCATTGAATGCATTCAGCAACTTAGCATGGTGAGAGACAAAAAAATGCAAAGCAGCAATGATTTGTCACAAAATTTAAATCATCAAAAAGAAATAAGAAAGAGACAAAATTAAAATTCATTAAGACTAGGAAATATAAAATTCAAGATAGGCAAGGAGAAATGAGAAAAGACAAATTTGGCAGAGAATCAGAAAGGCAGAATTGGCAAAGAAATCATAAAAAAGAAAGGAAGCTATGGTTTATTAAGCAAGATGACCAAAGGAAGGGGGGGTGAGAGAGAGGAGGGAATTCAAAGAGGCGGCAATTGGAATTCAAATGTAATTTGAGTCTCCGTTTACAGCCATCCCCGTTTCCTTGGAAACCTAAAGCTTTGGCCCCTTTATGGTCTTCAGGCGACAAACAGTCTTCAAATAAACCTCTGGAAATCTGCAAAGGGAGAAAAGAAGGGGGTGGGGGGGAAACGGCTCTGCTGCAAAGGAAAAGGTTTTGTTTTTTCTCAACAGTAAGCAAGGCATTATTAAATCAATGGATTACCAGGAAGTATTTTCCCATTTTTTTTATAAGGAAACAGAAGCAACAGGCTTACAGATTTTTTAACAAGTTGAAAGATACAGAGAGAGAAGACTGAATTAGCATAGGAAAGCATTTTCTGAGTCAGAAGAAGTAGGAGATTAGCATCTTTGTTTGAATACACAAAATGAGTCATAGAGAGAAAACGACGGCCAGAAAAACATGCTGAGTCAGAGGGAGAAAAGATTTTTTAGGAGACAGAGCTGGAGAAACAAGGAATCCTGCAAGTCACCACTTGAAGTCTTTAGTAGAAATGAGAGTTCCCTGGTGACGCAGAAGAGCATGTTCTGAGTCAGAAGAAGAAGTAGGAGGGGTTAAGGGAAGTAGTGAATCTTGAAAGAAACAGAGAAACAGAAACCTGAGCCTTTTAAAATAGGCATGCAAACAATTCTTTCACGTAAAGAGAATTTGGGAAGAAGCAGAGCTCCTCCATAAGCCAATTTTAATCCAATCAGCAATTTTTTGTGGTCCCTTTTAGATGTAAAAGAGACAATGCCAAACAAACAACAATAATACTTTTAAACTCCTTACGTAAAGGCACATTGTGAATCTTTGTTAGTTGCATAATTAAGGTTCTAACAATTAACATCAAAGCCCTCCCCTTTGATCCTTGGAGAATTCCACCCACATACTCACGGGGGGGGGTTTCTTGCTGAAGAAACGCCAGGTTTGTTCCTCCAGCTGGGGCAAATTTAGAGTCAGATCGTAAGATTTTTTGTCTCTCAGGGCTTGCTTTGAAAGCCTGAGAATTAGCCAATTTAGCTTGCTCTGTTTTTGCATAGTGTAATGTCAGCATGGACAATTACAGCCTCTCATGGGCTAGGAAATCTGGCGAGGCTCTCCGCAATTGAGCCAGATACCTATTAACATCTAGGAAATCTGGCGAGGCTCAGCAATGGGGCCAGATATTATATTAAATCTGGCGAGGCTCAGCAATGGGGCCAGATGCCTATTGCCATGTGGCGAGGTCTAATTTGCCCCTCCCCCAGTTAGGAGGGATAAAATTTTCTCAAAAAAGCCAATAAAAGATACAATTCTTTCTGAGTGACAGGGAAAACAGTCTAATTAAGTTTCTGAACATAATTTGCTCTCCTGACTAAGCTAAGCAAAGCTTCTGTCTCATACTTACTTAAAGAAGGGGCCTTATTAGGCGAGGTAGGTAGTGAGATGTCAGAAGGACGTGACTTCGAATTAAATCACGTCAGGGTTCACCACTTGAAGCTTGGCCCTCCGCAGGCAAGCCTTCAATTCTGATCTGGGGCACCCCATAGCACCCCAATCAATGGCGGGTCCTTCACGATCGCCGAATTAAGAGACACATGCTGATCACATTTCTCTGGGTGAAGCAACTCGTGACAAAAGGCTGCCTCCCCTATTTATTGAATGTTACAGTGGGTGGTTACACAATGCATCACATGGTTACAAACAGCCAATGACAATGTTATACTCTGTAGCCAATGACAAGGCTACACTGCAGGGCCACCCTGTGGCCAATGGATTCAAACCTTGGTACAACTGTCCATCCACCTGTTGGCCCCTCCCTCATTTCCTGTCCCAGGCCATATGGCAAGTCCTTTGTTCCAGGGCATGTGGTCAATGGACTCCATCTCTTGGCTCCGCCTCCATTTCCTGTTGCTCCAAACAGCATGGTAAAGTCACATGGTACAGTCTTTTTGTTGCAAGCCCATCCAAGCCTCATGTATCACAACATATTACAACATTCCCATTCAATCTCTCTCCTTCCTTCCTTCCTTCCTTCCTTCCTCCTTCAATCTCCTTCCTTGTCCATCTCCTTCCTTTCCCCTTCAATCTTCCTTCCTTCCTTCTCCATCTCCATCCCTTCCCCTTCAATCTCACTCCTTCCTTCCTTCCTTCCTTCCTTCCTTCCTTCCTTCCTTCCTTCCTCCTTCAATCTCCTTCCTTCTCCATCTCCTTCCTTTCCCCTTCAATCTTCCTTCCTTCCTTCTATCTCCATCCCTTCCCCTTCAATCTCTCTAATTCTTTCCCTCCCCTTCAATCTCCTTCCTTCTCCATCTCCTTCGTTTCCCCTTCAATTTTCCTTCCTTCCTTTCCCCTTCAATCTCCTTCCTTCTCCATCTCCTTCCTTTCCCCTTCAATCTCCTTCCATCTCCATCTCTATCCCTTCCCCTTCAATTTCTTTCTCCTTCCTTCCTTCCTTCCTTTCCCCTTCAATCTTCCTTCCTTCCATCTCCATCACTTCCCCTTCAGTCTCTCTCTCTCTCCTTCCTTTCTTCCCTTCCCCTTCAATCTCCTTCCTTCTCCATCTCCTTCCTTTCCCCTTCAATCTTCCTTCCTTCTCCATCTCCTTCCTTTCCCCTTCAATCTTCCTTCCTTCCTTCCTTCCTTCCATCTCCATCTCCATCTCCATCTCCATCCCTTCCCCTTCAATCTTTCTCCTTCCTGCCATCCTTCCTTCCTGCCTTCCTTCCTTCCTGCCTTCCTTCCTTCCTTCCCCTTCAATCTCCTTCCTTCTCCATCTCTATCCCTTCCCCTTCAATTTCTTTCTCCTTCCTTCCTTCCTTCCATCCTTCCTTTCCCCTTCAATCTTCCTTCCTTCCATCTCCATCACTTCCCCTTTAATCTCTCTCTCTCCTTCCTTTCTTCCCTTCCCCTTCAATCTCCTTCCTTCTCCATCTCCTTCGTTTCCCCTTCAATTTTCCTTCCTTCTCCATCTCCTTCCTTTCCCCTTCAATCTCCTTCCATCTCCATCTCTATCCCTTCCCCTTCAATTTCTTTCTCCTTCCTTCCTTCCTTTCTTCCTTCCCCTTCAATCTCCTTCCTCGTCCATCTCCTTCCTTTCCATTCAATCTCCTTCATTCTCCATCTCCTTCCTTTCCCCTTCAATCTTCCTTCCTTCCTTCCATCTCCATCCCTTCCTTTTCAATCACTCTCTCCTTCCTTCCTTTCTTCCTTCCTCCTTCAATCTCCTTCCTTCTCAATCTCCTTCCTCTCCCCTTCAATCTCCTTCCATCTCCATCTCCTTCGTTTCCTCTTCAATCTTCCTTCCTTCCTTTCCCCTTCAATCTCCTTCCTTCTCCATCTCCTTCCTTTCCCCTTCAATCTCCTTCCATCTCCATCTCTATCCCTTCCCCTTCAATTTCTTTCTCCTTCCTTCCTTTCTTCCTTCCCCTTCAATCTCCTTCCTCGTCCATCTCCTTCCTTTCCATTCAATCTCCTTCATTCTCCATCTCCTTCCTTTCCCCTTCAATCTTCCTTCCTTCCTTCCATCTCCATCCCTTCCTTTTCAATCACTCTCTCCTTCCTTTCTTCCTTCCTTCCTTCCTCCTTCAATCTCCTTTCTTCTCCATCTCCTTCCTCTCTTCTTCAATCTCCTTCCATCTCCATCTCCTTCGTTTGCTCTTCAATCTTCCTTCCTTCCTTTCCCCTTCAATCTTCTTTCCTTCCTTCCATCTCTATCTCCATCCCTTCCCCTTCAATCTCCTTTTCCTTCCTTTCTCCCTTCCTTCCATCCTTCCTTTCCCCTTCAATCTTCCATCCTTCCTTCCTTCCCCTTCAATCTCCTTCCATCTCCATCTCCATCCATTCCCCTTCAATTTCTTTCTCCTTCCTTCCTTCCTTTCCCCTTCAATCTTCCATCCTTCCTTCCTTCCCCTTCAATCTCCTTCCTTGTCCATCTGCTTTATTTCCCCTTCAGTCTTCCTTCCTTCCATCCATTTCCATCTCCGTCCCTTCCTTTTCAATCTCTCTCTCTCTCCTTCCTTCCTTCCTTCCTTCCTTCCTTCCTTCCTTCCCCGTCAATCTCCTTCCTTGTCCATCTCCTTCCTTTCCCCTTTAATCTCCTTCCTTCTCCATCTCCTTCTTTTCCCCTTCAATCTCCTTCCTTTTCCATCTCCTTCCTTTCCCCTTCAATCTTCCTTCCTTCCTTCCTTTCCCCTTCAGTCTTCCTTCATTTCTTCCATCTCCATCCCTTCCCTTTCAATCTCTCTCCTTCCTTCCTTCCTTCCCCTTCAATCTCCTTCCTTCTCCATCTCCTTCCTTTCCCCTTCAATCTTCCTTCCTTCCTTCCATCTCCATCTCCATTCCTTCCCCTTCAATCTCTCCTTCCTTCCTTCCTTCCTTCCTCCTTCAATCTCCTTCCTTGTCCATCTCCTTCCTTTCCCCTTCAATCTTCCTTCCTTCCTTCTCCATCTCCATCCCTTCCCCTTCAATCTCTCTCCTTCCTTCCTTCCTTCCTTCCTTCCTTCCCCCTTCAATCTCCTTCCTTGTCCATCTCCTTCCTTTCCCCTTCAATCTTCCTTCCTTCCTTCTCCATCTCCATCCCTTCCCCTTCAATCTCTCTCCTTCCTTCCTTCCTTCCTTCCCCCTTCAATCTCCTTCCTTGTCCATCTCCTTCCTTTCCCCTTCAATCTTCCTTCCTTCCTTCTCCATCTCCATCCCTTCCCCTTCAATCTCTCTCCTTCCTTCCTTCCTTCCTTCCTTCCTTCCTTCCTTCCTTCCTTCCTCCTTCAATCCCCTTCCTTGTCCATCTCCTTCCTTTCCCCTTCAATCTTCCTTCCTTCCTTCTCCATCTCCATCCCTTCCCCTTCAATCTCTCTCCTTCCTTCCTTCCTTCCTTCCTTCCTTCCTCCTTCAATCCCCTTCCTTGTCCATCTCCTTCCTTTCCCCTTCAATCTTCCTTCCTTCCTTCTATCTCATTCCCTTCACCTTCAATCTTCCTTCCTTCCTTTCCCCTTCAATCTCCTTCCTTCTCCATCTCCTTCCTTTCCCCTTCAATCTCCTTCCATCTCCATCTCTATCCCTTCCCCTTCAATTTCTTTCTCCTTCCTTCCTTCCTTCCTTTCCCCTTCAATCTTCCTTCCTTCCATCTCCATCACTTCCCCTTCAATCTCTCTCTCTCCTTCCTTTCTTCCTTCCCCTTCAATCTCCTTCCTCGTCCATCTCCTTCCTTTCCATTCAATCTCCTTCATTCTCCATCTCCTTCCTTTCCCCTTCAATCTTCCTTCCTTCCTTCCATCTCCATCTCTTCCTTTTCAATCACTCTCTCCTTCCTTCCTTTCTTCCTTCCTCCTTCAATCTCCTTCCTTCTCCATCTCCTTCCTCTCCCCTTCAATCTCCTTCCATCTCCATCTCCTTCGTTTCCTCTTCAATCTTCCTTCCTTCCTTTCCCCTTCAATCTCCTTCCTTCTCCATCTCCTTCCTTTCCCCTTCAATCTCCTTCCATCTCCATCTCTATCCCTTCCCCTTCAATTTCTTTCTCCTTCCTTCCTTCCTTCCTTTCCCCTTCAATCTTCCTTCCTTCCATCTCCATCACTTCCCCTTCAATCTCTCTCTCTCCTTCCTTTCTTCCTTCCCCTTCAATCTCCTTCCTCGTCCATCTCCTTCCTTTCCATTCAATCTCCTTCATTCTCCATCTCCTTCCTTTCCCCTTCAATCTTCCTTCCTTCTTTCCATCTCCATCTCTTCCTTTTCAATCAGTCTCTCCTTCCTTCCTTTCTTCCTTCCTCCTTCAATCTCCTTCCTTCTCCATCTCCTTCCTCTCCCCTTCAATCTCCTTCCATCTCCATCTCCTTCGTTTCCTCTTCAATCTTCCTTCCTTCCTTTCCCCTTCAATCTCCTTCCTTCTCCATCTCCTTCCTTTCCCCTTCAATCTCCTTCCATCTCCATCTCTATCCCTTCCCCTTCAATTTCTTTCTCCTTCCTTCCTTTCTTCCTTCCCCTTCAATCTCCTTCCTCGTCCATCTCCTTCCTTTCCATTCAATCTCCTTCATTCTCCATCTCCTTCCTTTCCCCTTCAATCTTCCTTCCTTCCTTCCATCTCCATCCCTTCCTTTTCAATCACTCTCTCCTTCCTTTCTTCCTTCCTTCCTCCTTCAATCTCCTTTCTTCTCCATCTCCTTCCTCTCCCCTTCAATCTCCTTCCATCTCCATCTCCTTCGTTTGCTCTTCAATCTTCCTTCCTTCCTTTCCCCTTCAATCTTCTTTCCTTCCTTCCATCTCTATCTCCATCCCTTCCCCTTCAATCTCCTTTTCCTTCCTTTCTCCCTTCCTTCCATCCTTCCTTTCCCCTTCAATCTTCCATCCTTCCTTCCTTCCCCTTCAATCTCCTTCCATCTCCATCTCCATCCATTCCCCTTCAATTTCTTTCTCCTTCCTTCCTTCCTTTCCCCTTCAATCTTCCATCCTTCCTTCCTTCCCCTTCAATCTCCTTCCTTGTCCATCTGCTTTATTTCCCCTTCAGTCTTCCTTCCTTCCATCCATTTCCATCTCCGTCCCTTCCTTTTCAATCTCTCTCTCTCTCCTTCCTTCCTTCCTTCCTTCCCCGTCAATCTCCTTCCTTGTCCATCTCCTTCCTTTCCCCTTTAATCTCCTTCCTTCTCCATCTCCTTCTTTTCCCCTTCAATCTCCTTCCTTTTCCATCTCCTTCCTTTCCCCTTCAATCTTCCTTCCTTCCTTCCTTTCCCCTTCAGTCTTCCTTCATTTCTTCCATCTCCATCCCTTCCCTTTCAATCTCTCTCCTTCCTTCCTTCCTTCCCCTTCAATCTCCTTCCTTCTCCATCTCCTTCCTTTCCCCTTCAATCTTCCTTCCTTCCTTCCATCTCCATCTCCATTCCTTCCCCTTCAATCTCTCCTTCCTTCCTTCCTTCCTTCCTCCTTCAATCTCCTTCCTTGTCCATCTCCTTCCTTTCCCCTTCAATCTTCCTTCCTTCCTTCTCCATCTCCATCCCTTCCCCTTCAATCTCTCTCCTTCCTTCCTTCCTTCCTTCCTTCCTTCCCCCTTCAATCTCCTTCCTTGTCCATCTCCTTCCTTTCCCCTTCAATCTTCCTTCCTTCCTTCTCCATCTCCATCCCTTCCCCTTCAATCTCTCTCCTTCCTTCCTTCCTTCCTTCCCCCTTCAATCTCCTTCCTTGTCCATCTCCTTCCTTTCCCCTTCAATCTTCCTTCCTTCCTTCTCCATCTCCATCCCTTCCCCTTCAATCTCTCTCCTTCCTTCCTTCCTTCCTTCCTTCCTTCCTTCCTTCCTTCCTCCTTCAATCCCCTTCCTTGTCCATCTCCTTCCTTTCCCCTTCAATCTTCCTTCCTTCCTTCTCCATCTCCATCCCTTCCCCTTCAATCTCTCTCCTTCCTTCCTTCCTTCCTTCCTTCCTTCCTTCCTTCCTCCTTCAATCCCCTTCCTTGTCCATCTCCTTCCTTTCCCCTTCAATCTTCCTTCCTTCCTTCTATCTCATTCCCTTCACCTTCAATCTTCCTTCCTTCCTTTCCCCTTCAATCTCCTTCCTTCTCCATCTCCTTCCTTTCCCCTTCAATCTCCTTCCATCTCCATCTCTATCCCTTCCCCTTCAATTTCTTTCTCCTTCCTTCCTTCCTTCCTTTCCCCTTCAATCTTCCTTCCTTCCATCTCCATCACTTCCCCTTCAATCTCTCTCTCTCCTTCCTTTCTTCCTTCCCCTTCAATCTCCTTCCTCGTCCATCTCCTTCCTTTCCATTCAATCTCCTTCATTCTCCATCTCCTTCCTTTCCCCTTCAATCTTCCTTCCTTCCTTCCATCTCCATCTCTTCCTTTTCAATCACTCTCTCCTTCCTTCCTTTCTTCCTTCCTCCTTCAATCTCCTTCCTTCTCCATCTCCTTCCTCTCCCCTTCAATCTCCTTCCATCTCCATCTCCTTCGTTTCCTCTTCAATCTTCCTTCCTTCCTTTCCCCTTCAATCTCCTTCCTTCTCCATCTCCTTCCTTTCCCCTTCAATCTCCTTCCATCTCCATCTCTATCCCTTCCCCTTCAATTTCTTTCTCCTTCCTTCCTTCCTTCCTTTCCCCTTCAATCTTCCTTCCTTCCATCTCCATCACTTCCCCTTCAATCTCTCTCTCTCCTTCCTTTCTTCCTTCCCCTTCAATCTCCTTCCTCGTCCATCTCCTTCCTTTCCATTCAATCTCCTTCATTCTCCATCTCCTTCCTTTCCCCTTCAATCTTCCTTCCTTCTTTCCATCTCCATCTCTTCCTTTTCAATCAGTCTCTCCTTCCTTCCTTTCTTCCTTCCTCCTTCAATCTCCTTCCTTCTCCATCTCCTTCCTCTCCCCTTCAATCTCCTTCCATCTCCATCTCCTTCGTTTCCTCTTCAATCTTCCTTCCTTCCTTTCCCCTTCAATCTCCTTCCTTCTCCATCTCCTTCCTTTCCCCTTCAATCTCCTTCCATCTCCATCTCTATCCCTTCCCCTTCAATTTCTTTCTCCTTCCTTCCTTTCTTCCTTCCCCTTCAATCTCCTTCCTCGTCCATCTCCTTCCTTTCCATTCAATCTCCTTCATTCTCCATCTCCTTCCTTTCCCCTTCAATCTTCCTTCCTTCCTTCCATCTCCATCCCTTCCTTTTCAATCACTCTCTCCTTCCTTTCTTCCTTCCTTCCTCCTTCAATCTCCTTTCTTCTCCATCTCCTTCCTCTCCCCTTCAATCTCCTTCCATCTCCATCTCCTTCGTTTGCTCTTCAATCTTCCTTCCTTCCTTTCCCCTTCAATCTTCTTTCCTTCCTTCCATCTCTATCTCCATCCCTTCCCCTTCAATCTCCTTTTCCTTCCTTTCTCCCTTCCTTCCATCCTTCCTTTCCCCTTCAATCTTCCATCCTTCCTTCCTTCCCCTTCAATCTCCTTCCATCTCCATCTCCATCCATTCCCCTTCAATTTCTTTCTCCTTCCTTCCTTCCTTTCCCCTTCAATCTTCCATCCTTCCTTCCTTCCCCTTCAATCTCCTTCCTTGTCCATCTGCTTTATTTCCCCTTCAGTCTTCCTTCCTTCCATCCATTTCCATCTCCGTCCCTTCCTTTTCAATCTCTCTCTCTCTCCTTCCTTCCTTCCTTCCTTCCCCGTCAATCTCCTTCCTTGTCCATCTCCTTCCTTTCCCCTTTAATCTCCTTCCTTCTCCATCTCCTTCTTTTCCCCTTCAATCTCCTTCCTTTTCCATCTCCTTCCTTTCCCCTTCAATCTTCCTTCCTTCCTTCCTTTCCCCTTCAGTCTTCCTTCATTTCTTCCATCTCCATCCCTTCCCTTTCAATCTCTCTCCTTCCTTCCTTCCTTCCCCTTCAATCTCCTTCCTTCTCCATCTCCTTCCTTTCCCCTTCAATCTTCCTTCCTTCCTTCCATCTCCATCTCCATTCCTTCCCCTTCAATCTCTCCTTCCTTCCTTCCTTCCTTCCTCCTTCAATCTCCTTCCTTGTCCATCTCCTTCCTTTCCCCTTCAATCTTCCTTCCTTCCTTCTCCATCTCCATCCCTTCCCCTTCAATCTCTCTCCTTCCTTCCTTCCTTCCTTCCTTCCTTCCCCCTTCAATCTCCTTCCTTGTCCATCTCCTTCCTTTCCCCTTCAATCTTCCTTCCTTCCTTCTCCATCTCCATCCCTTCCCCTTCAATCTCTCTCCTTCCTTCCTTCCTTCCTTCCCCCTTCAATCTCCTTCCTTGTCCATCTCCTTCCTTTCCCCTTCAATCTTCCTTCCTTCCTTCTCCATCTCCATCCCTTCCCCTTCAATCTCTCTCCTTCCTTCCTTCCTTCCTTCCTTCCTTCCTTCCTTCCTTCCTTCCTTCCTCCTTCAATCCCCTTCCTTGTCCATCTCCTTCCTTTCCCCTTCAATCTTCCTTCCTTCCTTCTCCATCTCCATCCCTTCCCCTTCAATCTCTCTCCTTCCTTCCTTCCTTCCTTCCTTCCTTCCTTCCTTCCTCCTTCAATCCCCTTCCTTGTCCATCTCCTTCCTTTCCCCTTCAATCTTCCTTCCTTCCTTCTATCTCATTCCCTTCACCTTCAATCTTCCTTCCTTCCTTTCCCCTTCAATCTCCTTCCTTCTCCATCTCCTTCCTTTCCCCTTCAATCTCCTTCCATCTCCATCTCTATCCCTTCCCCTTCAATTTCTTTCTCCTTCCTTCCTTCCTTCCTTTCCCCTTCAATCTTCCTTCCTTCCATCTCCATCACTTCCCCTTCAATCTCTCTCTCTCCTTCCTTTCTTCCTTCCCCTTCAATCTCCTTCCTCGTCCATCTCCTTCCTTTCCATTCAATCTCCTTCATTCTCCATCTCCTTCCTTTCCCCTTCAATCTTCCTTCCTTCCTTCCATCTCCATCTCTTCCTTTTCAATCACTCTCTCCTTCCTTCCTTTCTTCCTTCCTCCTTCAATCTCCTTCCTTCTCCATCTCCTTCCTCTCCCCTTCAATCTCCTTCCATCTCCATCTCCTTCGTTTCCTCTTCAATCTTCCTTCCTTCCTTTCCCCTTCAATCTCCTTCCTTCTCCATCTCCTTCCTTTCCCCTTCAATCTCCTTCCATCTCCATCTCTATCCCTTCCCCTTCAATTTCTTTCTCCTTCCTTCCTTCCTTCCTTTCCCCTTCAATCTTCCTTCCTTCCATCTCCATCACTTCCCCTTCAATCTCTCTCTCTCCTTCCTTTCTTCCTTCCCCTTCAATCTCCTTCCTCGTCCATCTCCTTCCTTTCCATTCAATCTCCTTCATTCTCCATCTCCTTCCTTTCCCCTTCAATCTTCCTTCCTTCT
>JARGCV010000538.1:17500-22500 GCA_034064705.1 Bothrops alternatus
TTGATAAGCGAAGGTGTCAGTTAACTGGAAAAAGGAAGTAATGGGGGGAAGTGACGTATCGGACACTATATTAGAAGGGGGAAGTAGACTACGCCCTTGTTACGGGCAACGTTTATCAATGAGAGGTTTGGAAGCTTTTGCAATGCTTTGAAAGTCTGATGTTTTGAAAAACCTAGCGAAGGATAATGAGGTCTCGGACACTGTGATAAAGACGGAGTGAGTAATTGGGATGTTTGGAAAGAGTTTGTTGTAATCTAACTGTAAATACTTAGTCTTAGATGTTTTTGCCAGCAAAATGTCAGCAGTTGGCTTTGAAATGAATCCTTTTGAAATGTGTTTAATAAATCTCTTAAAGACATTTACGTAGCTTTTAATGGGCTGAGAGAGACCAGACATAACAGATTGCCCGTAACCCATTTAAAACAGAAAAGACGAAAATTAATCAGAGCTTTCAGTGACGTCATGGAGGAACTCCTGGCTGCTAACCCGGCTCTGCATTTATTAGTTCAAAATCTCCAGCAACAAATTGGACATTTGCAACAGCAAATTCAAGACGCAGCAGCAGCCCCTGCTCCAGCCCCCCCTCCCAGAAGAAACAGATGTTACTTAGCCTTGCCTGATAAGTTTACTGGAGAGCGTAATAAATTTCCAGCTTTTTTAAACCAATGCAAAACATTCATTGCCTCAGCCCCAGCAGATTTCCAGCTCGATGAAACAAAAGTAGCGTTCATCTTAAGTTTATTCTCTGGGCAAGCTGCTGATTGGTCGTCTCCTCTGATAGACGGACAAGATCCTGTCCTGAGCAATTATGCAGGATTCTGCCAGCTGATGGAAAGAGAATTTGTTGACCCCCTTCGTAGACAAAATGCCACCCGGCGGATACGCGAGCTACGTCAGGGATCGCGCTGCGTAGCGGAATATATATCAGATTTTCGCCGCCTAGCTCAAGAAATTAATTGGAATGATGAGGCTCTCATGGAAATCTTTCTAGATGGTCTGTCTTCCCAGATCTTGAATGGATTGAAAGTTACTGAAATACCCGCAACCCTGGATGCATTATACCAACATTGTTTGGCTATTGAAGCGCGAACGCAAGCCATGGATGCCCGCCTAGACAAACAGATGGTTCCAGTCACCGGAAGTGCCAAGCCAGTTCCTGCACCACGCAGAGGATTCCAGACCCTATCTATCGCTCCACCCATCCCGGCACCCAGACGTATTTTCCAAACAGGACCGGCTTACACTGAGAGGCGCCCTGCACCCATGACCAGAGATGAGCCCATGGATCTTGGTGCAGCCAGATCTCGTTTGACCGAGGCTGAGAAGGCAAGACGGAGAGCTGAGGGCTTGTGCCTCTACTGTGGAGAGATGGGTCACTTCGTCATGGCCTGCCCCCAGAAAAGACGTGGTACGGCAGGTCCTACTCCTGTTCCAGCTCGGCCTCCCACTCAGCAGTTTCAAGCCACCTTGCCGGGAAACGGCCAGAGCCCGGCCTAATGGAAACATTGGGTCGGGCAGGCGCCAAACCCAGTTCCAGTTCCGCAGACGACGACCCCGGTCCTCCGAGACATCTGATCCTAGCAACCAATATACTTCTGGGAAATCATGCCCAGGGCATTCCGGCCCACGCCTTGTTGGATTCTGGAGCCACCACCAATTTCATGAATGAAGCTTTCGCTCGTCAGCATGCCATACCTTTGTGCTCCGTGAAGCCGCCTATGTTGGTTGAGACAATCGATGGGCGTGAATTGTTGTCTGGACCGATCAAGTTTATGACCCAGCCCATACGCCTGGTCATAGGACAACATGAAGAAGCCATCCAATTCTATGTTACCAAGGGACTTCATTTCCCCTTAGTTCTCGGCCTAGCCTGGTTGAGAACCCATGATCCTTGTGTGGTGTGGTCCCAGAACTTTGTTTCATTTCCCAGTTTGCAATGCATAGACCACGTACGCCAAGTGTGTGCAGCCCAGCTACCATCCCACCCTGACATCACCTTGCCGGCCGACCTAGCGGACTTTGCAGATATATTCAATGAGAAAGAGGCAGACCAATTGCCTCCGCATAGACCATATGACTGTGCCATTGATTTGCTACCAAATGCCAAGCTTCCAAGGGGACGCCTTTACTCCATGTCAGAACCCGAGTTGGCCGCTTTGAAAGACTTTGTGGACAAAAACCTGGCCAGGGGTTTCATTCGTCCCTCTTCCTCGCCTTTGTCAGCTCCTGTGTTATTCGTGAAGAAGAAAACCGGAGATTTACGCCTATGCTGTGACTATCGCAAGCTCAATGCCATCACGGTGCGCAACCGGTACCCTCTGCCTTTGATTCCTGATCTCATGGACCGTCTCCGATCAGCGACCATCTTCACCAAGATAGATTTAAGGGGTGCTTACAACCTGGTTCGCATTCGAGAGGGGGACGAGTGGAAGACCGCGTTTGGAACCAGGTATGGTCATTTTGAGTATACCGTTATGCCCTTTGGACTCACCAATGCTCCGGCCGTCTTTCAACATTTCATGAATGACATCTTCCGGGATTTATTAGATCAATTTGTGGTGGTTTACCTCGATGACATCCTGATTTACTCCCCGTCACGAGCCACTCATCTTCACCATCTCCGGCGAGTTTTGCAACGCTTGAGGGAGCATCACCTTTACGCCAAGTTAGAGAAATGTCAATTCTATCAAACCACCATTGAGTTTCTGGGACATGTGATTTCTCCACAAGGCATCGCCATGGATCCTGGCAAGGTTGAGGCCTTGCAAACCTGGCAACCACCATGTAAAGCAAAAGATGTCCAAAGACTTTTGGGATTTGCGAACTATTACAGGATATTTATTCTGAGATTTTCTGCCTTGACTGCACCCCTTACTCGACTGTTATGGAAAGGCGTTAAGTTCCAGTGGGGCGATGCCGAGCAACAGGCGTTTCAGACCCTCAAAAAGGCTTTTGTTCAGGAACCCATTCTCAAGTATCCAGATCCTTGTCGACCCTTTGTAGTGGAGGCTGACGCCTCAGATGTTGCAGTAGGGGCCGTGCTACTTCAAACACGCCAAGATGGCGGCCCCCTGTTCCCGTGTGCTTATTACTCCAGGAAACTGAGTCCCTCCGAACGCCATTATACCATTTGGGAAAAGGAACTATTGGCCATCAAGACTGCTTTTGAGACCTGGAGACACCACCTGGAAGGAGCCCGCTACCAAGTTGAAGTTCGAACTGACCATAAAAACTTGGAATTTTTGCAATCTGCCAGGAAATTGAATCAACGTCAAATCCGTTGGTCTTTGTTCTTCGCTCGATTCAACTTCAAAGTCACCTACATTCCGAAAGGGTACAACAAAAGAGCAGATGCCCTGTCCCGTAAACCTGAGTATCTACAGGTCAAGGATCCCTTACCGCTTCGAACCATTCTGCCTATCGAATCGATCGCAGCCGTGCATGATCCGGTAGATCTACGACGACAGATTCGGGAAGCGCAACAACTAGATAACTTTGCAATACGGAAGAGACAAGAGGTGGGTCCCGACTCACCTTGGACCTTGTCCGAGGGACTATTACGCTTCCGTAACCTGTTATATGTTCCAGCAGGCCCACTCCGGGGTCTCATCCTGACTCAATGCCATGATAACCCTGCGGCAGGTCATTTTGGTTTCTTTAAGACTCTGCACTTAGTGTCTCGGACTTTTTGGTGGCCCAGACTTCGCCATGATGTGCAATCCTATGTGAATTCCTGTGTACGGTGCCGTCAGGCAAAACATGCCACAGGAGCCCCTCCGGGATTATTACAGCCTTTACCCACGCCGGAGAGACCCTGGGGAGCTATTTCCATGGACTTCTTGACTTGTCTACCTGTTTCTGCCGGCTACACCGTTGTCTTTGTAGTAGTGGACATGCTGACCAAAATGGCACATTTCATTCCTTGCCGAAGAATACCAACAGCCAAGGTCACTGCTCAGCTGTTCATTCAACATATCTTCCGGCTACACGGTTTGCCTGACAAAATAGTGTCCGACCGAGGAACCCAGTTCACCTCGGAGTTCTGGAGAGAACTCATGTCTGCGCTTCAAGTCCAAGTTAATCTAGCCTCCACGCATCACCCAGAGACTGATGGGGGTACAGAGAAAGTGATTGGCATCCTGGAGCAGTATTTGCGTTGTTTCATCAACGACCAACAGAACGATTGGTCCAAATATCTCTCTGTGGCCGAATTCGCTTTCAACAACTCTCAGCACACTTCCACTCAGACCACTCCGTTTTTTGCCAACTACGGCTATCATCCCAGATTTTTCCCGCTCACGCTCCTCGATTCTCCAGTTCCAGTTGCAGAGGACTATTTAACCGAACTGCAGTCAGTTCACGAGATGGTTAAGCAGCACTTGACTAAAGCCAAGGAAGACTACAAGCGGGTTGCAGACCGCTCGCGTCGCGACACGCCGCCGTTAGCTGTTGGAGATCGGGTTTGGCTTTCCACCAAGTACTTGTTTCCAGGGAGAATTCACCGCAAGCTTGATCAACGTTTCCTGGGTCCTTTCCCTGTGGAGACGGTCATCAATCCGGTGACCTATCGTTTGACTTTGCCTAGGTCTTTTCGTGTACATCCCGTGTTTCATCGCTCCTTGCTTGTTCCTGTCAACCCTGATTCTCCGCTTCGACCTCCTGATCCGGGCCCGACAGCTCGCCGTGCTCAAGTTCCTGTTTCCCGGTTGGAGGTGTCCGGCATCCGAGATTCCCGATGGCTCGATGACCGCTTCCAATATTTGGTTGATTGGACCGGGGGTGGGCCCTCCGCTGGCTCTTGGGTAGATGCTCAGGATTTTGAGGCTCCTGAGTTAAAGTGGGATTTTCATACTGCATTTCCCTCCAAACCACATCCCTTCCGACGACCCCCGGGGGAGGGGCCTGCGGGGGGGGATAGTGTTGTGGGTGTCTCACGACTGGATGATGACATATCAGAGAATGAGGAAGCACAAGCCGGCCCCTCTGGGTATTTCCCCCCC
>JARGCV010000538.1:27500-32500 GCA_034064705.1 Bothrops alternatus
GCACCGACTGGGGGGGTTGGGGGTTGGGGGCACTGTTTTGCAGTGGTTCACCTCCTACCTCACTGGTCGGTCACAGTCGGTGTTGGCGGGGGGTCAGAGGTCGACCCCTAGGTTCCTCCCTTGTGGGGTCCCTCAGGGATCGGTCCTCTCCCCTCTGCTGTTTAATATCTACATGAAACCACTGGGTGAGATCATCCGACAACACGGGGTGAGATATCATCAGTATGCTGATGATACCCAGCTTTACATCTCCACCCCGTGTCATTTCAGTGAAGCAGCGGAAGTGATGTGCCGATGTCTGGAGGCTGTTAGGGTTTGGATGGGTGCCAACAGGCTCAAACTCAACCCCGACAAGACGGAGTGGCTATGGGTTCTGCCTCCCAAAGATAATTCAATCTATCCGTCCATCAGCCTGGGGGGGGAGCTTTTGACCCCCTCGGAGAAGGTCCGCAACTTGGGCGTCCTCCTCGATCCACAGCTAAACTTGGAACATCATTTTTCGGCTGTGGCGAGGAGGACATTTGCCCAGGTTCGCCTGGTGCACCAGTTGCGGCCCTATTTGGACCGGGAGTCTCTGCTCACAGTCACTCATGCCCTTATCACCTCGAGGCTCGACTACTGCAATGCTCTCTACTTGGGGCTACCTTTGAAAAACGTTCGGAGACTTCAGGTAATGCAGAATGCAGCCGCGCGAGCAGTGTTGGGCCTGCCCAGAAATGCCCACATCTCAGCATCACTCCGTGAGCTGCATTGGCTGCCTATTGGTCTCCGAACGCAATTCAAAGTGTTGGTTATGACCTATAAAGCCCTACATGGCATCGGACCAGGTTACTTACGAGACCGCCTGCTGCCTCACGAAACCCAGCGACCGGTTAGGGCCCACAGAGTCGGCCTTCTCCAGGTCCCGTCGGCTAGACAGTGTCGCCTGGCGGGGCCTAGGGGAAGGGCCTTTTCTGTTGCGGCCCCGGCCCTCTGGAATCAACTCCCCCCGGAGATCCGTATCGCCCCCACCCTCTCCGCCTTTCGTAAACTACTAAAGACCCATCTCTGCCGGCAGGCCTGGGGCGGTTGAAATCTTGCCCCTAGCCAGTGTATGTCTGTGTGTATGTTTGCTGAATGAATGGTTCTTAATTTAGGGGTTCTTCTTTTTATATATTTATTTTTATAAATGTACTATTTAGTTTGTATTGGATTTCTATTTATGCTGTAAGCCGCCCTGAGTTCCCGGAATAGGGCGGCATAGAAATTTAATAAATAATAATAATAATAATAATAATAATGTATAGGTGGATGGATGGATGAATACATAGCTAGATGGATGGATGAGATAGATAGATAGATAGATAGATAGATAGATAGATAGATAGATAGAGAGAGAGAGAGAGAGAGAGAGAGTAATGGATGTATAGGTGGATGGATGGATGAATACATAGCTAGATGGATGGATGAGATAGATAGATAGATAGATAGAAAGACAGACAGACAGACAGACAGACGGATGAGATAGATAGATAGATAGATAGATAGATAGATAGATAGATAGATAGATAGGTAGGTAGGTAGGTAGGTAGGTAGATAGATAGGTAGATAGATAGATAGATAGATAGATAGATAGATAGATAGATAGATAGATAGATAGATAGATAGATAGATAGATAGATAGATAGATAGATAGATAGTGTTGTGAGTGTCTCTGGCCAGGCTAGATACTTGTCCGATGATGATTATGACTCAGCACCGGCAGGCCCTTCTGGGTGTTTTCTCCTCCCGGCAGCTGAGCCAGATACCACGGAGATTGGTATGCATGCTGAGTCAGAGGACGATGACTCAGATGTGGGCCAGGAAACTAATTGGCTCAATCCACGACACCAACGGGCTGATAGGCGTAGGGGTCAGTTGGGTGGACGACGAACGTGACCTGGGAGGCTATATTAACAGGGAAACGGAAGCCTCTGTTTTAGTCACGAGCAACGTTGTGCTCAAGAAGAGACCTGAGAGATTTCACAGTGAGTTTATAACTGGTGTTCTTAGTGTGCTTGTGTAAACTGTTAAATAAAGCCGTGTGTTTTGAACTGCCTTCGTGTGCACTCTTAACGACCTCGTTAAGGGGATTCTTGGCAGCTGAGAGGGGCTAGACAGAACAGATTGCTCGTGACTCAAAAAACAGCAAAACAAGATAACAGAAAGGACGAACATTAGTCCGAGCTTTCAGTGCCAGCATGGAACAATTACTTGCTGATAACCCGGCTCTGTCTCAATTAGCTGTTGGAGATCGGGTCTGGCTCTCCACCAAGTACTTGTTTCCAGGGAGACTTCACCGCAAACTTGATCAACATTTCCTGGGTCCTTTTCCTGTGGAGACGGTCATCAATCCGGTGACCTATCGGTTGACTTTGCCTAGGTCTCTTCGTGTCCATCCTGTGTTTCATCGCTCTTTGCTTGTTCCTGTCAACCCTGATTCTCCGCTTCGACCTCCTGATCCGGGCCCGACAGCTCGCCGTGCTCACGTTCCTGTTTCCCGGTTGGAGGTGTCCGGCATCCGAGATTCCCGATGGCTCGATGACCGCTTCCAATATTTAGTTGACTTGACCGGGGGTGGGCCATCCGCTGGCACTTGGGTAGATGCTCAGGATATTGAGGCTCCTGAGTTAACAAGGGATTTCCATGCCGCGTTCCCCTCCAAACCACATCCCTTACGACGGACCCCGGAGGAGGGGCCTGCGGGGGGGGGATAGTGTTGTGAGTGTCTCTGGCCAGGCTAGATACTTGTCCGATGATGATTATGACTCAGCACCGGCAGGCCCTTCTGGGTGTTTTCTCCTCCCGGCAGCTGAGCCAGATACCACGGAGATTGGTATGCATGCTGAGTCAGAGGACGATGACTCAGATGTGGGCCAGGAAACTAATTGGCTCAATCCACGATACCGACGGGCTGATAGGCGTAGGGGTCAGTTGGGTGGACGACGAACGTGACCTGGGAGGCTATATTAACAGGGAAACGGAAGCCTCTGTTTTAGTCACGAGCAACGTTGTGCTCAAGAAGAGACCTGAGAGATTTCACAGTGAGTTTATAACTGGTGTTCTTAGTGTGCTTGTGTAAACTGTTAAATAAAGCCGTGTGTTTTGAACTGCCTTCGTGTGCACTCTTAACGACCTCGTTAAGGGGATTCTTGGCAGCTGAGAGGGGCTAGACAGAACAGATAGATAGATAGATAGATAGATAGATAGATAGATAGATAGATAGATAGATAGATAGATAGATAGAGTAATGGATGTATAGGTGGATGGATGGATGAATACATAGCTGGATGGATGGATGAGATATATATATAGATAGATAGACAGACAGAGAGAGAGAGAGAGAGTAATGGATGTATAGGTGGATGGATGGATGAATACATAGCTAGATGGATGGATGAGATAGATAGATAGATAGATAGATAGATAGATAGATAGATGGATGGATGGATGGATGAGATAGATAGATGATAGATGATAGATGATAGATAGATAGATAGATAGATAGATAGATAGATAGATAGATAGATAGATAGATAGATAGAGTAATGGATGTATAGGTGGATGGATGGATGAATACATAGCTAGATGGATGGATGAGATAGATAGATAGGTAGGTAGGTAGATAGAGAGAGAGAGAGAGAGAGAGAGAGAGAGAGAGAGAGAGAGAGTGAGTGAGTAATGGATGTATAGGTGGATGGATGGATGAATACATAGCTAGATGGATGGATGAGATAGATAGATAGATAGATAGATAGATAGATAGATAGATAGATAGATAGATAGATAGATAGATGGATGGATGGATGGATGGATGGATGGATGAGATAGATAGATGATAGATGATAGATGATAGATAGATAGATAGATAGATAGATAGATAGATAGATAGATAGATAGATAGATAGATAGATAGATAGATAGATAGATAGATAGAGTAATGGATGTATAGGTGGATGGATGGATGAATACATAGCTGGATGGATGGATGGATGAGATAGATAGATAGATAGATAGATAGATAGATAGATAGATAGATAGATAGATAGATAGATAGATAGATAGATAGACAGACAGATAGATAGAGTAATTGATGTATAGGTGGATGGATGGATGAATACATAGCTGGATGGATGGATGGATGAGATAGATAGATAGATAGATAGATAGATAGATAGATAGATAGAGAGAGAGAGAGAGAGAGAGAGAGAGAGAGAGTAATGGATGTATAGGTGGATGGATGGATGAATACATAGCTAGATGGATGGATGAGATAGATAGATAGATAGATAGAGAGAGAGAGAGAGAGAGAGAGAGAGAGAGAGAGAGTAATGGATGTATAGGTGGATGGATGGATGAATACATAGCTAGATGGATGGATGGATGAGATAGATAGATAGATAGATAGATAGATAGATAGATAGATAGATAGATAGATAGATAGATAGATGGATGGATGGATGGATGGATGGATGGATGGATGGATGGATGGATGGATGAGATAGATAGATGATAGATGATAGATAGATAGATAGATAGATAGATAGATAGATAGATAGATAGATAGAGTAATGGATGTATAGGTGGATGGATGGATGAATACATAGCTAGATGGAGGGATGAGATAGATAGATAGATAGATAGATAGATAGATAGATAGATAGATAGATAGATAGATAGATAGATAGATAGATAGATAGATAGACAGATAGATAGAGTAATTGATGTATAGGTGGATGGATGGATGAATACATAGCTAGATGGATGGATGGATGAGATAGATAGATAGATAGAGAGAGAGAGAGAGAGGGAGAGAGAGAGAGAGAGAGAGTAATGGATGTATAGGTGGATGGATGGATGAATACATAGCTAGATGGATGGATGAGATAGATAGATAGATAGATAGATAGATAGATAGATAGATAGATAGAGAGAGAGAGAGAGAGAGAGTAATGGATGTATAGGTGGATGGATGGATGAAT
>JARGCV010000538.1:50000-55000 GCA_034064705.1 Bothrops alternatus
GATGTCCAAAATTACCTTCCCACTTAATCATACAATCTTTAACTAATTCCTTTCCAGAATCAATTTCGATTAAAGCATCATATATTCTTTTGATATGCATCACTCTTTGGTCTCTAATTTGTATAATTAATTTTTCATCCTTTAAAGAAAAACCCATCTTGACATCTTTTTGCCATCTGGCTTGAAGTTGTGCATGATGATACCAATTGTGAGCTATACCTTCCTCCCTTAATCTATCTAATGATTTCAGTTCTAGGCTATTCCCTTTATTTAAAAGTTTATCAGGGCACCACGTCTTGAATTTGTTGTGTACCTACACTCTGTATTGCATGCCTGGGAACAGTCCATAAAGGAATTTTACCGTTTAACTTATAATAATACTTTTTCCAGACACGCATCACAGAGTTTCTTAATATATGCTCTTTGAAACCCCTATCCAATTTTTTATCATAAACTAAATACACGTGGAACCCATACACTAACCCATATCCTTCTATATTCAATATTCTTTCATTTGTTAAATTAATCCAATCACTTATTGCCACTAGAACTGCTGCATAATAATATAATTTGAAATTAGGCACTTTCAATCCACCTCTCTCTCTTGTGTCTTGAATAATTTTAAGTTTAACCCTTGGTTTCTTGCCATCCCAAATAAAATTGTTTATACCTTTCTGCCATTCATCAAGATTCCCATCCTTTTTAAGTATTGGCAACATTTGAAATAAAAATAAAAATTTCGGTAATACATTCATTTTAATAGCGGCTATCCTACCCAACATAGATAATTGTAATTTTTTCCAATTCTCCAATTCTTTTTGCACTTTACTCCATAAGAACTCATAATTATTCTTATATAATTTACCATTTGATGCTTCTATATAGATTCCTAAATATTTGACTTTTTTAACTATCTCACATCCCGTTATACTTTCCAGATCTTGTTTTAATTTATTATCAAAATTTTTAACCAACATCTTTGTCTTGGATAAATTTAATTTAAAACCTGATACTTTTCTGTAATTTCGAATAATTTCCATCAAACTCTGAGTCGATTGTATTGGCTGAGTCAATGTCACAAGTAAATCATCTGCAAAGGCACATAATCTATAATCATGTTTTCTAATTTGTACCCCCTTTAATTCCTCTGATGCTCTAATCCTATTCAATAAAACCTCTAAAGTTAAAACAAACAATAAAGGAGATAAGGGACAGCCCTGTCTAGTACCCTTCTCAATATTAAACGAATCTGTTAATTGACCATTTACTATAATCTGTCCTGTTTGTTTCTGATATATAGCTGTTATAGAGTTAATAAACTGGTCCCCCATTCCCATCCTTACCACAAGCCTTTGCAAAAATGTCCAATTCAGTCTATCAAAAGCTTTTTCTGCATCTAAAAACATTAAAACAGCCGGCACTTGAATATGTTTATCCAAGTATTCCAATATGTTAACAAGTTGTCTAACATTGGTTTTCATCTGTCTCCCTTGTAAAAAACCAGTCTGATCCGGATGTATCCTCTGTGTCAAAACTGTCATTAATCTATTAGCCAAAATTTTTGCAAAAATCTTGTAATCCATATTTAACAAGGAGATAGGTCTAAAATTTTCTACTTGGACATTATCTTTACCCTCTTTAGGAATCAAACAAACATTAGCCGTTTTCCAAGAGGGTGGAACCCGACCACCCTCTTGTATATTCACAAATAACTCCCTCAAATGTTCGACCACTTCCTCCTGTAAACACTTATAATAAATTGTAGTAAGACCATCAGTTCCTGGAGATTTTCCCAATTTCAATTGCTTGATTGCATCAATAATTTCTTCTGATTTAATCACAGCATTTAATCTATCTCTTTGTTCCAAAGTAATTTCCAAAACATTTTGATTTTGTAAGAAGGCATCTACCTCTTGCTCTTGAACTTTTTCTTCAGCATACAATTTGGTGTAGAACTCTAGAAAAGCCTTCTTAATAGTTTCTTGATGAAATACTTCTTGCCCCTTATATTCTACCTTCTCAATTAAACGGGATTTTTGTTTTTTCCTTAATGTATAAGCCAACCATCTGCCAGGTTTATTAGCATTAAAAAAAGTATTATGTTTAGCATATTGTATATTCCTGGCAACCTGGTCGGTCATCAAAATATCAAATTGTTTCCGTAAAACCTTTATCCCTTCTTTAATATTACTATCATCTGGCTTATCTATTAATAATAACTCTTTCTTTCTTATCTCCACTTCTAAGACTCTTCTCTTTTCCTCTTGTTTACGTCTATGTCTTGCATTCAATTCAGTTAATATTCCACGCATGTGGGCCTTGCTAGAGTCCCACACCATTTCTATTGGTAAACCTATATTCTGATTTAGCCTAAAAAATTCCTTGATAGCCTTTTTACATTCTTCCACATACATTTCATATTTAAACAAATTTTCATTAAGTCTCCAGGATCTGCATTTAAATTGACCAGTCCTTAGTTCCATCATAACTGGGTTATGATCAGACAATACATTAGGTAAAATTTTAACTTTCTTTAAACTTAACATAAAATCACTAGTAGTTAAAATAAAATCAATTCTAGAAAATGATTGATGTCTATCCGAGAAAAAAGTAAACTCTTGATCCCTACCATGTCTTTCTCTCCATATATCTAACAAATTAAAATCATCTTTAATATCAAAAAAAGATTTAGGCAATATTGAACGCGATTGAGAAACAGGTAAGATCTTTTTCTTGTCCAAACCAGCATCAAGAATTCCATTCCAGTCTCCCATTAAAATACAGGATCTATAATCCAACTGTATTAACTTTTTATGTAATAATTTATAAAATATACCTTGTTTTTGGTTTGGAGCATATATACCCATCAAAAGAACTTTCTTCCCGTCCAATAAAATTTCTATAGCTAAAAATCTTCCTTGATTATCTGCTTCTATTAATTTAGCTTTTATATGATTTTTAACATAAATAACAATTCCATTTTTTTTGTCTAAAGATGATGCCACAAAATGTGTACCCAATTTGTTATTAATCAAATATTTCTGGTCCGAAGTTCTAATATGAGTTTCTTGTAAACAGATTACGTCATTTTTACATTGCTTCAAATAATGAAATATCTTCTTCCTTTTTTGTGGAGAATTTAAACCATTGACATTCCATGTCAAATACTTATTTGACATGATCTTTTCGTGAAAGCTTCTGCAAGACCGAAACCACTTCTTCCTTCCTCTTAGGCCTTGCTCCCATGGCTTCCAAAGATGTCAGATCAGTTTGCTTGGTTTGAGTTGGTTCACGTACACACCTTGGATCTTTAGGCTTGTCAGCTATCAAAGGTTGAAAAATATCAATTAACTGCACTGGTTGTTGAGCTGCTTTATCCATATCTATCGAAGAAATTATTCGAGGTTGTTGAGATTCCGAAGATTGCAATAATTCTAAATCTTTGACCAGAATTGCCTTCTTAGATTTTGGGGAAGCAGATCTGTCAACCATCAGTATATTGTCAAAAAAATCCTTCGCTTTAGCAACAGTAGTCAAACGATATCTATTATTTTTAAAAAACAAAGAAAGTCCAGTTGGAACCTCCCATCTATATTGTATCTCTCTTCTTTTAAGCTCCTCTGTCAAAAAAGCATAGTCTTTCCTTGATCTCAACATTTTAGGAGGTATCTCTTTCAAAACCAGTACTTCTTGACCAGCAACACTCAGTTGTTTATTGTAGGCTGTAGAGAGAACCCAATTTCTGTATTTTCTTGTATTAAAATATATCACAATATCTCTAGGCAAATTTCTTTGTGCTGCAATACGTGAGTTCACTCTAAACAACCGTTCAATCTGCCAGTCCACATTCTCAACTGAATCATCCAAAAATTTTGTTAAAGCTTCAATAACAATTTTTCTTAAATCCTCTTGGTTCCCATTTGAAGCTTCTCTAAATCCCCTAATTCTAACCGCAAACTGCATCTGATGATATTGTGTCAAAGTAGCCTGATCTTGTACATCACTTTTGATTTCTTCTAATTTTTCTTCAAATTGCTGCTCAATATTTTCTAATTTTTCTTCAACACCAATAGTATAGTCCCAAACACCCTTAATAGCCTCCACAATGTCTTGTCTCATCTTCTGATTAGATGCTTCTGTCATAGCTTTGAAATCTTTTTTCTGTTCAGCCATCTTTTCCTCTAGTTTATCATCCAGTTTATTCATTCTGTCATTGAGTGAGGATAATGCTACATTTACTGGGGATAATGCTGCTGTTAAAGCAGTCTGTAAGTCTTTAATTGTAAGCATTTCTGAAGCAAGCTGTACAGGCTCTTGAGACTCTAAAGGAGCAGACTGTGATTTTACAAGCTGCCCTGGAGAGGGCATAGCCGCCTTAGCAGCTGCTGCCTTATGTCTCGTAGTCATAATTAAAAGGAGAGAGGAAAAAAGGAGAAGAAATAACTAAAAAAAAAAAGTTGCCTCTTCCTCCCTTTTCAATTTCTTTTAAAATCCAGTTAAATCAAGTCCACATAGTCTCTCAAACTTCTCTTTAAAAAGAGGAAAAAGATTTCACTTTCACTTTCCAACGCAATCCACACTTTTCATTTTTCACTTTCACTAGATAGAGAAAGCGATCGCCATTTTGAAAAAATTATGTTGATTCAAGAAAACTTGTAAATACAAAGGCAGAAACAAAATAACAGTATACTTGCGATAATCAAAAGACTCCTGTATTCAATCCGTCTGTTTAAAGTCCTTGTCAGTCAATCTTAAAAGCAGAGGCGGTCGCGGCGTCTAATTCTGTCAGCCGACAGAAGCGTCTCTGGGCAGGAGCGTTTCAAGTGCCTGGGGAGCACACCTTCTCTGCCCCTGAAAACTTGTTCCAGGGGTATTGGAAGGGCTCAACCCGGCTCTTGAAGCTCTGCTCCCCTTCTTTGCCCGAAGAGGAGTTTTTTCGCCGCAACAAACAGCTGATGAGCGCTGTTGTTGACGGCTATACTGACTCAGAGAACGGAGCC
>JARGCV010000538.1:80000-85000 GCA_034064705.1 Bothrops alternatus
ACCTTCCCACTTAATCATACAATCTTTAACTAATTCCTTTCCAGAATCAATTTCGATTAAAGCATCATATATTCTTTTGATATGCATCACTCTTTGGTCTCTAATTTGTATAATTAATTTTTCATCCTTTAAAGAAAAACCCATCTTGACATCTTTTTGCCATCTGGCTTGAAGTTGTGCATGATGATACCAATTGTGAGCTATACCTTCCTCCCTTAATCTATCTAATGATTTCAGTTCTAGGCTATTCCCTTCTTTATTTAAAAGTTTATCATAGGGCACCACGTCTTGAATTTGTTGTGTACCTACACTCTGTATTGCATGCCTGGGAACAGTCCATAAAGGAATTTTACCGTTTAACTTATAATAATACTTTTTCCAGACACGCATCACAGAGTTTCTTAATATATGCTCTTTGAAACCCCTATCCAATTTTTTATCATAAACTAAATACACGTGGAACCCATACACTAACCCATATCCTTCTATATTCAATATTCTTTCATTTGTTAAATTAATCCAATCACTTATTGCCACTAGAACTGCTGCATAATAATATAATTTGAAATTAGGCACTTTCAATCCACCTCTCTCTCTTGTGTCTTGAATAATTTTAAGTTTAACCCTTGGTTTCTTGCCATCCCAAATAAAATTGTTTATACCTTTCTGCCATTCATCAAGATTCCCATCCTTTTTAAGTATTGGCAACATTTGAAATAAAAATAAAAATTTCGGTAATACATTCATTTTAATAGCGGCTATCCTACCCAACATAGATAATTGTAATTTTTTCCAATTCTCCAATTCTTTTTGCACTTTACTCCATAAGAACTCATAATTATTCTTATATAATTTACCATTTGATGCTTCTATATAGATTCCTAAATATTTGACTTTTTTAACTATCTCACATCCCGTTATACTTTCCAGATCTTGTTTTAATTTATTATCAAAATTTTTAACCAACATCTTTGTCTTGGATAAATTTAATTTAAAACCTGATACTTTTCCGTAATTTCGAATAATTTCCATCAAACTCTGAGTCGATTGTATTGGCTGAGTCAATGTCACAAGTAAATCATCTGCAAAGGCACATAATCTATAATCATGTTTTCTAATTTGTACCCCCTTTAATTCCTCTGATGCTCTAATCCTATTCAATAAAACCTCTAAAGTTAAAACAAACAATAAAGGAGATAAGGGACAGCCCTGTCTAGTACCCTTCTCAATATTAAACGAATCTGTTAATTGACCATTTACTATAATCTGTCCTGTTTGTTTCTGATATATAGCTGTTATAGAGTTAATAAACTGGTCCCCCATTCCCATCCTTACCACAAGCCTTTGCAAAAATGTCCAATTCAGTCTATCAAAAGCTTTTTCTGCATCTAAAAACATTAAAACAGCCGGCACTTGAATATGTTTATCCAAGTATTCCAATATGTTAACAAGTTGTCTAACATTGGTTTTCATCTGTCTCCCTTGTAAAAAACCAGTCTGATCCGGATGTATCCTCTGTGTCAAAACTGTCATTAATCTATTAGCCAAAATTTTTGCAAAAATCTTGTAATCCATATTTAACAAGGAGATAGGTCTAAAATTTTCTACTTGGACATTATCTTTACCCTCTTTAGGAATCAAACAAACATTAGCCGTTTTCCAAGAGGGTGGAACCCGACCACCCTCTTGTATATTCACAAATAACTCCCTCAAATGTTCGACCACTTCCTCCTGTAAACACTTATAATAAATTGTAGTAAGACCATCAGTTCCTGGAGATTTTCCCAATTTCAATTGCTTGATTGCATCAATAATTTCTTCTGATTTAATCACAGCATTTAATCTATCTCTTTGTTCCAAAGTAATTTCCAAAACATTTTGATTTTGTAAGAAGGCATCTACCTCTTGCTCTTGAACTTTTTCTTCAGCATACAATTTGGTGTAGAACTCTAGAAAAGCCTTCTTAATAGTTTCTTGATGAAATACTTCTTGCCCCTTATATTCTACCTTCTCAATTAAACGGGATTTTTGTTTTTTCCTTAATGTATAAGCCAACCATCTGCCAGGTTTATTAGCATTAAAAAAAGTATTATGTTTAGCATATTGTATATTCCTGGCAACCTGGTCGGTCATCAAAATATCAAATTGTTTCCGTAAAACCTTTATCCCTTCTTTAATATTACTATCATCTGGCTTATCTATTAATAATAACTCTTTCTTTCTTATCTCCACTTCTAAGACTCTTCTCTTTTCCTCTTGTTTACGTCTATGTCTTGCATTCAATTCAGTTAATATTCCACGCATGTGGGCCTTGCTAGAGTCCCACACCGTTTCTATTGGTAAACCTATATTCTGATTTAGCCTAAAAAATTCCTTGATAGCCTTTTTACATTCTTCCACATACATTTCATATTTAAACAAATTTTCATTAAGTCTCCAGGATCTGCATTTAAATTGACCAGTCCTTAGTTCCATCATAACTGGGTTATGATCAGACAATACATTAGGTAAAATTTTAACTTTCTTTAAACTTAACATAAAATCACTAGTAGTTAAAATAAAATCAATTCTAGAAAATGATTGATGTCTATCCGAGAAAAAAGTAAACTCTTGATCCCTACCATGTCTTTCTCTCCATATATCTAACAAATTAAAATCATCTTTAATATCAAAAAAAGATTTAGGCAATATTGAACGCGATTGAGAAACAGGTAAGATCTTTTTCTTGTCCAAACCAGCATCAAGAATTCCATTCCAGTCTCCCATTAAAATACAGGATCTATAATCCAACTGTATTAACTTTTTATGTAATAATTTATAAAATATACCTTGTTTTTGGTTTGGAGCATATATACCCATCAAAAGAACTTTCTTCCCGTCCAATAAAATTTCTATAGCTAAAAATCTTCCTTGATTATCTGCTTCTATTAATTTAGCTTTTATATGATTTTTAACATAAATAACAATTCCATTTTTTTTGTCTAAAGATGATGCCACAAAATGTGTACCCAATTTGTTATTAATCAAATATTTCTGGTCCGAAGTTCTAATATGAGTTTCTTGTAAACAGATTACGTCATTTTTACATTGCTTCAAATAATGAAATATCTTCTTCCTTTTTTGTGGAGAATTTAAACCATTGACATTCCATGTCAAATACTTATTTGACATGATCTTTTCGTGAAAGCTTCTGCAAGACCGAAACCACTTCTTCCTTCCTCTTAGGCCTTGCTCCCATGGCTTCCAAAGATGTCAGATCAGTTTGCTTGGTTTGAGTTGGTTCACGTACACACCTTGGATCTTTAGGCTTGTCAGCTATCAAAGGTTGAAAAATATCAATTAACTGCACTGGTTGTTGAGCTGCTTTATCCATATCTATCGAAGAAATTATTCGAGGTTGTTGAGATTCCGAAGATTGCAATAATTCTAAATCTTTGACCAGAATTGCCTTCTTAGATTTTGGGGAAGCAGATCTGTCAACCATCAGTATATTGTCAAAAAAATCCTTCGCTTTAGCAACAGTAGTCAAACGATATCTATTATTTTTAAAAAACAAAGAAAGTCCAGTTGGAACCTCCCATCTATATTGTATCTCTCTTCTTTTAAGCTCCTCTGTCAAAAAAGCATAGTCTTTCCTTGATCTCAACATTTTAGGAGGTATCTCTTTCAAAACCAGTACTTCTTGACCAGCAACACTCAGTTGTTTATTGTAGGCTGTAGAGAGAACCCAATTTCTGTATTTTCTTGTATTAAAATATATCACAATATCTCTAGGCAAATTTCTTTGTGCTGCAATACGTGAGTTCACTCTAAACAACCGTTCAATCTGCCAGTCCACATTCTCAACTGAATCATCCAAAAATTTTGTTAAAGCTTCAATAACAATTTTTCTTAAATCCTCTTGGTTCCCATTTGAAGCTTCTCTAAATCCCCTAATTCTAACCGCAAACTGCATCTGATGATATTGTGTCAAAGTAGCCTGATCTTGTACATCACTTTTGATTTCTTCTAATTTTTCTTCAAATTGCTGCTCAATATTTTCTAATTTTTCTTCAACACCAATAGTATAGTCCCAAACACCCTTAATAGCCTCCACAATGTCTTGTCTCATCTCCTGATTAGATGCTTCTGTCATAGCTTTGAAATCTTTTTTCTGTTCAGCCATCTTTTCCTCTAGTTTATCATCCAGTTTATTCATTCTGTCATTGAGTGAGGATAATGCTACATTTACTGGGGATAATGCTGCTGTTAAAGCAGTCTGTAAGTCTTTAATTGTAAGCATTTCTGAAGCAAGCTGTACAGGCTCTTGAGACTCTAAAGGAGCAGACTGTGATTTTACAAGCTGCCCTGGAGAGGGCATAGCCGCCTTAGCAGCTGCTGCCTTATGTCTCGTAGTCATAATTAAAAGGAGAGAGGAAAAAAGGAGAAGAAATAACTAAAAAAAAAAAGTTGCCTCTTCCTCCCTTTTCAATTTCTTTTAAAATCCAGTTAAATCAAGTCCACATAGTCTCTCAAACTTCTCTTTAAAAAGAGGAAAAAGATTTCACTTTCACTTTCCAACGCAATCCACACTTTTCATTTTTCACTTTCACTAGATAGAGAAAGCGATCGCCATTTTGAAAAAATTATGTTGATTCAAGAAAACTTGTAAATACAAAGGCAGAAACAAAATAACAGTATACTTGCGATAATCAAAAGACTCCTGTATTCAATCCGTCTGTTTAAAGTCCTTGTCAGTCAATCTTAAAAGCAGAGGCGGTCGCGGCGTCTAATTCTGTCAGCCGACAGAAGCGTCTCTGGGCAGGAGCGTTTCAAGTGCCTGGGGAGCACACCTTCTCTGCCCCTGAAAACTTGTTCCAGGGGTATTGGAAGGGCTCAACCCGGCTCTTGAAGCTCTGCTCCCCTTCTTTGCCCGAAGAGGAGTTTTTTCGCCGCAACAAACAGCTGATGAGCGCTGTTGTTGACGGCTATACTGACTCAGAGAACGGAGCCTCACGTTA
>JARGCV010000538.1:100000-114134 GCA_034064705.1 Bothrops alternatus
TCCCGCAAGCACAAATATATATATGTTGTTTAAAATTGTTGACAAAGAAATAAGGGAATTTCTGATATAGCTATTTCGAGTTTCTTAACTCTCTTCAGTCAGACTCACCCTTCTGGGATTCGAACCTGGGCAGTCTGCATGCTAAGCAGATGCTTTAACCTATTGAGCCACAAGTTCTCTCCCGCTTTGTCAGTAGTCAGGGAGTAAGGATATGTGTCAAGTGTTTATTTTTTTTTTAGATTGCACCCTGTAAACCCAAATATGGGAGGAAGGAATCATTCTTTCCTTTTGCTTGTTTCAGCTCAACCCAGAGCCATCCAGCAAGCACAAATATATATATGTTGTTTAAAATTGTTGACAAAGAAATAAGGGAATTTCTGATATAGCTATTTCGAGTTTCTTAACTCTCTTCAGTCAGACTCACCCTTCTGGGATTCGAACCTGGGCAGTCTGCATGCTAAGCAGATGCTTTAACCTATTGAGCCACAAGTTCTCTCCCGCTTTGTCAGTAGTCAGGGAGTAAGGATATGTGTCAAGTGTTTATTTTTTTAGATTGCACCCTGTAAACCCAAATATGGGAGGAAGGAATCATTCTTTCCTTTTGCTTGTTTCAGCTCAACCCAGAGCCATCCAGCAAGCACAAATATATATATGTTGTTTAAAATTGTTGACAAAGAAATAAGGGAATTTCTGATATAGCTATTTCGAGTTTCTTAACTCTCTTCAGTCAGACTCACCCTTCTGGGATTCGAACCTGGGCAGTCTGCATGCTAAGCAGATGCTTTAACCTATTGAGCCACAAGTTCTCTCCCGCTTTGTCAGTAGTCAGGGAGTAAGGATATGTGTCAAGTGTTTATTTTTTTTTTTAGATTGCACCCTGTAAACCCAAATATGGGAGGAAGGAATCATTCTTTCCTTTTGCTTGTTTCAGCTCAACCCAGAGCCATCCAGCAAGCACAAATATATATATGTTGTTTAAAATTGTTGACAAAGAAATAAGGGAATTTCTGATATAGCTATTTCGAGTTTCTTAACTCTCTTCAGTCAGACTCACCCTTCTGGGATTCGAACCTGGGCAGTCTGCATGCTAAGCAGATGCTTTAACCTATTGAGCCACAAGTTCTCTCCCGCTTTGTCAGTAGTCAGGGAGTAAGGATATGTGTCAAGTGTTTATTTTTTTTTTTAGATTGCACCCTGTAAACCCAAATATGGGAGGAAGGAATCATTCTTTCCTTTTGCTTGTTTCAGCTCAACCCAGAGCCATCCAGCAAGCACAAATATATATATGTTGTTTAAAATTGTTGACAAAGAAATAAGGGAATTTCTGATATAGCTATTTCGAGTTTCTTAACTCTCTTCAGTCAGACTCACCCTTCTGGGATTCGAACCTGGGCAGTCTGCATGCTAAGCAGATGCTTTAACCTATTGAGCCACAAGTTCTCTCCCGCTTTGTCAGTAGTCAGGGAGTAAGGATATGTGTCAAGTGTTTATTTTTTTTAGATTGCACCCTGTAAACCCAAATATGGGAGGAAGGAATCATTCTTTCCTTTTGCTTGTTTCAGCTCAACCCAGAGCCATCCAGCAAGCACAAATATATATATGTTGTTTAAAATTGTTGACAAAGAAATAAGGGAATTTCTGATATAGCTATTTCGAGTTTCTTAACTCTCTTCAGTCAGACTCACCCTTCTGGGATTCGAACCTGGGCAGTCTGCATGCTAAGCAGATGCTTTAACCTATTGAGCCACAAGTTCTCTCCTGCTTTGTCAGTAGTCAGGGAGTAAGGATATGTGTCAAGTGTTTATTTTTTTTAGATTGCACCCTGTAAACCCAAATATGGGAGGAAGGAATCATTCTTTCCTTTTGCTTGTTTCAGCTCAACCCAGAGCCATCCAGCAAGCACAAATATATATATGTTGTTTAAAATTGTTGACAAAGAAATAAGGGAATTTATGATATAGCTATTTCGAGTTTCTTAACTCTCTTCAGTCAGACTCACCCTTCTGGGATTCGAACCTGGGCAGTCTGCATGCTAAGCAGATGCTTTAACCTATTGAGCCACAAGTTCTCTCCCGCTTTGTCAGTAGTCAGGGAGTAAGGATATGTGTCAAGTGTTTATTTTTTTTAGATTGCACCCTGTAAACCCAAATATGGGAGGAAGGAATCATTCTTTCCTTTTGCTTGTTTCAGCTCAACCCAGAGCCATCCAGCAAGCACAAATATATATATGTTGTTTAAAATTGTTGACAAAGAAATAAGGGAATTTCTGATATAGCTATTTCGAGTTTCTTAACTCTCTTCAGTCAGACTCACCCTTCTGGGATTCGAACCTGGGCAGTCTGCATGCTAAGCAGATGCTTTAACCTATTGAGCCACAGGTTCTCTCCCGCTTTGTCAGTAGTCAGGGAGTAAGGATATGTGTCAAGTGTTTATTTTTTTTTAGATTGCACCCTGTAAACCCAAATATGGGAGGAAGGAATCATTCTTTCCTTTTGCTTGTTTCAGCTCAACCCAGAGCCATCCAGCAAGCACAAATATATATATGTTGTTTAAAATTGTTGACAAAGAAATAAGGGAATTTCTGATATAGCTATTTCGAGTTTCTTAACTCTCTTCAGTCAGACTCACCCTTCTGGGATTCGAACCTGGGCAGTCTGCATGCTAAGCAGATGCTTTAACCTATTGAGCCACAAGTTCTCTCCCGCTTTGTCAGTAGTCAGGGAGTAAGGATATGTGTCAAGTGTTTATTTTTTTTAGATTGCACCCTGTAAACCCAAATATGGGAGGAAGGAATCATTCTTTCCTTTTGCTTGTTTCAGCTCAACCCAGAGCCATCCAGCAAGCACAAATATATATATGTTGTTTAAAATTGTTGACAAAGAAATAAGGGAATTTCTGATATAGCTATTTCGAGTTTCTTAACTCTCTTCAGTCAGACTCACCCTTCTGGGATTCGAACCTGGGCAGTCTGCATGCTAAGCAGATGCTTTAACCTATTGAGCCACAAGTTCTCTCCCGCTTTGTCAGTAGTCAGGGAGTAAGGATATGTGTCAAGTGTTTATTTTTTTTAGATTGCACCCTGTAAACCCAAATATGGGAGGAAGGAATCATTCTTTCCTTTTGCTTGTTTCAGCTCAACCCAGAGCCATCCAGCAAGCACAAATATATATATGTTGTTTAAAATTGTTGACAAAGAAATAAGGGAATTTCTGATATAGCTATTTCGAGTTTCTTAACTCTCTTCAGTCAGACTCACCCTTCTGGGATTCGAACCTGGGCAGTCTGCATGCTAAGCAGATGCTTTAACCTATTGAGCCACAAGTTCTCTCCCGCTTTGTCAGTAGTCAGGGAGTAAGGATATGTGTCAAGTGTTTATTTTTTTTTTAGATTGCACCCTGTAAACCCAAATATGGGAGGAAGGAATCATTCTTTCCTTTTGCTTGTTTCAGCTCAACCCAGAGCCATCCAGCAAGCACAAATATATATATGTTGTTTAAAATTGTTGACAAAGAAATAAGGGAATTTCTGATATAGCTATTTCGAGTTTCTTAACTCTCTTCAGTCAGACTCACCCTTCTGGGATTCGAACCTGGGCAGTCTGCATGCTAAGCAGATGCTTTAACCTATTGAGCCACAAGTTCTCTCCCGCTTTGTCAGTAGTCAGGGAGTAAGGATATGTGTCAAGTGTTTATTTTTTTTTAGATTGCACCCTGTAAACCCAAATATGGGAGGAAGGAATCATTCTTTCCTTTTGCTTGTTTCAGCTCAACCCAGAGCCATCCAGCAAGCACAAATATATATATGTTGTTTAAAATTGTTGACAAAGAAATAAGGGAATTTCTGATATAGCTATTTCGAGTTTCTTAACTCTCTTCAGTCAGACTCACCCTTCTGGGATTCGAACCTGGGCAGTCTGCATGCTAAGCAGATGCTTTAACCTATTGAGCCACAAGTTCTCTCCCGCTTTGTCAGTAGTCAGGGAGTAAGGATATGTGTCAAGTGTTTATTTTTTTTAGATTGCACCCTGTAAACCCAAATATGGGAGGAAGGAATCATTCTTTCCTTTTGCTTGTTTCAGCTCAACCCAGAGCCATCCAGCAAGCACAAATATATATATATGTTGTTTAAAATTGTTGACAAAGAAATAAGGGAATTTCTGATATAGCTATTTCGAGTTTCTTAACTCTCTTCAGTCAGACTCACCCTTCTGGGATTCGAACCTGGGCAGTCTGCATGCTAAGCAGATGCTTTAACCTATTGAGCCACAAGTTCTCTCCCGCTTTGTCAGTAGTCAGGGAGTAAGGATATGTGTCAAGTGTTTATTTTTTTTAGATTGCACCCTGTAAACCCAAACATGGGAGGAAGGAATCATTCTTTCCTTTTGCTTGTTTCAGCTCAACCCAGAGCCATCCAGCAAGCACAAATATATATATATGTTGTTTAAAATTGTTGACAAAGAAATAAGGGAATTTCTGATATAGCTATTTCGAGTTTCTTAACTCTCTTCAGTCAGACTCACCCTTCTGGGATTCGAACCTGGGCAGTCTGCATGCTAAGCAGATGCTTTAACCTATTGAGCCACAAGTTCTCTCCCGCTTTGTCAGTAGTCAGGGAGTAAGGATATGTGTCAAGTGTTTATTTTTTTTAGATTGCACCCTGTAAACCCAAATATGGGAGGAAGGAATCATTCTTTCCTTTTGCTTGTTTCAGCTCAACCCAGAGCCATCCAGCAAGCACAAATATATATATATATGTTGTTTAAAATTGTTGACAAAGAAATAAGGGAATTTCTGATATAGCTATTTCGAGTTTCTTAACTCTCTTCAGTCAGACTCACCCTTCTGGGATTCGAACCTGGGCAGTCTGCATGCTAAGCAGATGCTTTAACCTATTGAGCCACAAGTTCTCTCCCGCTTTGTCAGTAGTCAGGGAGTAAGGATATGTGTCAAGTGTTTATTTTTTTTAGATTGCACCCTGTAAACCCAAATATGGGAGGAAGGAATCATTCTTTCCTTTTGCTTGTTTCAGCTCAACCCAGAGCCATCCAGCAAGCACAAATATATATATGTTGTTTAAAATTGTTGACAAAGAAATAAGGGAATTTCTGATATAGCTATTTCGAGTTTCTTAACTCTCTTCAGTCAGACTCACCCTTCTGGGATTCGAACCTGGGCAGTCTGCATGCTAAGCAGATGCTTTAACCTATTGAGCCACAAGTTCTCTCCCGCTTTGTCAGTAGTCAGGGAGTAAGGATATGTGTCAAGTGTTTATTTTTTTTTAGATTGCACCCTGTAAACCCAAATATGGGAGGAAGGAATCATTCTTTCCTTTTGCTTGTTTCAGCTCAACCCAGAGCCATCCAGCAAGCACAAATATATATATGTTGTTTAAAATTGTTGACAAAGAAATAAGGGAATTTCTGATATAGCTATTTCGAGTTTCTTAACTCTCTTCAGTCAGACTCACCCTTCTGGGATTCGAACCTGGGCAGTCTGCATGCTAAGCAGATGCTTTAACCTATTGAGCCACAAGTTCTCTCCCGCTTTGTCAGTAGTCAGGGAGTAAGGATATGTGTCAAGTGTTTATTTTTTTTTAGATTGCACCCTGTAAACCCAAATATGGGAGGAAGGAATCATTCTTTCCTTTTGCTTGTTTCAGCTCAACCCAGAGCCATCCAGCAAGCACAAATATATATATGTTGTTTAAAATTGTTGACAAAGAAATAAGGGAATTTCTGATATAGCTATTTCGAGTTTCTTAACTCTCTTCAGTCAGACTCACCCTTCTGGGATTCGAACCTGGGCAGTCTGCATGCTAAGCAGATGCTTTAACCTATTGAGCCACAAGTTCTCTCCCGCTTTGTCAGTAGTCAGGGAGTAAGGATATGTGTCAAGTGTTTATTTTTTTTAGATTGCACCCTGTAAACCCAAATATGGGAGGAAGGAATCATTCTTTCCTTTTGCTTGTTTCAGCTCAACCCAGAGCCATCCAGCAAGCACAAATATATATATATGTTGTTTAAAATTGTTGACAAAGAAATAAGGGAATTTCTGATATAGCTATTTCGAGTTTCTTAACTCTCTTCAGTCAGACTCACCCTTCTGGGATTCGAACCTGGGCAGTCTGCATGCTAAGCAGATGCTTTAACCTATTGAGCCACAAGTTCTCTCCCGCTTTGTCAGTAGTCAGGGAGTAAGGATATGTGTCAAGTGTTTATTTTTTTTAGATTGCACCCTGTAAACCCAAACATGGGAGGAAGGAATCATTCTTTCCTTTTGCTTGTTTCAGCTCAACCCAGAGCCATCCAGCAAGCACAAATATATATATATGTTGTTTAAAATTGTTGACAAAGAAATAAGGGAATTTCTGATATAGCTATTTCGAGTTTCTTAACTCTCTTCAGTCAGACTCACCCTTCTGGGATTCGAACCTGGGCAGTCTGCATGCTAAGCAGATGCTTTAACCTATTGAGCCACAAGTTCTCTCCCGCTTTGTCAGTAGTCAGGGAGTAAGGATATGTGTCAAGTGTTTATTTTTTTTAGATTGCACCCTGTCAACCCAAATATGGGAGGAAGGAATCATTCTTTCCTTTTGCTTGTTTCAGCTCAACCCAGAGCCATCCAGCAAGCACAAATATATATATGTTGTTTAAAATTGTTGACAAAGAAATAAGGGAATTTCTGATATAGCTATTTCGAGTTTCTTAACTCTCTTCAGTCAGACTCACCCTTCTGGGATTCGAACCTGGGCAGTCTGCATGCTAAGCAGATGCTTTAACCTATTGAGCCACAAGTTCTCTCCCGCTTTGTCAGTAGTCAGGGAGTAAGGATATGTGTCAAGTGTTTATTTTTTTTTTAGATTGCACCCTGTAAACCCAAATATGGGAGGAAGGAATCATTCTTTCCTTTTGCTTGTTTCAGCTCAACCCAGAGCCATCCAGCAAGCACAAATATATATATGTTGTTTAAAATTGTTGACAAAGAAATAAGGGAATTTCTGATATAGCTATTTCGAGTTTCTTAACTCTCTTCAGTCAGACTCACCCTTCTGGGATTCGAACCTGGGCAGTCTGCATGCTAAGCAGATGCTTTAACCTATTGAGCCACAAGTTCTCTCCCGCTTTGTCAGTAGTCAGGGAGTAAGGATATGTGTCAAGTGTTTATTTTTTTTTAGATTGCACCCTGTAAACCCAAATATGGGAGGAAGGAATCATTCTTTCCTTTTGCTTGTTTCAGCTCAACCCAGAGCCATCCAGCAAGCACAAATATATATATGTTGTTTAAAATTGTTGACAAAGAAATAAGGGAATTTCTGATATAGCTATTTCGAGTTTCTTAACTCTCTTCAGTCAGACTCACCCTTCTGGGATTCGAACCTGGGCAGTCTGCATGCTAAGCAGATGCTTTAACCTATTGAGCCACAAGTTCTCTCCCGCTTTGTCAGTAGTCAGGGAGTAAGGATATGTGTCAAGTGTTTATTTTTTTTTTAGATTGCACCCTGTAAACCCAAATATGGGAGGAAGGAATCATTCTTTCCTTTTGCTTGTTTCAGCTCAACCCAGAGCCATCCAGCAAGCACAAATATATATATGTTGTTTAAAATTGTTGACAAAGAAATAAGGGAATTTCTGATATAGCTATTTCGAGTTTCTTAACTCTCTTCAGTCAGACTCACCCTTCTGGGATTCGAACCTGGGCAGTCTGCATGCTAAGCAGATGCTTTAACCTATTGAGCCACAAGTTCTCTCCCGCTTTGTCAGTAGTCAGGGAGTAAGGATATGTGTCAAGTGTTTATTTTTTTTAGATTGCACCCTGTAAACCCAAATATGGGAGGAAGGAATCATTCTTTCCTTTTGCTTGTTTCAGCTCAACCCAGAGCCATCCAGCAAGCACAAATATATATATATGTTGTTTAAAATTGTTGACAAAGAAATAAGGGAATTTCTGATATAGCTATTTCGAGTTTCTTAACTCTCTTCAGTCAGACTCACCCTTCTGGGATTCGAACCTGGGCAGTCTGCATGCTAAGCAGATGCTTTAACCTATTGAGCCACAAGTTCTCTCCCGCTTTGTCAGTAGTCAGGGAGTAAGGATATGTGTCAAGTGTTTATTTTTTTTAGATTGCACCCTGTAAACCCAAATATGGGAGGAAGGAATCATTCTTTCCTTTTGCTTGTTTCAGCTCAACCCAGAGCCATCCAGCAAGCACAAATATATATATGTTGTTTAAAATTGTTGACAAAGAAATAAGGGAATTTCTGATATAGCTATTTCGAGTTTCTTAACTCTCTTCAGTCAGACTCACCCTTCTGGGATTCGAACCTGGGCAGTCTGCATGCTAAGCAGATGCTTTAACCTATTGAGCCACAAGTTCTCTCCCGCTTTGTCAGTAGTCAGGGAGTAAGGATATGTGTCAAGTGTTTATTTTTTTTTAGATTGCACCCTGTAAACCCAAATATGGGAGGAAGGAATCATTCTTTCCTTTTGCTTGTTTCAGCTCAACCCAGAGCCATCCAGCAAGCACAAATATATATATGTTGTTTAAAATTGTTGACAAAGAAATAAGGGAATTTCTGATATAGCTATTTCGAGTTTCTTAACTCTCTTCAGTCAGACTCACCCTTCTGGGATTCGAACCTGGGCAGTCTGCATGCTAAGCAGATGCTTTAACCTATTGAGCCACAAGTTCTCTCCCGCTTTGTCAGTAGTCAGGGAGTAAGGATATGTGTCAAGTGTTTATTTTTTTTAGATTGCACCCTGTAAACCCAAATATGGGAGGAAGGAATCATTCTTTCCTTTTGCTTGTTTCAGCTCAACCCAGAGCCATCCAGCAAGCACAAATATATATATGTTGTTTAAAATTGTTGACAAAGAAATAAGGGAATTTCTGATATAGCTATTTCGAGTTTCTTAACTCTCTTCAGTCAGACTCACCCTTCTGGGATTCGAACCTGGGCAGTCTGCATGCTAAGCAGATGCTTTAACCTATTGAGCCACAAGTTCTCTCCCGCTTTGTCAGTAGTCAGGGAGTAAGGATATGTGTCAAGTGTTTATTTTTTTTTAGATTGCACCCTGTAAACCCAAATATGGGAGGAAGGAATCATTCTTTCCTTTTGCTTGTTTCAGCTCAACCCAGAGCCATCCAGCAAGCACAAATATATATATGTTGTTTAAAATTGTTGACAAAGAAATAAGGGAATTTCTGATATAGCTATTTCGAGTTTCTTAACTCTCTTCAGTCAGACTCACCCTTCTGGGATTCGAACCTGGGCAGTCTGCATGCTAAGCAGATGCTTTAACCTATTGAGCCACAAGTTCTCTCCCGCTTTGTCAGTAGTCAGGGAGTAAGGATATGTGTCAAGTGTTTATTTTTTTTTAGATTGCACCCTGTAAACCCAAATATGGGAGGAAGGAATCATTCTTTCCTTTTGCTTGTTTCAGCTCAACCCAGAGCCATCCAGCAAGCACAAATATATATATGTTGTTTAAAATTGTTGACAAAGAAATAAGGGAATTTCTGATATAGCTATTTCGAGTTTCTTAACTCTCTTCAGTCAGACTCACCCTTCTGGGATTCGAACCTGGGCAGTCTGCATGCTAAGCAGATGCTTTAACCTATTGAGCCACAAGTTCTCTCCCGCTTTGTCAGTAGTCAGGGAGTAAGGATATGTGTCAAGTGTTTATTTTTTTTAGATTGCACCCTGTAAACCCAAATATGGGAGGAAGGAATCATTCTTTCCTTTTGCTTGTTTCAGCTCAACCCAGAGCCATCCAGCAAGCACAAATATATATATGTTGTTTAAAATTGTTGACAAAGAAATAAGGGAATTTCTGATATAGCTATTTCGAGTTTCTTAACTCTCTTCAGTCAGACTCACCCTTCTGGGATTCGAACCTGGGCAGTCTGCATGCTAAGCAGATGCTTTAACCTATTGAGCCACAAGTTCTCTCCCGCTTTGTCAGTAGTCAGGGAGTAAGGATATGTGTCAAGTGTTTATTTTTTTTTAGATTGCACCCTGTAAACCCAAATATGGGAGGAAGGAATCATTCTTTCCTTTTGCTTGTTTCAGCTCAACCCAGAGCCATCCAGCAAGCACAAATATATATATGTTGTTTAAAATTGTTGACAAAGAAATAAGGGAATTTCTGATATAGCTATTTCGAGTTTCTTAACTCTCTTCAGTCAGACTCACCCTTCTGGGATTCGAACCTGGGCAGTCTGCATGCTAAGCAGATGCTTTAACCTATTGAGCCACAAGTTCTCTCCCGCTTTGTCAGTAGTCAGGGAGTAAGGATATGTGTCAAGTGTTTATTTTTTTTAGATTGCACCCTGTAAACCCAAATATGGGAGGAAGGAATCATTCTTTCCTTTTGCTTGTTTCAGCTCAACCCAGAGCCATCCAGCAAGCACAAATATATATATGTTGTTTAAAATTGTTGACAAAGAAATAAGGGAATTTCTGATATAGCTATTTCGAGTTTCTTAACTCTCTTCAGTCAGACTCACCCTTCTGGGATTCGAACCTGGGCAGTCTGCATGCTAAGCAGATGCTTTAACCTATTGAGCCACAAGTTCTCTCCCGCTTTGTCAGTAGTCAGGGAGTAAGGATATGTGTCAAGTGTTTATTTTTTTTTAGATTGCACCCTGTAAACCCAAATATGGGAGGAAGGAATCATTCTTTCCTTTTGCTTGTTTCAGCTCAACCCAGAGCCATCCAGCAAGCACAAATATATATATGTTGTTTAAAATTGTTGACAAAGAAATAAGGGAATTTCTGATATAGCTATTTCGAGTTTCTTAACTCTCTTCAGTCAGACTCACCCTTCTGGGATTCGAACCTGGGCAGTCTGCATGCTAAGCAGATGCTTTAACCTATTGAGCCACAAGTTCTCTCCCGCTTTGTCAGTAGTCAGGGAGTAAGGATATGTGTCAAGTGTTTATTTTTTTTAGATTGCACCCTGTAAACCCAAATATGGGAGGAAGGAATCATTCTTTCCTTTTGCTTGTTTCAGCTCAACCCAGAGCCATCCAGCAAGCACAAATATATATATGTTGTTTAAAATTGTTGACAAAGAAATAAGGGAATTTCTGATATAGCTATTTCGAGTTTCTTAACTCTCTTCAGTCAGACTCACCCTTCTGGGATTCGAACCTGGGCAGTCTGCATGCTAAGCAGATGCTTTAACCTATTGAGCCACAAGTTCTCTCCCGCTTTGTCAGTAGTCAGGGAGTAAGGATATGTGTCAAGTGTTTATTTTTTTTAGATTGCACCCTGTAAACCCAAATATGGGAGGAAGGAATCATTCTTTCCTTTTGCTTGTTTCAGCTCAACCCAGAGCCATCCAGCAAGCACAAATATATATATGTTGTTTAAAATTGTTGACAAAGAAATAAGGGAATTTCTGATATAGCTATTTCGAGTTTCTTAACTCTCTTCAGTCAGACTCACCCTTCTGGGATTCGAACCTGGGCAGTCTGCATGCTAAGCAGATGCTTTAACCTATTGAGCCACAAGTTCTCTCCCGCTTTGTCAGTAGTCAGGGAGTAAGGATATGTGTCAAGTGTTTATTTTTTTTTAGATTGCACCCTGTAAACCCAAATATGGGAGGAAGGAATCATTCTTTCCTTTTGCTTGTTTCAGCTCAACCCAGAGCCATCCAGCAAGCACAAATATATATATGTTGTTTAAAATTGTTGACAAAGAAATAAGGGAATTTCTGATATAGCTATTTCGAGTTTCTTAACTCTCTTCAGTCAGACTCACCCTTCTGGGATTCGAACCTGGGCAGTCTGCATGCTAAGCAGATGCTTTAACCTATTGAGCCACAAGTTCTCTCCCGCTTTGTCAGTAGTCAGGGAGTAAGGATATGTGTCAAGTGTTTATTTTTTTTTAGATTGCACCCTGTAAACCCAAATATGGGAGGAAGGAATCATTCTTTCCTTTTGCTTGTTTCAGCTCAACCCAGAGCCATCCAGCAAGCACAAATATATATATGTTGTTTAAAATTGTTGACAAAGAAATAAGGGAATTTCTGATATAGCTATTTCGAGTTTCTTAACTCTCTTCAGTCAGACTCACCCTTCTGGGATTCGAACCTGGGCAGTCTGCATGCTAAGCAGATGCTTTAACCTATTGAGCCACAAGTTCTCTCCCGCTTTGTCAGTAGTCAGGGAGTAAGGATATGTGTCAAGTGTTTATTTTTTTTTAGATTGCACCCTGTAAACCCAAATATGGGAGGAAGGAATCATTCTTTCCTTTTGCTTGTTTCAGCTCAACCCAGAGCCATCCAGCAAGCACAAATATATATATGTTGTTTAAAATTGTTGACAAAGAAATAAGGGAATTTCTGATATAGCTATTTCGAGTTTCTTAACTCTCTTCAGTCAGACTCACCCTTCTGGGATTCGAACCTGGGCAGTCTGCATGCTAAGCAGATGCTTTAACCTATTGAGCCACAAGTTCTCTCCCGCTTTGTCAGTAGTCAGGGAGTAAGGATATGTGTCAAGTGTTTATTTTTTAGATTGCACCCTGTAAACCCAAATATGGGAGGAAGGAATCATTCTTTCCTTTTGCTTGTTTCAGCTCAACCCAGAGCCATCCAGCAAGCACAAATATATATATGTTGTTTAAAATTGTTGACAAAGAAATAAGGGAATTTCTGATATAGCTATTTCGAGTTTCTTAACTCTCTTCAGTCAGACTCACCCTTCTGGGATTCGAACCTGGGCAGTCTGCATGCTAAGCAGATGCTTTAACCTATTGAGCCACAAGTTCTCTCCCGCTTTGTCAGTAGTCAGGGAGTAAGGATATGTGTCAAGTGTTTATTTTTTAGATTGCACCCTGTAAACCCAAATATGGGAGGAAGGAATCATTCTTTCCTTTTGCTTGTTTCAGCTCAACCCAGAGCCATCCAGCAAGCACAAATATATATATGTTGTTTAAAATTGTTGACAAAGAAATAAGGGAATTTCTGATATAGCTATTTCGAGTTTCTTAACTCTCTTCAGTCAGACTCCCCCTTCTGGGATTCGAACCTGGGCAGTCTGCATGCTAAGCAGATGCTTTAACCTATTGAGCCACAAGTTCTCTCCCGCTTTGTCAGTAGTCAGGGAGTAAGGATATGTGTCAAGTGTTTATTTTTTAGATTGCACCCTGTAAACCCAAATATGGGAGGAAGGAATCATTCTTTCCTTTTGCTTGTTTCAGCTCAACCCAGAGCCATCCAGCAAGCACAAATATATATATGTTGTTTAAAATTGTTGACAAAGAAATAAGGGAATTTCTGATATAGCTATTTCGAGTTTCTTAACTCTCTTCAGTCAGACTCACCCTTCTGGGATTCGAACCTGGGCAGTCTGCATGCTAAGCAGATGCTTTAACCTATTGAGCCACAAGTTCTCTCCCGCTTTGTCAGTAGTCAGGGAGTAAGGATATGTGTCAAGTGTTTATTTTTTAGATTGCACCCTGTAAACCCAAATATGGGAGGAAGGAATCATTCTTTCCTTTTGCTTGTTTCAGCTCAACCCAGAGCCATCCAGCAAGCACAAATATATATATGTTGTTTAAAATTGTTGACAAAGAAATAAGGGAATTTCTGATATAGCTATTTCGAGTTTCTTAACTCTCTTCAGTCAGACTCACCCTTCTGGGATTCGAACCTGGGCAGTCTGCATGCTAAGCAGATGCTTTAACCTATTGAGCCACAAGTTCTCTCCCGCTTTGTCAGTAGTCAGGGAGTAAGGATATGTGTCAAGTGTTTATTTTTTAGATTGCACCCTGTAAACCCAAATATGGGAGGAAGGAATCATTCTTTCCTTTTGCTTGTTTCAGCTCAACCCAGAGCCATCCAGCAAGCACAAATATATATATGTTGTTTAAAATTGTTGACAAAGAAATAAGGGAATTTCTGATATAGCTATTTCGAGTTTCTTAACTCTCTTCAGTCAGACTCACCCTTCTGGGATTCGAACCTGGGCAGTCTGCATGCTAAGCAGATGCTTTAACCTATTGAGCCACAAGTTCTCTCCCGCTTTGTCAGTAGTCAGGGAGTAAGGATATGTGTCAAGTGTTTATTTTTTAGATTGCACCCTGTAAACCCAAATATGGGAGGAAGGAATCATTCTTTCCTTTTGC
>JARGCV010000539.1:152500-155000 GCA_034064705.1 Bothrops alternatus
ACTATATATCAGATTTTCGCCGCCTAGCTCAAGAAATTAATTGGAATAATGAGGCTCTCATGGAAATCTTTCAAGATGGCCTGTCTTCTCAGATCTTGAATGGATTGAAAACTACTGTAATACCTGCGACCCTGGATGCATTATACCAACATTGTTTGGCTATTGAGGCGCAAACGCAAGCCATGGATGCCCGCCTGGTCAAACAGATGTTTCCAGTCACCGGAAGTGCCAAGCCAGTTCCTGCACCACGCAGAGGATTCCAGACCCTACCTATCACTCCACCTATCCCGGCACCCAGACGTATTTTCCAAACAGGGCCGGCTTACACTGAGAGGCGCCCTGCACCCATGACCAGAGATGAGCCCATGGATCTTGGTGCAGCCAGATCTCGTTTGACCGAGGCTGAGAAGGCAAGACGGAGAGCTGAGGGCTTGTGCCTGTACTGTGGAGAGATGGGTCACTTCGTCATGGCCTGCCCCCAGAAAAGACGTGGTACGGCAGGTCCTACTCCTGTTCCAGCTCGGCCTCCCACTCAGCAGTTTCAAGCCACCTTGCCGGGAAACGGCCAGAGCCCGGCCTAATGGAAACATTGGGTCGGGCAGGCGCCAAACCCAGTTCCAGTTCCGCAGACAACGACCCCGGTCCTCCGAGACATCTGATCCTAGCAACCAATATACTTCTGGGAAATCATGCCCAGGGCATTCCGGCCCACGCCTTGTTGGATTCTGGAGCCACCACCAATTTTATGAATGAAGCTTTCGCTCGTCAGCATGCCATACCTTTGTGCTCCGTGAAGCCGCCTATGCTGGTTGAGACAATTGATGGTCGTGAGTTGTTGTCTGGACCGATCAAGTTTATGACCCAGCCCATACGCCTGGTCATAGGACAACATGAAGAAGCCATCCAATTCTATGTTACCAAGGGACTTCATTTTCCCTTAGTTCTCGGCCTAGCCTGGTTGAGAACCCATGATCCTTGTGTAGTGTGGTCCCAGAACTTTGTTTCATTTCCCAGTTTGCAATGCGTAGACCACGTACGCCAAGTTTGTGCAGCCCAGCTACCATCCCACCCTGACATCACCTTGCCGGCCGATCTAGCGGACTTTGCAGATATATTCAATGAGAAAGAGGCAGACCAATTGCCTCCGCATAGACCATATGACTGTACCATTGATTTACTACCAAATGCCAAGCTTCCAAGGGGACGCCTTTACTCCATGTCAGAACCCGAGTTGGCCGCATTGAAAGACTTTGTGGACAAAAACCTAGCCAGGGGTTTCATTCGTCCCTCTTCCTCGCCTTTGTCAGCTCCTGTGTTATTCGTGAAGAAGAAAACTGGAGATTTACGCCTATGCTGTGACTATCGCAAGCTCAATGCCATCACGGTGCGCAACCGGTACCCTCTGCCTTTGATTCCTGATCTCATGGACCGTCTCCGATCAGCGACCATCTTCACCAAGATAGATTTAAGGGGTGCTTACAACCTGGTTCGCATTCGAGAGGGGGACGAGTGGAAGACCGCGTTTGGAACCAGGTATGGTCATTTTGAGTATACCGTTATGCCCTTTGGACTCACCAATGCTCCGGCCGTCTTTCAACATTTCATGAATGACATCTTCCGGGATTTATTAGATCAATTTGTGGTGGTTTACCTCGATGACATCCTAATTTATTCCCCGTCACGAGCCACCCATCTTCAACATCTCCGGCGAGTTTTGCAACGCTTGAGAGAGCATCACCTTTACGCCAAGTTAGAGAAATGTCAATTCTATCAAACCACAATTGAGTTTCTGGGACATGTGATTTCTCCACAAGGCATCGCCATGGACCCTGGCAAGGTTGAGGCCTTGCAAACCTGGCAACCACCATGTAAAGCAAAAGATGTCCAAAGACTTTTGGGATTTGCGAACTATTACAGGATATTTATTCCAAGATTTTCTGCCTTGACTGCGCCCCTTACTCGACTGTTACGGAAAGGCGTTAAGTTCCAGTGGGGCGATGCCGAGCAACAGGCGTTTCAGACCCTCAAAAAGGCTTTTGTTCAGGAACCCATTCTCAAGTATCCAGATCCTTGTCGTCCCTTTGTAGTGGAGGCTGACGCCTCAGATGTTGCAGTAGGGGCCGTGCTACTTCAAACACGCCAAGATGGTGGCCCCCTGTTCCCGTGTGCTTATTACTCCAGGAAACTGACTCCCTCCGAACGCCATTATACCATTTGGGAAAAAGAACTATTGGCCATCAAGACTGCTTTTGAGACCTGGAGACACCACCTGGAAGGAGCCCGCTACCAAGTTGAAATTCGGACTGACCATAAAAACTTGGAATTTTTGCAATCTGCCAGGAAATTGAATCAACGTCAAATCCGTTGGTCTTTGTTCTTCGCTCGATTCAACTTTAAAGTCACCTACATTCCGAAAGGGTACAACAAAAGAGCAGATGCCCTGTCCCGTAAACCTGAGTATCTACAGATCAAGGATCCCTTACCGCTTCGAACCATTCTG
>JARGCV010000539.1:160000-170000 GCA_034064705.1 Bothrops alternatus
CCAGACAAAGCAGATGTTATTTAGCATTGCCTGATAAGTTTACTGGAGAGCGTAGTAAATTTCCAGCTTTTTTAAACCAATGCAAAACATTCATTGCTTCAACTCCAGCAGATTTCCAGCTTGATGAAACTAAAGTGGCTTTCATTTTAAGTTTACTCTCTGGTCCAGCTGCTGATTGGTCGTCTCCTCTGATAGACGGACCAGATCCTGTTCTGCGCAATTATGCAGGATTCTGCCAGCTGATGGAAAGAGAATTTGCTGACCCCCTTCGTAGACAAAATGCCACCAGGCGGATACGAGAGCTACGTCAAGTATCACGCTGCGTAGCGGAATATATATCAGATTTTCGCCGCCTAGCTCAAGAAATTAATTGGAATGAAGAGGCTCTCATGGAAATCTTTCAAGATGGCCTGTCTTCCCAGATCTTGAATGGATTGAGACATACTGTAATACCCGCGACCCTGGATGCATTATACCAACATTGTTTGGCTATTGAGGCGCAAACGCAAGCCACGGATGCCCGCCTGGTCAAACAGATGGTTCTAGTCACCGGAAGTGCCAAGCCAGTTCCTGCACCACGCAGAGGATTCCAGACCCTACCTATCACTCCACCCATCCCGGCACCCAGACGTATTTTCCAACCATTGCCGGCTTACACTGAGAGACGTCCTGTACCCATGGCCAGAGATGAGCCCATGGATCTTGGTGCAGCCAGATCTCGCTTGACCGAGGCTGAGAAGGCAAGACGGAGAGCTGAGGGCTTGTGCCTGTACTGTGGAGAGATGGGTCACTTCGTCATGGCCTGCCCCCAGAAACGACGTGGTACGGCAGGTCCTACTCCTGTTCCAGCTCGGCCTCCCATTCAGCAGTTTCAAGCCACCTTGCCGGGAAACGGCCAGAGCCCGGCCTAATGGAAACATTGGGTCGGGCAGGCGCCAAACCCAGTCCCAGTTCCGCAGACGAAGACCCCGGTCCTCCGAGACATCTGATCCTAGCAACCAATATACTTCTGGGAAATCATGCCCAGGGCATTCCGGCACACGCCTTGTTGGATTCTGGAGCCACCACTAATTTCATGGATGAAGCTTTCGCTCGTCAGCATGCCATACCTTTGTGCTCCGTGAAGCCGCCTATGTTGGTTGAGACAATAGATGGTCGTGAGTTGTTGTCTGGACCGATCAAGTTCATGACCCAGCCCATACGCCTGGTCATAGGACAACATGAAGAAGCCATCCAATTATATGTTACCAAGGGACTTCATTTCCCCTTAGTTCTCGGCCTAGCCTGGTTGAGAACCCATGATCCTTGTGTGGTGTGGTCCCAGAACTTTGGTTCATTTCCCAGTTTGCAATGCGTAGACCACGTACGCCAAGTTTGCGCAGCCCAGCTACCATCCCACCCTGACATCACCTTGCCGGCCGACCTAGCGGACTTTGCAGATATATTCAGTGAGAAAGAGGCAGACCAATTGCCTCCGCATAGACCATATGACTGTGCCATTGATTTGCTGCCAAATGCCAAACTTCCAGGGGGACGCCTTTACTCCATGTCAGAACCCGAGTTGGCCGCATTAAAAGACTTTGTGGACAAAAACCTGGCCAGGGGTTTCATTCGTCCCTCTTCCTCGCCTTTGTCAGCTCCTGTGTTATTCGTGAAGAAGAAAACCGGAGATTTACGCCTATGCTGTGACTATCGCAAGCTCAATGCCATCACGGTGCGCAACCGGTACCCTCTGCCTTTGATTCCTGATCTCATGGACCGTCTCCGATCAGCGACTATCTTCACCAAGATAGATCTACGGGGTGCTTACAACCTGGTTCGCATCCGAGAGGGGGACGAGTGGAAAACCGCGTTTGGGACCAGGTATGGTCATTTTGAATATACCGTCATGCCCTTTGGACTCACCAATGCTCCGGCCGTCTTTCAACATTTCATGAATGACATCTTCCGGGATTTATTAGATCAATTTGTGGTGGTTTACCTCGATGACATCCTGATTTACTCCCCGTCACGAGCAACTCATCTCCAGCATCTCCGTCAAGTTCTGCAACGCTTGAGAGAGCATCACCTTTACGCCAAGTTAGAGAAATGTCAATTCTATCAAACCACCATTGAGTTTCTGGGACATGTGATTTCTCCACAAGGCATCGCCATGGATCCTGGCAAGGTTGAGGCCTTGCAAACCTGGCAACCACCATGTAAAGCAAAAGATGTCCAAAGACTTTTGGGATTTGCGAACTATTACAGGATATTCATTCCGAGATTTTCTGCCTTGACTGCACCCCTTACTCGACTGTTACGGAAAGGCATTAAGTTCCAGTGGGGCGATGCTGAGCAACAGGCGTTTCAGACCCTCAAAAAGGCTTTTGTTCAGGAACCCATTCTCAAGTATCCAGATCCTTGTCGTCCCTTTGTAGTGGAGGCCGACGCCTCAGATGTTGCGGTAGGGGCCGTGCTTCTTCAAACACGCCAAGATGGCGGCCCCCTGTTCCCGTGTGCTTATTACTCCAGGAAACTGAGTCCCTCCGAACGCCATTATACCATTTGGGAGAAGGAGCTATTGGCCATCAAAACTGCTTTTGAGACCTGGAGACACCACCTGGAAGGAGCCCGCTATCAAGTTGAAGTTCGGACTGACCATAAAAACTTGGAATTTTTGCAATCTGCCAGGAAATTGAATCAACGTCAGATCCGTTGGTCTTTGTTCTTCGCTCGATTCAACTTCAAAGTCACCTACATTCCGAAAGGGTACAACAAAAGAGCAGATGCCTTGTCCCGTAAACCTGAGTATCTACAGATCAAGGACCCCTTGCCGCTTCGAACCGTTCTGCCTATCGAATCGATCGCAGCCGTGCACGATCCGGTAGATCTACGACGACAGATTCGGGAAGCGCAACAACTAGATGACTTTGCGGCACAGAAGAGGCAAGATGTGGGTCCCGACTCACCTTGGACCTTGTCCGAGGGTCTATTACGCTTCCGCAACCTGTTATATGTTCCAGCAGGCCCACTCCGTGGTCTCATCCTGAATCAATGCCATGATAACCCTGCGGCAGGTCATTTTGGTTTCTTTAAGACTCTCCACTTAGTGTCTCGGACTTTTTGGTGGCCCAGACTTCGCCATGATGTTCAATCTTATGTGAATTCCTGTGTACGGTGCCGTCAGGCAAAACATGCCACAGGAGCCCCTCCGGGATTATTACAGCCTTTGCCCACGCCGGAGAGACCCTGGGGGGCTATTTCCATGGACTTCTTGACTTGTCTACCTGTTTCTGCCGGCTACACCGTTGTCTTTGTAGTGGTGGACATGTTGACCAAGATGGCACATTTCATTCCTTGCCGAAGAATACCGACAGCCAAGGTCACTGCTTAGCTGTTCATTCAACATATCTTCCGGCTACACGGTTTGCCTGACAAAATAGTGTCCGACCGAGGAACCCAGTTCACCTCGGAGTTCTGGAGAGAACTCATGTCTGCGCTTCAAGTCCAAGTTAATCTAGCCTCCACACATCACCCAGAGACTGATGGGGGTACAGAGAAAGTGATTGGCATCCTGGAGCAGTATTTGCGTTGTTTCATCAACGACCAACAGAACGATTGGTCCAAATATCTCTCCGTGGCCGAATTCGCTTTCAACAACTCTCAGCACACTTCCACTCAGACCACTCCGTTTTTTGCCAACTACGGCTATCATCCCAGATTTTTCCCGCTCACGCTCCTCGATTCTCCAGTTCCAGTTGCAGAGGACTATTTAACCGAACTCCAGTCAGTCCAAGAGATGGTTAAGCACCATTTGACTAAGCCCAAGGAAGACTACAAGCGGGTTGCAGACCGCTTGCGTCGCGACACGCCGCCATTAGCTGTTGGAGATCGGGTTTGGCTCTCCACCAAGTACTTGTTTCCAGGGAGAATTCACCGCAAGCTTGATCAACGTTTCCTAGGTCCTTTTCCTGTGGAGACGGTCATCAATCCGGTGACATATCGTTTGACTTTGCCTAGGTCTCTTCGTGTACATCCCGTGTTTCATCGCTCCTTGCTTGTTCCTGTCAACCCTGATTCTCCGCTTCGACCTCCTGATCCGGGCCCGACAGCTCGCCGTGCTCATGTTCCTGTTTCCCGGTTGGAGGTGTCCGGCATCCGAGATTCCCGATGGCTCAATGACCGCTTCCAATATTTGGTTGATTGGACCGGGGGTGGGCCAGCCGCTGGCTGTTGGGTAGATGCTCATGATATTGAGGCTCCCGAGTTAATGTGGGATTTTAATACTGCGTTTCCCTCCAAACCACATCCCATATGACGGACCCAGGGGGAGGGGCCTGCGGGGGAGGATAGTGTTGTGAGTGTCTCTAGACAGGCTGGGTACATATCAGAGGATGACGAAGCACAACCAGGCCCCTCTGGGTATTTTCCCCTCCCGGCAGCCGAGCTAGACAATGAGGAGATTTGTATGCAGGATGAGTCAGACTCTCAAAGTGATGAGTCAGATTCGGATCAGGAAGATAAATGGCTTGATCCGAGATTCCGAAGGTTTGATAGGCGGAGGAGTCAGTTAAGTGGAAAAAGGAAGTGACGTATTGAAAACTATATTAGAAGAGGAAGAAGGAACTAATTCTTTGTCACGAGCAACGTTAATATCAAGAGGCAGTCTGATGCATCACCTAGTTCGTTCGAACTCAGTTTACTGGTGTTTTTGAAATCTACGGAAGATTAATGAAGTCTTGGACAATGTAAGAGATAAAGAGTGAGTTAATTGGAAGGTGGGAGAATGTTTAATCTAAATGTAAATAAATCAGACTTGGCCGTTCCAGCCAACAAACTGCCAGCAGCTTGCTTTGAAGTGAATCTTTTGAAATGTGTTAAATAAAACTCTTAAAGAAATATTTATGTGGATTTCATCAGCTGAGAAGGGCCAGATACAACAGTAGGTAGATAGATAGATAGATAGATAGATAGATAGATAGATAGATAGATAGATAGATAGATAGATAGATAGATAGATAGATAGATAGATAGATAGATAGATAGATAGATAGATGTATACGTGGATGGATGGATGAATACATAGCTAGATGGATGGATGAGATAGATAGATAGATAGATAGATAGATAGATAGATAGATAGATAGATAGATAGATAGATAGATAGATAGATAGATAGATAGATAGATAGATAGATAGATAGATAGATAGATAGATAGATAGATAGATAGATAGAGTAATGGATGTATTGGTGGATGGATGGATGAATACATAGCTAGATGGAAGGATGAGTTAGATAGATGATAGATAGATAGATAGATAGATAGATAGATAGATAGATAGATAGATAGATAGATAGATAGATAGATAGATAGATAGATAGATAGATAGATAGAGTAATGGATGTGTAGGTGGATGGATGGATGAATACATAGCTAGATGGATGGATGAGATAGATAGATAGATAGATAGATAGATAGATAGATAGATAGATAGATAGATAGATAGATAGATAGATAGATAGATAGATAGATAGATAGATAGATAGATAGATAGATAGATAGATAGATGTATACGTGGATGGATGGATGAATACATAGCTAGATGGATGGATGAGATAGATAGATAGATAGATAGATAGATAGATAGATAGATAGATAGATAGATAGATAGATAGATAGATAGATAGATAGATAGATAGATAGATAGATAGATAGATAGAGTAATGGATGTATTGGTGGATGGATGGATGGATGAATACATAGCTAGATGGAAGGATGAGTTAGATAGATGATAGATAGATAGATAGATAGATAGATAGATAGATAGATAGATAGATAGATAGATAGATAGATAGATAGATAGATAGATAGATAGGTAGATAAATAGATAGATAGATAGAGTAATGGATGTGTAGGTGGATGGATGGATGAATACATAGCTAGATGGATGGATGAGATAGATAGATAGATAGATAGATAGATAGATAGATAGATAGATAGATAGATAGATAGATAGATAGATAGATAGATAGATAGATAGATAGATAGATAGATAGATAGATGGAGTAATGGGTGTATAGGTGGATGGATGGATGAATACATAGCTAGATGGATGAGATAGATAGATAGATAGATAGATAGATAGATAGATAGATAGATAGATAGATAGATAGATAGATAGATACATAGATAGATAGATAGATAGATAGATTGATAGATTGATAGATTGATAGATTGATAGATTGATAGATTGATAGATTGATAGATTGATAGATTGATAGATTGATAGAAAGATCGATAGATAGATAGATAGATAGATAGATAGATAGATAGATAGATAGATAGATAGATAGATAGATAGATAGATAGATGTATACGTGGATGGATGGATGAATACATAGCTAGATGGATGGATGAGATAGATAGATAGATAGATAGATAGATAGATAGATAGATAGATAGATAGATAGATAGATAGATAGATAGATAGATAGATAGATAGATAGATAGATAGAGTAATGGATGTATTGGTGGATGGATGGATGGATGAATACATAGCTAGATGGAAGGATGAGTTAGATAGATGATAGATAGATAGATAGATAGATAGATACATAGATACATAGATAGATAGATAGATAGATAGATAGATAGATAGATAGATAGATAGATAGATAGATAGATAGATAGATAGATAGATAGAGTAATGGATGTGTAGGTGGATGGATGGATGAATACATAGCTAGATGGATGGATGAGATAGATAGATAGATAGATAGATAGATAGATAGATAGATAGATAGATAGATAGATAGATAGATAGATAGATAGATAGATAGATAGATAGATAGATAGATAGATAGATAGATGGAGTAATGGGTGTATAGGTGGATGGATGGATGAATACATAGCTAGATGGAAGGATGAGTTAGATAGATGATAGATAGATAGATAGATAGATAGATAGATAGATAGATAGATAGATAGATAGATAGATAGATAGATAGATAGATAGATAGAGTAATGGATGTGTAGGTGGATGGATGGATGAATACATAGCTAGATGGATGGATGAGATAGATGGATGGATGAGATAGATAGATAGATAGATAGATAGATAGATAGATAGATAGATAGATAGATAGATAGATAGATAGATAGATAGATAGATAGATAGATAGATGGAGTAATGGGTGTATAGGTGGATGGATGGATGAATACATAGCTAGATAGATGAGATAGATAGATAGATAGATAGATAGATAGATAGATAGATAGATAGATAGATAGATAGATAGATAGATAGATAGATAGATAGATAGATAGATAGATGGAGTAATGGGTGTATAGGTGGATGGATGGATGAATACATAGCTAGATGGAAGGATGAGTTAGATAGATGATAGATAGATAGATAGATAGATAGATAGATAGATAGATAGATAGATGATAGATAGATAGATTGATAGATTGATAGATTGATAGATTGATAGATTGATAGATTGATAGATTGATAGATTGATAGATTGATAGATTGATAGATTGATAGATTGATAGATTGATAGATTGATAGATTGATCGATCGATCGAGCGATAGATAGATAGATAGATAGATAGATAGATAGAGTAATGGATGTGTAGGTGGATGGATGGATGAATACATAGCTAGATGGATGGATGAGATAGATAGATAGATAGATAGATAGATAGATAGATAGATAGATAGATAGATAGATAGATAGATAGATAGATAGATAGATAGATAGATAGATAGATAGATAGATAGATAGATAGATAGATAGATAGATAGATAGATGTATACGTGGATGGATGGATGAATACATAGCTAGATGGATGGATGAGATAGATAGATAGATAGATAGATAGATAGATAGATAGATAGATAGATAGATAGATAGATAGATAGATAGATAGATAGATAGATAGATAGATAGAGTAATGGATGTATTGGTGGATGGATGGATGAATACATAGCTAGATGGAAGGATGAGTTAGATAGATGATAGATAGATAGATAGATAGATAGATAGATAGATAGATAGATAGATAGATAGATAGATAGATAGATAGATAGATAGATAGATAGATAGATAGATAGAGTAATGGATGTGTAGGTGGATGGATGGATGAATACATAGCTAGATGGATGGATGAGATAGATAGATAGATAGATAGATAGATAGATAGATAGATAGATAGATAGATAGATAGATAGATAGATAGATAGATAGATGGAGTAATGGGTGTATAGGTGGATGGATGGATGAATACATAATTAGATGGAAGGATGAGTTAGATAGATGATAGATAGATAGATAGATAGATAGATAGATAGATAGATAGATAGATAGATAGATAGATAGATAGAGTAATGGATGTGTAGGTGGATGGATGGATGAATACATAGCTAGATGGATGGATGAGATGGATAGATAGATAGATGATAGATAGATAGATAGATAGATAGATAGATAGATAGATAGATAGATAGATAGATAGATAGACAGACAGACAGACAGACAGACAGACAGAAGGCAGACAGAGAGAGAGAGAGAGAGAGTAATGGATGGATAGGTGGATGTATGGATACATAGCTAGATGGATGGATGAGATAGGTAGGTAGGTAGGTAGGTAGGTAGGTAGGTAGGTAGGTAGATAGATAGATAGATAGATAGATAGATAGATAGATAGATAGATAGATAGATAGATAGATAGATAGATAGATAGATAGATAGATAGATAGATAGATAGATAGATAGATAGATAGATGGAGTGATGGGTGTATAGGTGGATGGATGGATGAATACATAGCTAGATGGATGAGATAGATAGATAGATAGATAGATAGATAGATAGATAGATAGATTAGATAGATAGATAGATAGATAGATAGATAGATAGATAGATAGATAGATAGATAGATAGATAGATAGATAGATAGATAGATAGATAGATAGATAGATAGATAGATAGATAGATAGATAGATAGATAGATAGAGTACTGCATGGATAGGTGGATGGATGGATGGATACATAGCTAGATGGATGGATGAGATAGATAGATAGATAGATAGATAGATAGATAGATAGATAGATAGATAGATAGATAGATAGATAGATAGATAGATAGATAGATAGATAGATAGATAGATAGAGTAATGGATGTATTGGTGGATGGATGGATGAATACATAGCTAGATGGAAGGATGAGTTAGATAGATGATAGATAGATAGATAGATAGATAGATAGATAGATAGATAGATAGATAGATAGATAGATAGATAGATAGATAGATAGATAGATAGATAGAGTAATGGATGTGTAGGTGGATGGATGGATGAATACATAGCTAGATGGATGGATGAGATAGATAGATAGATAGATAGATAGATAGATAGATAGATAGATAGATAGATAGATAGATAGATAGATAGATAGATAGATAGATAGAGTAATGGATGTATTGGTGGATGGATGGATGAATACATAGCTAGATGGAAGGATGAGTTAGATAGATGATAGATAGATAGATAGATAGATAGATAGATAGATAGATAGATAGATAGATAGATAGATAGATAGATAGATAGATAGATAGATAGATAGATAGATAGATAGATAGATAGAGTAATGGATGTGTAGGTGGATGGATGGATGAATACATAGCTAGATGGATGGATGAGATAGATAGATAGATAGATAGATAGATAGATAGATAGATAGATAGATAGATAGATAGATAGATAGATAGATAGATAGATAGATAGATAGATAGATAGATAGATAGATAGATAGATGGAGTAATGGGTGTATAGGTGGATGGATGGATGAATACATAATTAGATGGAAGGATGAGTTAGATAGATGATAGATAGATAGATAGATAGATAGATAGATAGATAGATAGATAGATAGATAGATAGATAGATAGATAGATAGATAGATAGATAGATAGATAGATAGATAGATAGATAGATAGATAGAGTACTGCATGGAT
>JARGCV010000539.1:182500-187500 GCA_034064705.1 Bothrops alternatus
CGCAATTATGCAGGATTTTGCCAGCTGATGGAAAGAGAATTTGTTGACCCCCTTCGTAGACAAAATGCCACCCGGCAGATACGAGAGCTACGTCAAGGATCGCGCTGCGTAGCGGACTATATATCAGATTTTCGCCGCCTAGCTCAAGAAATTAATTGGAATAATGAGGCTCTCATGGAAATCTTTCAAGATGGCCTGTCTTCTCAGATCTTGAATGGATTGAAAACTACTGTAATACCTGCGACCCTGGATGCATTATACCAACATTGTTTGGCTATTGAGGCGCAAACGCAAGCCATGGATGCCCGCCTGGTCAAACAGATGTTTCCAGTCACCGGAAGTGCCAAGCCAGTTCCTGCACCACGCAGAGGATTCCAGACCCTACCTATCACTCCACCTATCCCGGCACCCAGACGTATTTTCCAAACAGGGCCGGCTTACACTGAGAGGCGCCCTGCACCCATGACCAGAGATGAGCCCATGGATCTTGGTGCAGCCAGATCTCGTTTGACCGAGGCTGAGAAGGCAAGACGGAGAGCTGAGGGCTTGTGCCTGTACTGTGGAGAGATGGGTCACTTCGTCATGGCCTGCCCCCAGAAAAGACGTGGTACGGCAGGTCCTACTCCTGTTCCAGCTCGGCCTCCCACTCAGCAGTTTCAAGCCACCTTGCCGGGAAACGGCCAGAGCCCGGCCTAATGGAAACATTGGGTCGGGCAGGCGCCAAACCCAGTTCCAGTTCCGCAGACAACGACCCCGGTCCTCCGAGACATCTGATCCTAGCAACCAATATACTTCTGGGAAATCATGCCCAGGGCATTCCGGCCCACGCCTTGTTGGATTCTGGAGCCACCACCAATTTTATGAATGAAGCTTTCGCTCGTCAGCATGCCATACCTTTGTGCTCCGTGAAGCCGCCTATGCTGGTTGAGACAATTGATGGTCGTGAGTTGTTGTCTGGACCGATCAAGTTTATGACCCAGCCCATACGCCTGGTCATAGGACAACATGAAGAAGCCATCCAATTCTATGTTACCAAGGGACTTCATTTTCCCTTAGTTCTCGGCCTAGCCTGGTTGAGAACCCATGATCCTTGTGTAGTGTGGTCCCAGAACTTTGTTTCATTTCCCAGTTTGCAATGCGTAGACCACGTACGCCAAGTTTGTGCAGCCCAGCTACCATCCCACCCTGACATCACCTTGCCGGCCGATCTAGCGGACTTTGCAGATATATTCAATGAGAAAGAGGCAGACCAATTGCCTCCGCATAGACCATATGACTGTACCATTGATTTACTACCAAATGCCAAGCTTCCAAGGGGACGCCTTTACTCCATGTCAGAACCCGAGTTGGCCGCATTGAAAGACTTTGTGGACAAAAACCTAGCCAGGGGTTTCATTCGTCCCTCTTCCTCGCCTTTGTCAGCTCCTGTGTTATTCGTGAAGAAGAAAACTGGAGATTTACGCCTATGCTGTGACTATCGCAAGCTCAATGCCATCACGGTGCGCAACCGGTACCCTCTGCCTTTGATTCCTGATCTCATGGACCGTCTCCGATCAGCGACCATCTTCACCAAGATAGATTTAAGGGGTGCTTACAACCTGGTTCGCATTCGAGAGGGGGACGAGTGGAAGACCGCGTTTGGAACCAGGTATGGTCATTTTGAGTATACCGTTATGCCCTTTGGACTCACCAATGCTCCGGCCGTCTTTCAACATTTCATGAATGACATCTTCCGGGATTTATTAGATCAATTTGTGGTGGTTTACCTCGATGACATCCTAATTTATTCCCCGTCACGAGCCACCCATCTTCAACATCTCCGGCGAGTTTTGCAACGCTTGAGAGAGCATCACCTTTACGCCAAGTTAGAGAAATGTCAATTCTATCAAACCACCATTGAGTTTCTGGGACATGTGATTTCTCCACAAGGCATCGCCATGGACCCTGGCAAGGTTGAGGCCTTGCAAACCTGGCAACCACCATGTAAAGCAAAAGATGTCCAAAGACTTTTGGGATTTGCGAACTATTACAGGATATTTATTCCAAGATTTTCTGCCTTGACTGCGCCCCTTACTCGACTGTTACGGAAAGGCGTTAAGTTCCAGTGGGGCGATGCCGAGCAACAGGCGTTTCAGACCCTCAAAAAGGCTTTTGTTCAGGAACCCATTCTCAAGTATCCAGATCCTTGTCGTCCCTTTGTAGTGGAGGCTGACGCCTCAGATGTTGCAGTAGGGGCCGTGCTACTTCAAACACGCCAAGATGGTGGCCCCCTGTTCCCGTGTGCTTATTACTCCAGGAAACTGACTCCCTCCGAACGCCATTATACCATTTGGGAAAAAGAACTATTGGCCATCAAGACTGCTTTTGAGACCTGGAGACACCACCTGGAAGGAGCCCGCTACCAAGTTGAAATTCGGACTGACCATAAAAACTTGGAATTTTTGCAATCTGCCAGGAAATTGAATCAACGTCAAATCCGTTGGTCTTTGTTCTTCGCTCGATTCAACTTTAAAGTCACCTACATTCCGAAAGGGTACAACAAAAGAGCAGATGCCCTGTCCCGTAAACCTGAGTATCTACAGATCAAGGATCCCTTACCGCTTCGAACCATTCTGCCTATCGAATCGATCGCAGCCGTGCATGATCCAGTAGATCTACGACGACAGATTCGGGAAGCGCAACAACTAGATGACTTTGCAATACGAAAGAGACAAGAGGTGGGTCCCGACTCACCTTGGACCTTGTCCGAGGGACTATTACGCTTCCGCAACCTGTTATATGTTCCAGCAGGCCCACTCCGAGGTCTCATCCTGACTCAATGCCATGATAACCCTGCGGCAGGTCATTTTGGTTTCTTTAAGACTCTTCACTTAGTGTCTCGGACTTTTTGGTGGCCCAGACTTCGCCATGATGTGCAATCCTATGTAAATTCCTGTGTACGGTGCCGTCAGGCAAAACATGCCACAGGAGCCCCTCCGGGATTATTACAGCCTTTACCCACGCCGGAGAGACCCTGGGGAGCTATTTCCATGGACTTCTTGACTTGTCTACCTGTTTCTGCCGGCTACACCGTTGTCTTTGTAGTGGTGGACATGCTGACCAAAATGGCACATTTCATTCCTTGCCGAAGAATACCGACAGCCAAGGTCACTGCTCAGCTGTTCATTCAACATATCTTCCGGCTACACGGTTTGCCTGACAAAATAGTGTCCGACCGAGGAACCCAGTTCACCTCGGAGTTCTGGAAAGAACTCATGTCTGCGCTTCAAGTCCAAGTTAATCTAGCCTCCACGCATCACCCAGAGACTGATGGGGGTACAGAGAAAGTGATTGGCATCCTGGAGCAGTATTTGCGTTGTTTCATCAACGACCAACAGAACGATTGGTCCAAATATCTCTCCGTGGCCGAATTCGCTTTCAACAACTCTCAGCATACTTCCACTCAGACCACCCCGTTTTTTGCCAACTACGGCTATCATCCCAGATTTTTCCCGCTCACGCTCCTCGATTCTCCAGTTCCAGTTGCAGAAGACTATTTAACCGAACTGCAGTCAGTCCACGACATGGTTAAGCAGCACTTGACTAAGGCCAAGGAAGACTACAAGCGGGTTGCAGACCGCTCGCGTCGTGACACGCCGCCGTTAGCTGTTGGAGATCGGGTTTGGCTCTCCACCAAGTACTTGTTTCCAGGGAGAATTCACCGCAAGCTTGATCAACGTTTCCTGGGTCCTTTCCCTGTGGAGACGGTCATCAATCCGGTGACCTATCGGTTGACTTTGCCTAGGTCTCTTCGTGTACATCCCGTGTTTCATCGCTCCTTGCTTGTTCCTGTCACCCCTGATTCTCCGCTTCGACCTCCTGATCCGGGCCCGACTGCTCGCCGTGCTCACGTTCCTGTTTCCCGGTTGGAGGTGTCCGGCATCCGAGATTCCCGATGGCTCAACGACCGCTTCCAATATTTGGTTGATTGGACCGGGGGTGGGCCAGCCGCTGGCTGTTGGGTCGATGCTCGTGATATTGAGGCTCCTCGGTTAATTTGGGATTTTCATTCTGCGTTTCCCTACAAACCACATCCCCTGCGACGGCCCCGGGGGGAGGGGCCTGCGGGGGGGGATAGTGTTGTGAGTGTCCCTGGACCAGCTTGGGAAGTATCAGAGGATGAGGATCAGCAGCCAGGTTCCTCTGAATGTGTTTCCCTCCCGGCAGCCGAGGATCAGCAGCCAGGCCCCTCTGGGTGGTTTCCCCTCCCGGCAGCTGAGGATCAGCAGCCAGGCCCCTCTGGGTGGTTTCCCCTCCCGGCAGCTGAGAGAGATAATGAAGAGATTTGTATGCATTCTGAATCAGATTCTCAAAATGATGAGTCAGATTTAGAACAAGAAGATAAATGGATTAATCCGAGGTTCCGAAGGTTTGATAAGCGAAGGTGTCAGTTAACTGGAAAAAGGAAGTAATTGGGGAAGTGACGTATCGGACACTATATTAGAAGGGAAAAGAAAGACTACGCCTTTGTCACGAGCAACGTTGATCAAAGAGTGGGCTGAAAACTTTGGCAGTGCTTTGGAACTCAGTATTCTGGTGTTTTGAAAACCTACCGAAGGATAATGAGCTCTTGGACAATGTGATAAAGAAGCAAAGTAAGTTAATTGGGATGTAGGAGTAGAAGAGCATGTTTATCTAAATGTAAATAGATTTGATTTGGCCGTTCAGGCCAACATAATGCCAGCAGCTTGCTTTGAAACGAATTCCTTTGAAATGTATTAAATAAACCTCTTAACGACATATTTACGTGGATATTAATGAGTTATGAGAGGCCAGACATAACAGATAGATAGATAGATAGATAGATAGATAGATAGATAGATAGATGATAGATAGATAGATAGATAGATAGATAGATAGATAGATAGATAGATAGATTGATAGATTGATAGATTGATAGATTGATAGATAGATAGATAGATAGATAGATAGATAGATAGATAGATAGATAGATAGATAGA